>JAPQWV010000748.1:0-244000 GCA_027422505.1 Craterostigma plantagineum | reverse complement strand
GAATTCTGAACAAATTGTTGAATCAAAAGGACTAAATGTGAGACGAATTTTCTGGATTAGACGGCTAGTGGATCACTATGGAAGACGCCCATTGTTACTTGTACTTACATTTAAATCGAAAGTTGTGTAGTACTATTTCCTAGTTATCATCACATTCATTGTGAAGTTCAATTGATTTGAGGTAAATAAATATCAAACTGAATGCGAATGGTACGAGTACTATATGTGTTTCGATCGTAACTTGCCTAAATTCGAAGGATTGAATTAAACAAGTACAGTTCAAGAATGAAAAGCTAGCCAAGATTGCTGAAGTAGTAAAATAAGGACTAGAGAAGTCTTTTACCCTGGATGAAATTGGTACTTTAGCGATTAATAGCCAGATATGTGTTACTCGATGTTGAAAACTTACGACGAGATAATGTAAGAAGCGCATACGGTTCCTTACACTGTGCATTCGGGTAGCACTGAAATGTGTCGAAACCTCAAATCTTAGTGGCTAAAAATGAAGATGTAGTCAAGTATGTGCTGAAAGGTCTAACTCGTCAACAGGTTAGAGCGGAACATCAAGGGCTCTTGGGTAACATTCTATCCTTTACCCATATCAGTTTTAAAATAGGAATATATAACGATGGATTATATAATGATGGATTTTCGTCAATGCCTACCTCCAACAATGCAGAAAAAATGGCACCATTCGAGTAATTATTGATAGGTTTACGAAGTTTGCTCACTGTTTGCCATATCGATAGAATTCTACAAGGGAGAAATGTAGCAAAAGAAATGTCAATGGAATAGTTTGACTACATAGAGTATCTAAGTATACTGAGTTTGATTGTAATTTCAGATTCGTTTCCAGATTTGGGGAAGTTTATAGGAAGCGTTCAGAATTAGGTTACATTTTAGTACGGTGCTTTTATCTACAGATAAATGGATAATTAGAAAGGACGATATAGATTTAATTCCGGATACAATGAAAAGGATGAAATAGTTAAGAATCGACTTAAAGCAGCCTTAGAACGATAGATGAGTTACAATGATGATTTCGACGGATAATGGAATAAGCAGTTGAGGGAAATAGAAAAGGAACGTTAAGCCCACGATACATTGGATTATCTAAGATACTTGAAAGTATTGGACCGTTGGCATAATGACTGGCGTTACCACCTGAAATGTCACAGATATGCCATGTCTTTGTGTTAAGATGTTACGATGATACATATCAGATCCTTCCCATGTTTTGAGTGATGTAACAGTAAGTGTTGTTGAAAACTTCGGGCAGAAGAATCAGCAGAAATCCTTGAATATATTGATAGGTGACCGCGGAACCAGATAATTCCAATGGAGAAAGTACGACAGAAAGTCACCTGACGGTATAGCTACTTGGGAAATAATAAGAAATATGAAGACCTAATACCCATGATTATTCACGGACACAGATGCGAAATTTTGTTGTCGAATTTTTTAAAGAGGGGGAGAACTATCAGAACCGAAACCTCATGTCATAAATTCATGCATTTACACCAATTTATGCATTTGCATAATTAATTTATAATAGAGGCACTGATGGAATAGTACTTGGCTAGGTATTATAAGTTGTTGAAGGAAAATAATAGTGAAGTAGATAGACTAGTAGTGAAGTTTATAATCAAACAAGAGGATAGATTCTCAAAAGAAGGTAGTACGAAAATGTTGTTTTTCATTCAGAATCAATTTTGAACTGATGGGAATGATAATGACATAATTTTCGATAGAAGATATTGCGAGAACTTTGATTCTCGATATAAGATTTTGTAATTAAAGAAATTTTAAAAGCTAGTATCGAAAACCTAATCATGAAGGAAATAGTTTTAATAATAAAATAATGTTTATTAGTTGAAGTTATATGATAAGTATTGTAAATTCTTAGTAGGACTTAGGAGAATTGGATTGTCGAAAGACGAAATTTTCGAGGGTATGAGTTCGAAAATTGTAATTCTCGATAGAAAGATTTTACACCGATGGAAGTTTTGAAAGGCTTAGCCTAACTTAAGAAAGTCTCGAGAACTATGTATCAAAACCTAGTTATGAAGGAAGGGCTTTAATATTAAAATACTTTGTATTACTTGAGTAATGATAAGTTTGATAAAGGCTAGATGTCCATTATATATTACAACACGCAACTTAGTATAAAGAAGAGCAAAAGAAAAATTCATATCATTAAGAAGAAACATACAAAGCATACGTGTATCTATTATTTATATGTGGAAGTTTTGTGATCATCAAGAGAGAGGATTACTATTGGTGGAGAACTATTTAGGAAAGAACATGTTTTCGATAGAGCTTAAGGGAGAGAAAATTTTCGATACTAGAAGATAATTATTAACATACTTAGCATGGGAGGAAATGATATGTCGCCTACTTATCAAATCACCCTTTATAATATATACTCTTAATCTATCATCAAGTTAGAACTCTCGTAAAGAAAAATAAAGAACAGAGAAGCTAAGAGAAGACTTTTCAACAAAAGGAAATAAAGGAATAGCTGAACAACTTAACATTCGAAGGTTGAAGGTAAGAAATATTATATTTCGAAACTTACATATAAGGTGAATAAACTATGATCATGAGCACCTAAAGAATTATGTAAAGTTTTGCCAAGTTCTAAATAGATATATTTACACTAGATTAATACAAAAGGGTGTCGCATATATGTTTATTGGGATGATTTTGATATTAGATCATGTTAGGATCTCAAAGAAGCTGTCTTTTAGAGAAAATATACTTAGACAGATTAAGTATTTTGAATAGGTAGTTTTCGATATATGAGCATCTCTAGCATTTGAAAGGTTAAGAACTTCAGAATTTTCGATTTGAAAGCTTTCATTGAAGCTGAAGTTTTCGATATACGTAGAAATATTAGAGTTTTTAAGAATTGTGTTCGGTATGATAAAATTCAAAACGGTACCAACATGTTTTGATATTTGATAAAGTTTTTAGTATTTTGGATTTAATAGTTTAAACGGTTTCGGTTATAGTTTTAAAGTTCTCGGCAAATTATGAAATTTGATGATGTTCTTGATGTTTTTTAAGAAACTTGGGTTTGATAAAAGTTTTCTAGGTTTTTAAAGAAAATATGTTTTTGGATGTACGACTTTCCGTGTTCTAATTAATTTTCGCAAGGGATTTTAATGATATGAGTTTTGATTTCTGAATATATGTTGTTTTGAGGGCTTTAAAGATTTTCGTAAGTAGTGAAAATTGTGAACTTCGAAAGATTTAATGAATAGTATTTTAAGATTTTCGAAAGAACTTTCGCAAATGATATTCGCAATTTAGGCTGTTTTCGTAAAAGAGTTTCGCGAATTGATTTCGGGATGAAATTAGGTTCTCGCGGGCCAAGTCGATTTTCGAACAGGAAATAGAATCGGGCTCTTCGCGGGCCAAACGATTTCCGCGGGCCGATGAGTTTTGCGATTTATGAAACGATGCTCGAGCCAAAATGAGGTTTTCTCGGCCCGAATAGTTTTTGCATTAAGAAAGAGATCTGGCTGCGAATTCTGTTCGCGGGCT
Source organism: Craterostigma plantagineum (assembly GCA_027422505.1). Taxonomy (NCBI): domain Eukaryota; kingdom Viridiplantae; phylum Streptophyta; class Magnoliopsida; order Lamiales; family Linderniaceae; genus Craterostigma; species Craterostigma plantagineum. The sequence goes on along the minus strand of JAPQWV010000748.1, from coordinate 240,451 downwards.
GAAATCGGCTTCGCGAATCCTTGTGAACTTTCAGGTCAAAGTCAATTGTCATTACATAACAGTATTTCGATACTTAGTTCATTTCGAACTTACAATATTTTCGAAACCGTATTTTCAAGCATGAACTTATCAGCACTTAGAAAATTGTAAATGTATACAATTTTCATTATCAATCAAGTATAATTTTCCAGGTAGAGATTCTATAAAGTATAATGACCAGTATGAATAGAAGAAGGGTAAAGACGATAAATAGGAATCTGACTATGCATAATCAAGCATGCATATCACTCATGTATATCATTATAGGGTTCCATATTTACCAGACAAAATAATTACATAGGTCAGGATTCCGATAAAGGCAAGCACAAGGTCGAAGAAGCGAACGGGAAAATAGGTTGAATATGTGACTATGATATGCAACATGAATTTATGTGTCTATGTGCTTATATGCTTCTGTGAATTATCTGGTTGATGATTTCATAGTATATGAATTAACCGGGTTTGTATGCCGCAATATGCTCTTATTTGCTAAATGGGACTCGATTGATTTTATGATATACGTGTTATATGTACTGATTGGGCCTTTGTGCCGTAACGTGCTCTTAGGTGACGATTACTTGAAATAAGGATATGGGCATAGCATTTGCATATACATAATCATAAACGGAGAAACCGTTATGACTACTATGACATCGGATGATACGGATGCTACGACATACTTCCCTACAAATCGGGAGAAATCTACGGTACCTACAAGTCGGGGGACGATGAGAGTCCTGTACAGGCACACATGTCAACAAATCGGGGGATTACAGAATGGTTACAGAGTCCCATGCATGGGCGCCGACCTGGCATACGGTACGAGTCTGGCCAGCCTATAACGGGAGAATCAAAAGAAAATGATCATATAAAATTGCACTGATTTATAGGTCATATGAATGGTTATATGGACTATGCTTATGTGACGGAATTTATGTTGAAGACGTGACGTTATGTGACAGAACATATGATTGAAAGGATTTCATGCTTTTGATCTACAGATCTGATATGGATAATAGTATGCTTATGGAATAACATGTTGCGATCATACTCTGAATAGTTTTTCACAGTGATGTAGATATCTAACAGGCGACTTAGAATGCATCTGCATACAAAAGCATGAATTCAAGGTTGGCCGGCTACATTCTTATCATACTCCCCACAGTTCATAGTTTGCATATAGTTTAAGGAACATTAGTAAGATTTCTGTACGATGTTAAAATAATTATGTTGAACATATATGTACGTTATGAGTGAAAGGAAATAGACATATGTACGCCTCCGTTTATGTTCAAAGGGAATGGTTATGAAAGGAAATAAAGGCGAAAATTTTTATGGGAAAATGTAATAGCTGCGCAAATACCGAAAAAGGAAACGGGGCGCTATAAGGCACCAACTCTATACTCTTGTTTCACTTTACGTTGATGATTTGATGTTTACGGGAAATGATGGGTGAGTTCATGAATGATATGTTGAGAAGGTATGTGATGAATGACTTGGGCTTGTTGCATTATTTCTTGGGGATTAAGATTAAGCAAAGGGAAGATGGTGTGTTTATTTCACAAAAGAAGTATGCCCAAGATATATCGAAGTTTAAAATGGAGGATTGTAATCCGGTCATGACACCTTTGTTGGTGAATGAGAAGTTGGTGAAAAGGGATGGAAGTGGTGATGCCGATGCGGCTTTATATAGAAGTCTAGTTGGGAGTTTGAAGTTGGTGAAAAAGGATGGAAGTGGTGATGCCGATGCGGCTTTATATAGAAGTCTAGTTGGGAGTTTGTTATACCTTACGAGTACTAGGCCGGATATCATGTATGCCTTGGGGTTATTGTCTCGGTTTCTGCATCGACCGAGCAAAACTCATTTTGGAGTTGGGAGAAGATTGTTGAGATATATTCAAGGGACCAAAGAGCTTGGCCTTATGTATGAAAGAAGCGATGAAGAGACTGTTGATTTATTTGGTTATTGTGATAGTGATTGAGCCGGTAGTATGGACGATGTGAAGAATACATCCGGATATACGTTTACACTTGGATCCGGGGTATTTAGTTGGGTATCGAAGAAGCAAGAGAGGGTAGCGCACTCTTCGGCGGAGGCCGAATATGTATCGGCGAGTGGAGCTACAAAGCAAGTTGTTTGGTTGAGGAAGATTTTAGAAGACATGGGGGAGAAGCAAGACATGGCGACAGTTCTCTTTTGTGACAACAAGTCGGCGATTGCAATGTCAAAGAACTCTGTGTTCCATAGTCGAACGAGCACATTAATCTCAAGCATCACTACATTCGAGAGGCGGTCGAAGATGAAGAAATTCAAACCAATATGTGAAGACCGGCGACCAATTGGCGGACATCTTCACCGAAGCTCATCCGGATGACAAGATTATTTATTTTAGAGAATTATTAGGTATGAAGGTTTAAAATATTAAGGGGGAGTGTTGAAATTAATGTTTATTTGATAGAAATATTAGATGGGCTTTTATTTATATTTGTTTTGTTTAGTCATTTATGTCTTTTGTACTAAAACACCTATAATTGCTGGAATGAAAAGTATGGAGGAATAGAGCAGAAAAAAAACGGCTGCCCCTCTTCTCTCCTTCACTGTCACTGTTCGATCATCACTAAAATAAAAAATAATATTTATGCTTTATTTAGGAGGTTAAGGCCAGCAGATATACTTAGACGAGCATTTTGGAGCTCGATGGTAAACAATTAGGCTCTCGAGATCTGCTGGTGAGCTCGTTTACTCAACGAATCAAACCTGAGCAATCAAAGAGTAGCTTTAGTAAGCATAAAATAGTTAAAACTAAAAACTTTATTTGTTTCATAAGTTAAAAATATTTAACAAAAAGCTGAAAAGTTCGAACAATCACGACGAAGTTCAAGCTCGATTGTTGTGAACTCCACAATATCACATATGGTATATTGCAATTTGACATTTGCAGTTCCATAAATGTAAAAAATTCAGTTATCAGAAAACGGCGTATCTTACTAGTAGGATTTTCTATGCTGTTCATCAAATGGGACGCTTCGAAGGAAAGTAGTATGTCCTCGATTTTTTCTGCAAAAAATAAAGGAAAGAAAAAAACATTTCTGAGACGTATAAATCATCTGTCAAGCCATTTTATGTGTGATAACAAGTGGAACATATGTCTACTACACGGGTGTTTGCAGCCACAACACATATTGCCGCTAATAACAGCTTGGAAGCTAATATTCCCAGTGTTGAAGCACATCAAAGTGCAGTCACAAAAAGTGATCTATTACAAGGTTGCAGGAAATTTGTTGCTAGTGAGAGTCATGCATGAAAGAGCAAATTGTTGACGTATTCTTTTGCAGTTTACGGACGCCATTTTCTTAAGTACGGCGACTCGATTGACATCTGCAGTTATTCTACATCCCCTGAAATTGCAATTATGCTTGGGGGTCGTTTGTTGACACGAAATATACTTTCAAATTGATATTTCCTAATGAAACAAATGCATTGATCCATGTTAATATTGAACGGGTTTCAATATTATTATGGTACGTACGTTTGTTTGTCATAACCTTACAATAGAAGTCATTATTGTCGATCCGAAATAATTGTATGTACCTAAGAAAGGACACGTGAGTAAAATATGTGCCTCATTCGATTATTAGTAATTCTCTCCCAACCCTTCATTTCCTATTCTAAATGAAGGGAAGAATAGATGGTTTTCTTTTTTAAACAAATTTACAAGAAAATAGCATGGCATGTTTGTCCTATTCTCTTTCGATTGACCCAAGCAGTGTACACACCCCTTCGACAAATGCAAAAACAATAACGTCTTTCTCAATTATATGAAACTCTTAGTTCCAAGTCATTACTGCGAGGAAAAGATGTGTGTAACTAAATTGAAGAAGTTTTGAGATGATTGAACGCAGTTGAATGGGAGTATATCAGCAAAAGAGTTGGAGGTGAGTCCAAGTCTAGTATATAATTTCCGAATAGAAAATTATATGAGCGCGACTTTTTACCACCCATAACACCCATTGTTGGATTATTATTTGAATAGTTTATGGGGTTTGAATACATTATATTAAAATAATTAAACACTGTGTGGCGTGGTTTATACGCTTTCTTATTGAGATTTTATCTATTGAGTTTGGATTTCACTACGTCTTATGCGCATCGCTCTAGTCGCAATTTTACATATTTTTGTTGCTTCTATCATCCTCAAAAACTTTATTACTCATCTGCATTTTTAGTATAACTCTTAACGTGACAGTCACCCCTTCGTGTTGTACTATACAACAAAAGAGCATGTTGGGTATATTGATCTGAATGAGGAGGACAATAACCTGACTACAGAGGAGAATCATGAATTCATTCAGAATTGCGTCTAGATGCGTGGATAGGTGCAACAATAGGAGGAACCGAGACTTGCATATGTGATGAAATTTCCCGACTGACAACCTCCAAGCCCTGACTTACGACCTGTGCTATACATAAGCTTCTTGAATCTTCTGCATCATTATCATAAACTCCGCTCTCTTTGGCTTTTATGTTGATTGGTTCGGTTTCTCTCACAGATAAGCAAGATGCACAAGGTCTGTTTCCATCGGTACGCTCTTATTTAAACACAAAATGTTCTTATTTTTTCAGGTATCACAAAATATTTCAGAAATATCTTACTATCATCGTACTGCGGCATTTTTCAATTGTTTACTCGCAGTTCCACCAGCTTATTACGCCCGTCATGCTGCTTTTCGCGCTCGATTCCCATGGACACTAGACATCTGGTGGTGGTTGTTTGATGAGTGGCAATCGTTCGAGGCTTCGAGGGAGAACTGGGTTCTCGTGGGGCGGTTAGGCCTTTGCCACGGGTTCGTTGGAGCGTAGAAGAGGGTTATGTTCTATTGATGAGGAGGCTGCCAAACGGGCTTCGTTTGAGTTGTTATGCTTACATAACAATTTAACTACGGGCATTACGGGTCTATGATCAAAGCTATAAGGAAAATGGTCTCATAGAGAAGAGAAAGGTGCAATTCGTTCGTAAGTGAGTCTTGATGCGTTGATAGGTGCAACAATAGAAGGAACGAGGCGTTAGGTATGCAAACAGCCTATTAAGGTATGCAGTAACAGGTTGTTGCTGCATATCTAACGCCTCGGTTCCTTCTATTGTTGCACCTATACACGCATTGAGACTCACCTCCGAGTGAATTGCATCGTTCTCCTCTATAGTTAGGTCGTTGTCCTTCCCTTCCTGATCAATAGATCAAACGACGGCTGCTATTGTTTGTACGACTCGTTCTTGTAATGATGGATGACCCGACTTTAGAGAAGAACACCTTCCTTGCCTTGAGAAACAGTTTCCTAGCGGATACGCGTTTCATTACACAGCAGAACCATAGTTTGATAATAATTTGCACAAATATTTTCTTTTTCGTTACTATTACGTCTGATTTTCTGTTACTAAAAGTAGAAGATGACTTACAACGAGAATCAAGAACGCAATCAACCTAATTTTTCGAGTGAAATAATATTATGAACTATTATTAACATGGCTTATCTGGATGAAGCTTTAGACGTGTGGTTTTACATCTTCGTATTTTCTTTGCTGAGATAGAAATTTTTTGTGCATGCCATATTGATTATCAATTCATCGGCTAAATGTGATGCACAATAATTGTCATGTGCCTTGAAGTCGAAGAAGAAAATGAGTTACGAGATTTTAAGTCGACTAAATGGGATATCACGTGTTAAATTTCGTCTAAACTAACGATCAAATCAATTGGGGGACTAGAATGGTCACGAACTGGTAACATTGGTGAAACTCACATCTCGGAATATGGAGATGCAAAATGACCGTGCCCCGATATTGGGACAAAAAATGTCTTTCGCACATATACAAGTTAAACATTGTTTTAGTTTGATTTTTATTAATTCTTTCAATCGAATTTAGCATAATATCATTTGTAAAGATATAAAATAAGGGGGTCATATTAAAATTTGGTGAGAAAGAATATATTACAAATACTATTTGAGTTTGAGAATGAATTTAATGTTTCGAGAAGAATTACCGTATTTTGAGTTTTAGAATGAATTTTAGTTTGAGAATGACCTTGTTGGAGATTTCTTACTATTCGAGAGACATATAAGAGGAGATTTGAAGTTTTAGTTGTATTTCTTGGTCCACTGACTTCTTGGTTTGTGAGTCCCCTCGCTTTCCTGGTTGTCTATCCCCTAGTTCTCATGAAAGTTCATTTACTCACGGATTTGAAATGATACTCGGGCTTATTCTTCTAACAGTTTCATAATGACAAATAGAATACATTATGGTGTTTTTTATTCGATCCGTTTGCGATCGAACCCATGACTATGTCGTCTTGTTTCCACCAGAGAGGCGGAACTTCAGGGGTAGAATACTATTATGTACGTTTGTCATATTCTTGAAGAGGTCCCTATACGATATAGATGCAACCTGACTAAGTTTAAAGCCAAACAGAGATGTTGACTAAAATGTTAAACCAATATGTGGGACAACATCTGGAATCAAAACGTGTTAGCACAGTGGAAAAATAAAACTTAGTAGTAAAAGACGACGCACACGAGTTTTAAAATTGTGCAGCAAGTTCTTCAACTTGTTGCGAGCCTCATGGCAAAATTCCACTATTAAAAATGGATTACAAAAAAGATCAAGCCTAGAAAAGAAACGAATCTTGCGATCCTACCAAACTACAAAGTCTTATGACTTTTGCAAGACAAAATACTAGGCTAAAAACAACGTGGTCGCTCAAATTATCTCAACGTATAGTCGATAATTTTTGTGTCGTCGAAGCTCTCTAAATTTTCTCGTGTAAAGCTCTAAGTATGTAACTCGACTTCTCCTATTATTTATAGGCATTGGCTCCCTCTTGAATTGATAAAAGATCTCTTGATAATCTCCTAAAATATCTTCTCGAAGATCTCCCTAAATATTTTATATATTTAGTTCGAATCTTCTCTCCTTATTTACTCTTGATCTTCATTTCTTCCATATTTGGTAATCAATCTCCTATTTTTGGCATGTAGGTACACCGTACACCACTTATTTTAGGGAAGAAAGACAAATTATTTTTCCATATCTTCGACATGAACAATCTCCCCCTTTTTGTCTTTCTTCTCAAAACCCATGAACATCCACTTAGCTTAGTTCACCAGCAGCTTCAGTCGTTCTGGCTTCTACTTCTACATCATCTCCCCCTTTCTTGGGAAGGAAGAAACTCCCCCTTAATTTGGCGTGCCAAAACTCCCCCTGAAGGCAAGATATACTCAACCAAAAACAAATCAAATATGGTTAGAGTAAAAATAGCGAAGTACTAGAAATTAGTACAAAGCCGCCCAAGGTTCTAATAATAAATATGCAAAAACAAAACATTCGGCAGGCAACTATATACTCAATCATATCAGAGAAGCAAACCAACATGCACATAAGCATAAAACTCTATCAGGCATGCAAAAATTAATAATGATCAGAAATTCAAACGCATTCTTCTGTTCATCTTCTTTCTATTGAGTTCTAGCTCCCCCTGTCGAATTTCCCATAGTACCGCAGCAAAACTTGCACCACCTTGATTTGCTCCATCTTCTCCCCTTTTTTTGGAAAAAAGTAAACCTCAGAGAACTTTTCCAGGTGAGATGTTGAGGAAGATGTGGAGCCAACAATTTGATCAACATTCTGAGACTCGAAATTGGGTGAGTTCGCCATAGAAAATCAAGATTAAAAGTATCAAAGCAGAGCAGTAAGGTCTGAACAAATTTCTCGAATTTGCAGAGATTGCCTATATTATGAAATAGGATTTGTGAAAGCGGGAGATATCGAGCCAAGCCAAAAAGTTTTCTAACAGTCCAAGAGAATTCACGCATACAAAAAAAAAATCAGGAGCAAGTCATGGTTTAGCGAAACATACAAAGTCAAAAATCATAATAGGAGCGAGCGATACCAACCGATGAGAGAACGTTGGTGGGTATATGAGACAAGTGTAGCAGGCTGTTCTTCGAACTAATGCATTCTGAGAGCTATAGATACTAAACACAAGACACTGACACACGTAATCCTAAAGCTAAAACCCATAAACGAAAACACATAAAATATAGCATGTCAAGCTCACAGTCACATATGTTGCCCCAACATAAGACTCAACATTATTACTCTGAAATTCCAGACTTTTCTGTTCGACACCCTAAGACTCAATTCTCTTTCATTTTCTGCCCTACCAGCTCTGTTATAGCCTTGTAGTATTTTGCGCAGCCCTTATAAGTTCCTTATCATCAAGGTTAGGATTTTTGTCGCAAAGAATACATCGTCACCGCGAATGCCGTGCACATAGTGATGCTTATTACCTTAACCTGTATCCTGAAAAAGAATCACGGCATTTTTTTTGAGGAAGTGGGTCATTTCAAAGAAACGTCCAGGTGAGTCAAATCATTTCACAGAATAACAGAAGGAAAATTAAATCAAACATCGAAGCAGTAACCATCAAGTTTGACATATGCTATGTTGATCAAAATGTTGGACCAACAGTCAGACACACTAATGCAGACCTATGGACTTTTCCAGGTCCGAAAACCTGTCAAAATCCAGTGCTTTCGTAAATATGTCAGCTAATTGATGCTTGGTATCTATGTCCTCTATTCTAATAAACTCTTTTTCGACCATGTCTCTCAGAAAATGATGTCTAATATCTATATGCTTGGTACGCGAATGTTGAATAGGATTCTTAGAAATATTGATGACACTTAGATTATCACAGTACATGAGCACAGACTTACTCTCTAAGCCATAATCACTTAACATGCTATTCAACCAAATAAGCTGAGTACAACAACTACCCGCAGCCACATCAGACTCAGCCGTAGAAAGAGAAACACAATTTGTTTCTTACTATACCAAGACACAAGATTATTACCTAAGAAGAAACAATCGCCACTTGTACTCTTGCAGTCATCTTCGTCACCTGCCCAATCAGCATCGCTATATCCTACAAGATTCGTGTTATTATCTTTCCAGAACCATAATCCTAAACTACACGAACCACTCACATATCTTAATATTATCTTTACAATTTAAAGGGGAGCCGTGGAACAAAGATCCATTCTTAATTTTTCTCGAATTGCAACAATTCCTCTTGCATGGCATTGATCCAAAAACTGTCCTTGAGTGCTTCAAGAACGTTTTCAGCTTAGTTTCAGATACAAAACAGTTAAAGCATACCTCATTGTATACGGAGTTCATGCATATATTTCTTACCATCCACTTGAGTCCTTTTGTGGCTTGTCCCAGATTTTTCTACCTTCGTTCAGTTCCCCAATGATCAGGTCAGTGGGATGGTCTTTTTGGATTTTCGTTGGGGATCTCGTCGAACTCGTTGGGTCCTTCATCGGTAGTCTGTTCAGTCGCAGATGTTGAGTCTGATGTTGGCTCAATATTTTCGTCAACATTTGCCTTGTCTCAATAACAGCTTGGATAATATCTGTAATATTAACTGGTGGAGTATTTCTGCTAAGATCAAAAGAGTCATCAAATACTATATTCACAGATTCCTGAACAGATTTCAGTCTCAGATTATAAACACGATATGCACGACTGTTCGAAGAATAACCAAAGAAGATGCACCTACCATTTTTCGAATCAAACTTAGTCAAGTATTCACAATCATTAAGCATATAGCAATAGCACCCAAAAATATGAAAATACTTGACAGTCGGCTTTTTCCATTTCAATAATTCATACGAAGTTTGCTTAGTACCATGCCGAAAATAAACACGATTCGAAATATGACATGCAGTATTGAAAGCTTCAGCCCAAAACTTTTTCGAAAGAATCTTAGAGTGTAACATCACATGCACCATCTCCTGTAGCGTTCTTTCTTCCTTTCGACTACCCTATTTTGTTGGGGTGTCTTAGGAGAAGAATACTCGTGAATAATGCATTTCTTATCACATAAATCTTTAAAGGACTGATTTGCAAACTCCCTACCATGATCAGGCGTAATGCGAGATATTGAAGCACATAACTTATTCTTAATCATAGCACAAAAGGTTTCGAAATAGTCAAACTATTCAGATTTTTTCCTAAGAAAGAAAATCTATGCATATCTAGAGTAGTCATCAACGAGCACATAAGCATACTTTCTACCACCAAATCTACTTCCATGGACCCATCAAATCCATATGAATCAATTGAAAACAGTGAGCAGTTTTGAAATGTTGAGCAGAATGTTGGTCAACATTATGACTCGCATGTACTTGCTTACCCTTAAGGCATGACTCACAAATAACCTTACCAAATTCCTTCAGCTTCGGAATGCCTCTGATCGCCTCATGTTTGATAAGTTGCTCCAACGTTCTGTAGCTGACATGACCTAGTTTGTAATGCCAAAGTACAACATCGTCTTCGTCCTTCGAGAGTTGGCACACGTCCTTGGATCCAGAATTCTCACTGACTAGATAGCAATTATCGCTAGATCTTTTCCTTGCCATGACACAAACACCTTTCCTGTTAAAAACCTCACAACATTCCTTGTTGAACCTTACCTCGATGTCGTCGTCGCAAAGCTGACTTATGCTAATCTAATTAGCCACAAGCCCGTCGACGTGTAGTACGTTGCTTAGCTTTGGGAAGTCGGGCATATTCAGTTTGCCGTGACCGAGAATCCGTCATTTCGTTCCACCTCCAAACATCACAGATCCACTGCTCAAGCGGATATATTCAATAAACTATTTGGTACCCGTCATGTGGCGGGAACATCCAATATCGAAGTACCATGAACCTGTCACGTTAGCTCACAACGAAGTATAGACAGCATTGCATTTATATACGGATTTATGTACCCAGACTTTCTTAGGTGTCAAAACAGCAGTATGTGCACCAAAATTTGAAGGAGCGCCAACTGAAATTTCTCTAGACAAACTTTTCAACACTGATTTCTCAATGTCGAGCGGAATGTTGGGGGACATTTCAGTCAACATAGAATTCTGTGAAATCTCACCCTTCAATTTCCAGCAGAACGGTTTGATATGATCAGGCTGCATACAATGATGGCATTTATAAGATCCAGCATCTTCGAATTTTCCTTAACAAAGACAATCTTAGATTGATCGTTAGAAACAAAATTAGGACATCAAGAGTAGGTTGAAAATTGAATCCTAAACCTTGTTTATGAAACATACCTAATGAAAATACCTCATCAAGGGTCGATTTACCTTTATTCATCTTTGTAAACGTTACGTCAGCTTTATCGACTCGCTTATGAAGTTTACTGATCTCTTTGTCTTTACTTGTCAGCAAGGCTTCCATCTTGTTCAGTCCTTCAACAAGACTTCCGATCATCTCTCGCTTTTCTCATTTTCCTCGGTCAGAGATATCACCTCGGTCAGAGATTTCACCTCGAGTTCCAATAAGTCAATACTGCGAATAGCTAAACTGAAGAAGCTTGTGAGATTGTTGAATGAAGTTGAAGGGAAGTATGTCATAGAAAGAATTGGAGGTGAGTCCAGATTGGCATATAATTTTCGAGCACGAACTCGAACGTGGAAACGAACTGATCGACTCGTTAACACCATAGTTGAGCTATTATTGGAATAGGTTATGTGTTTAGACATAATATTAAAAAACGTAACCACACGTGTCGCGGATATATACGCTTTCTTATTGGACTTTTATCTTATTGAGATAGGGTTTCACTTCGTCGCATATATACAGCTCTAGTCGCAGTTTACATACTTTTCTCGCTTCTATCATCTTCTAAAAATTTATTGCTCCTTTGCATTTATAATATTCTTCTTAACATGGAAGTCACACCTTCGGGTTATACTATACAACATTAGAGCCTATTGAATCTATTGATCTGAACGAGACGGATAATCGCTGACTATAGCAGAGAATAATTCAATTCTATTGTTGCACGTATCCACGAATCCAGACTCACTTCCGAATGAGTTGCGTTGTTCTCAATATAATCAGATCACTATAAGTCTATAGATCTACTAACTGCCACGTTAGTAGTTATAGTAAAACTGCGGATGAGCAATAAATTTTCAGTGATACAAGTGTGTTGGGTGTCAAAATCAAGTCACATCGGATAAAAATCAAAGAAAATGGTCGTGTATATAAGCTTGTGGGATAACTCCTTCTATTGCCAATTGGTTTTAGAAAGGAATCCAACAAGCTTATATGGTCTTGTGCCTGGGCTAGAATTGGACCTGTAAAATCCCTACAAAGTGAGAGAAGTATGTAAAACTACGACTAAAGTGGTATATATGACATAATGAACCCCTAGCTCAATGAGATAAAACCCAATATGAAAGCGTATATGTCACGCGACATGTGGTTACGTTTTTTTAATATAACATATCGTAACCCCATAAACTATTCCGATGATAATCCAACTACGGGTGTTAACGAGTCGAGCTCGAGTCGTTTTCTATGTTCGAGTTCAAGCACAAAGATTATATACTAGGCTCGGGCTCAATCCGGAATCAACGACCCTTTTTAGAGCTCGGTGATAAACAATTACGCACAAGTGGCTCGTGAGCTCGTTTCTTTAATTCGAAGACTTTGATTGACAATTTTACATATCGATATCAGCAGCGCAAATGATGATGATGCGATCTTTTACATCAAAATTATTACTTTCAACAAGCATTTCTAACCATCAACGTACAGTCTACGCTAGTGATTTCAATCTTTTCGCCTCATATCGTACTCACAACCACTCTCATCAACAGCACGGGATTATAATGTGTGTCATGATTCGAGATTCATCTAGAAAATTAACGATAATAGTTTGGAAACTGATATTACCAGTTGTAAGCAAACCCAAGTGGCGAGTTATGAAAAGTCTATTACATGACGAGGAAGAAGGGTTTGGAACTATGTAGTTGATATGGGGCTATCCCAATCAACAAGATTTATTTGTGGGGTTCAAGAAATTTAAATAACGGTAGATCGAATATTGTGAGAAGGGCGTAAGGAGCTGTGTTTACGATGGGGACGTGATGGGGACCTGTTGGGGGCATATTTGGTACTTCGGGGACCTGTTTGGACGTGTTTGGACGTGGGGGACCTGCTTGGGACGTCTTTGGAACATGTTTGGACGTGGGGGACTTGCTTGGAACGTCTTTGGGACATGTTTGGACGCGGGGGACCTGCTTGGGACATATTTGGGACATGTTTGGACGCGGGGGACCTGCTTGGGACGTGTAGGGGACGTAAATAAAATGACACATGATGTACGTGGTTCGAATCCTTGCGGATTCTACGTCCACGGGCGCTCGGGAACTCTTTTTCACTATACTTTGAAGCTTTACACACTCAAACTACTTATTCCTCCCATTTCTCTCAAGAACACATAAGAAGATAGCTAATGGGACATAAAAGATGTTGTGTCTAATATAGAGAGAGAATATTCTAAATGTTAAGAATCATTGGAATGATGATCTCTTCTCTGAAAAATGGCTAAGTCTCCATTTTATATTACCTCCTAGCAGCCCTTTCAAATAATATCCCAGGATTTCCGAGGGACGTACTACCTAGGGTACTTAGGAAAAGTGACAGGCTGCTTGATGGAATGACCCCTGCGGCTGCCACGGTGACCTGGGCAGTGGTACCTTCCTATAATGAATCGACACGCGTCTCTATGACTTCCTTCCCTCTTTTCTGCTGTTCTATCGTCCTGAAATACCCAAAAGTCCTCCTTCCTTTGTCCGAATAATGCTTATATCTGGGGGACCTTCGCAGGTCCTTTCTCCCAGGTCCGATTCTGTACCTTATTATGGGCTTTCCTTCTTCCTCGGCTTATTAGGCTTCTCTTTATTTTTTGTTTTCTCGGCCCAGCTTAGTTGAGTCCACATCAACCACTCACCCACTCTATTGTCTTTTGGGACAAAAGTGAATTAGAGTAAAATAGTAGGATGGGCCTTACCTCCTTCTTAGGGACCTGATGTAATTATTTCTTGAAGGGACACGCCTTTGTGAGTGCTTTAAGGTTCGATCAGTGTCTTGGGTTTCTGGCGCAGATACGACGTCCTCATGATATGTCTGTCGGCCAATGTCGAGAAGGGAATCAGTTCGCAAGTTCCCTAGCGCACCCTCTGTAGCTCCCTTGCTCCTTTGCATCCTGGTGGCTAAAGACGTTTGCGAGGAGATTCCTCCTTCGGTAGGAACAAAGAATGTTCCTTTAGTTCCTTATTCTGTTATGGGAGCTCAAGAAGTTTCCATTACCGCCCTGCCTCGTGCGTCAAAGGGAAAACAACTTCGTTAAAACGTTTAGAAAGGAAAAGCAAAAAAGGGGGGATTCCTTCACTCTTCCTCAGGAGACGAAGTGCTGAGCCTCTTTCGGGATTTGTAGGGACCTCAGTGGTCAAGCCCCCCGCTTCCGTAGATCATCCGAACATAGCTGAAAAGATGATCATGGTAAGTCGTTTGGTACTCCCAGATGATCGGGGAACATCTCCCAGGGATCCGCAGAGGCGAACGAAGAGCAATTGGCATGCCATCCTCCGTTGTCTTCTAGTCCATTCTGGCATTTTTTTCGTAAGTTTTGCTTCTTCTTCCAGGTGGGCTGTGTAGCTGCCGTATCGTCCGCCCAGTCATTAATCCAGGAGTTGGAGCTAGTTAATCGAGTCTTGAGGATCCAATTGGAACAAGCTTAGGCCGGGCTGTTAGCAGCAAAACGGAGGTAGCCCGGGAAATGGAATCCGGGTTGCAGAAAGGTGGAGGAGGGACGTGCCGAGTTAGTGGAGCAGCGAGAGGGAACTGCGGAGCTCCCAGGAACAAAGAAAGCCAGGTGCACACACTGCTTGTGGAACAGTGCGAAGAGGAGCTGCGGAGCTCCTTCGCTAGGGAAAGGAAGAGTAGGCTGCCTAGCTGGTGGGGGAAGAGGCTGAAGGTACCTGCTTCTCTCAGCAGCATCTCCCATCCATGGTGGTTAGAAAGGAGTTCCTAGAGGACCTAGCCGAGGACCTGCACCAAGCGCACCTGAAGGACTTCCATTTTTTGAGGGAATTTGCACCTTTAACGCGACATTATATTAGGGGACGATACAGCACTGGAGCCATGTCTGCTCGTCGGAACCTTCTTTCTCTCGAATGCTTCTCGGGGATCCGCAGGTTCCCTTGAACCCTTAGCTCAAGCTCCATGCGGCGTCGATATCTTTGAACTCCCATGCATCGACTTCATCTCTTCGGAGAGCCCTGATCCTGCAATGTTTTAGGGAGCACAACTCACCTATGTTTAGTGTCTCCGTTGGAACCCCTTTTTCCTTATGTTTTATAGTCGTCGTTCCGTCCGTCATCCTTGGGGACTGGAGGGACCTGATAGGGACTTGATGACGGAGCTCCTCTACGAGCCTTGGAGGAGATCCTCAGGTCCTGCTGCACATTGCTTCTAGCTCCCTGGGTATCCTTTTTTTTGCCTTTTTACGGTGGTGATGGCCTGTAAGAAATACTATGTCATTTTTTCCTTTCGAGGCAAAATGGTGTGTGGGAGCTTAACTCCCCATGTTCGCGATTACTTCGGAGTTCCCTTTCTCCTTGTATTATAGTTTCTTTTGCGGGACCTGATGGATGTTTCTGTGACCATCATTATCGTGGCATGGTTATAGCGCCAGCTCGCTTATTCAATTCGTAAGCCAAGTACGAATTCACGCCCTTGGTTGCAATGACCGTCTCATTGTCCTCGGGTGTCGGTTTGCGCTAGGCTCTCTTTGTTCTTAGCGAGTTCAGTATCTGGATAGACACTTAGGCCTACAAAATTATAACCCCGGGGATCCCCTCATCGATTTACCCTGGTTATAGCGCCAGCTTCGCTCTTAGGTACCATTCACGTCGCAGGCCTACTGAGAGCCTTTGATGTTCTGTACGCCGTAGCACGTCAGCGGCGGTATCTTGTACACCCTTATGGGCATCATCACATCGCAGATTTATTATCTTTGATGTCGGGTACACCGCCGGCCCGTCGGCCTTTGGGATCATCACACGTCGTAGACTATCGGTCTTTGATGTCGGGTACACCTCGGGTCCGTCGACCTTTGGCATCATATCACATCGCAGATATATTATCTTTGACGTCACATACACCGTAGGTCCTTAAACCCTTGGCATCATGTCACACCGCAGGCCCGTCGACCTTTGGCATCAATCGTATTATTCAGTACCGTTATTATATATATATATAGTAAAAGACCTATATCAACCCTCGACCTTATATCACGCTGCGGACCCGTAGGTCGTTGATGTCGTTCACGCCACAGACCCAGAGGTCCTCCGCGTCATTCACGCCGCAGACCGAGAGGTCCTTGGTGTTATTTATGCCATAGACCCGGGGGTCTTTAGTGTCAGTCACGCCGCCGACCCAGAGGTCATTGGTGTCAAGGGACCTTCACGCCTGCACAGAGCTATGCCTGTAGGTCCCGTATAAACAAGGGCCTTCGAGTATCGGAGCTGCACTTAGGAGTCCCTAACAGGTAGGTTGGGCCCTTGAATTCCAGCATGGATCTAGGCTTATTGTTCTCGACTCCTCGTGTCTATGCACGGCTCTTGCTAACAGGTCCCATGAGATAGGATCCTTACGCGTCGTATGGAGCTTTACAGGGGATCACATCCCAGATATGGCGGAAGCTCTGTCACCATGTGGAGCCGTAACCTCTTTGATCTGTTTCGTGGTCCATCATTGACTTTTCTTCGGGGTTGAATGATCTAGCGTATGAAACTCCCAAGGCGAATGTACACTTCCCAAGACCTTCGTTGGGATGTGGATACGAGGTCCATCTTTCTGGTAGGTCCATCCCCTCTTGTCTTTCAATTCCATGTCCTTCGGGACCTCCGGAACAGAGGTCTTTCAATCGGCAACTCCTTATATGCTCTTTACAAGCTTCCGTGTCCATTGTCTTTCACTTATTGCTTTCTTCTCTTGGGACATCTCTGGGAAGTCGCGGATCCGTATGCGTGCACCTCTCGTTGTTGCTTCTGTGTTCCTTTGGTGGTCTCGAGCACAAAATCGAAGAAGGTCTGAACTCTTTGACGGTCGTTCGTGGTCCGAGTTCCCCGTCGTGCTCCCCTAGCTTGATGGTGCATTTCACCATTCTCCCGGGTAGATCTGATTGACTTATCATCTGGTTTCATCCTCCAATAGCTCCTCGCTTCATAAGGCGGGTCGGCTTTGGGAGGTCCCTCCTTCCTTTAGTAAGACGAAGCTAATGCTTCAATGGAGAAATACGGCGCCAACTCGTCCCCTATTAGATGTTTTGTTGGGAGATGTGTATTATGGAGGTATTCCTTCAATTCTTCAAAGGTCTGTTCGCAATTTTCAGTCCGCTTGTGCTTTTCGCTCTTTCGTATCGCATTTGAAGAATAGGAGACTCTTCTTGGCTGAGAGCCACTAACCTCCCTACTGGCCTCTGGACCTCCCAAATCCACTGATAGGCATCTATGGCGCTGAGGACCTCACACCCAGAGGTGGAGTCCACCAGCTGATTCACTCGGGCTGATGGAGAATGATCCCTAGGACACGCCTTGCTCAGGTCCCTGAAGTCACTGCTTGGAAAAGCTTGTCTACTTCCTCCTTCAGGATCTGGGCTCTTTCAGTCCCGCATGGTTGGAGCTTCTATTTGATAGGTAGTCTTCTTGGCATGATGATGTGCGGTGATATTCGGGCGAACTCCAGTCATATACTTTGGAGAAAATGCGAATAGGTCCGCAATTTTTGTAGACATCCCACTAGCTCCTTGTTGGGATCTTGTTGTAAGCTAGAGGGCCCCTTTCCTTTTGTCTCAATCATCTGATCTCTCATTTTTTGCATTATGTATTCCTTTTATTACTGCCCTAGCATCATTTGGGTCGCATCGTCAGGAGCTTCGTCGACTCCTCCGCCATTGGATGGGCTCTTTCTCCATGTCCTTTAAGCGTCGTGACTCCTTCCATTGGTTGTGTCTCCAGAGGTCGGACTTCCCATGTCCAAGGCATTGTTATGTGGTCTGGCCACATGTGTTCCATCTCCTACATAAATCGAACTTCGGCCGATGCATCCTTGTACGTCTCACAAATCCCCTTGCGTTTGGATCTCTGATCGCATGAGTTTAAAACTCTTGGGTACTCGTCGGGATCCTCTTTATTTGGTCTTCGCACAATTATGAAGATAAAGGCTTTGGATAGAATGAACATGGCCTAATTTAGAGGAACTGGGGGTTGTCTGCCTTTATTAGGCACAGATCCCCCTATTTATTTTTTCGGCGAGCTTGGAGTCATGTTTGCCGTTGCAGCCAACAAGCTCACCGCAGGTCTACGATCTGCGGAGCTTCGAATCTTTGACTGCTCGGGTGTACAATTTTGGGCTCTGTTGGAGGTTGGGATCCACTTTGCCCGGAGCTCCTATTATGATAGAGATGTGAGCCTTGATCAGCCCTAGGCCCTAGAATAGGCGTGGGTTGTCTGTCCTTAGTCGGCACAGATCCTCCGGACTTCTTTTCGACTGCCTTCAGACCTTAGTCAAGGCCATGATCAACGAATTTCCCCATGGGTTCCGCCAATACGGGCCCTTCGATTTCATCCTTCAAATAATAATGACTTGTTAGTATGATGCATGTATTTAATATAGTATTGTAATGTAAATGGAAATGAGATTTTGAAGGCCCTGGAATTCCGGCTGAGAGCCTTTTTGTCACGGAGTGTCTCCCATGGATCTTCATGTGCCCACGTGGAATGGGGCTTTTATCTCTCGCGGATCTTCAGCCGTCAACGTGGAGTCGGACTTCTTTGCCTTCATTCCAGCACGGAGTTGGTCTTTGTAAACCTCAGTGGGTCTCCACCAAGGAGTTGAGTTTTACGGATTAACTTGGAGCTTGGCTCTTAAATCCAAAATATAGGAGCTCAGGTCTTCATGGAGCTGGGCTTTTTAAGACTTTTGCTGGCGCGGATCTAGACTCTTGGGTCTTCTGCCATCGCGGAGCTAGACTTTCGATTCTTCTGCCAGCGCGGAGCTAGGGAGATCCCGAATGCGTAGCTTTCCATATTCTTGCCAGCGGAGCTGGATTTTTAGGTCCCAAAGGTGGAGCTCCGGGTCTTCTTGCCAGCGGGGAGCTGGGCTTTTAGGTCCTGAGGGGGAGCTTCGGGTCTTCAGCGGGGAGCTGGACTCTTAGGTCCCGAAGGCGGAGCTCCAGATCCTTGCTCCAGCACCGAGCTGGGTTTTGCTTCGTACATACTTCGACGCTCTAGCCAATGTCTTCCTGGCCTGTTTGGAATACCCTCCTTTAACACCTCCCACTATAATGGGAATGGGGGCCCTAGGCAGTGGCGGAGCTCCTTTGTTTGAAGGTGGTGGAGATGGTTTGTCCTGGTTCGGGGCAGATCCTCTGGATTTTGCTTTGGGACCCGGAACGGAACCTTGCGGCAAAACTCCTTTGAGGCAACTGCCTGGACGAGCCTCTTTATTATGTCCTTCAAAATAGCAATTGTTAGTGTGACGCGTGCATTTAGTATGATATTGATAATGTAAATGAGAATAAGATGTAGAGGGCCCTGGAATTCTGGCCAAGGGCCTTATCAACGTGGGATGTCTTCCGGTTTGGTCAGGATCTCCTCCGTTTTGTTACATGACGTTATGAGGTTCTGCGAGATCCCAAGGGGAGATCCCAATAGCTCCCAATCCCGAGGTTGAGGTGGTTTTCCATGGAAGTCGGAGGGAGCTCTTGGGAGAGCGAGCTCCCATCATGGAGGCCATGGGTTGGTGCACTCATTTGTTATGGAGAAAATGGTGGTTGGTACCCCCAAGGTCGTAATATTGGACCTGCTGATGTATGTGCGGAGGTCCCCGTTCTCCTTCTGAATGGAGTTGGGAACTAGCTACAACAACTGTTGAACTATCTTGACTTGTGGACGAAAAGGATCTTCACATAAAAGCATCTCGGATCCTTTATGGAGCTGATATTGTAGATCCCTAACAGAAGGATCGTTGTTTTGCCCTTCTGGTTTGGAGGTCCTCAAAAGCGAACCTTAGTATGCAAACGGGGCGTGGGACTTGGAAATTTCGGACTCATTGTTCGTGTCTCTGTTTCCAGCGTAGCTGGTCTTCGTAAATCCGCTTTGATGGTTTTCTTATGCCAATGAAGAGCTATAGTCATAGGTCCCGATCTAACAGTTGGATCTTTCGTACGTCATCATGAGGTCGAGTTGTTCATCTCATCCTTCCTTCGTTTCCGGTGTGGAGCTGGTCTCTGAAGATCCCAATTGGATGATTAAGTCTTCTCATGCCAGCGAGGAGCTGGCCTTGTAGGTCGCGAAGGGGGAGCTTCGGGTTTTCTTGCCAGCGCGGAGCTGGGCTTTTCGGTCCCGAAGGGGGAGCTTCAGGTCTTCAAGCCAACGTGGAGCTGGGAGGTCCCGAATACGGAGCTTCGGGTCTTCGTGCCAGCGTAGAGCTGGGCTTTTAGGTTCCGAAGGGGGAGCTTCGGGTCTTCCTGCCAGCGTGGAGCTGGGTTTTAGGTCCCGAAGGGGGAGCTTCGGGTCTTCTTGCCAGCGGGGAGCTGGACTTTTAGGTGCCGAAGGGGGAGCTTTGGGTCTTCTTGCCAGCACGGGGCTGGGTTTTTAGGTCCCAAAGGGGGAGCTTAGGTTTTTGCCAGCGGGGAGCTAGGATTTGAGGTCCCTCTGGCCTTTGTACACCATTGTGGAGCTGGACCTCTAAGTACTTCAAATGCTCAGGTGCATGATTCGGGCTCTGTTGGCCATTGGAGTTCCCAGTGCCTCGCGCTCCTACTGACTGGGACATGAGTCCTGACTGGAACTGGCCTCCATCTGGAAGAGGTGGACGTCGTCTGCCTCTACTTGGCCCAGTTCCTACAGACTCATCCTCACCCACCTTCGGATCTTGCTCTAGGCCATGATCAGTGACCTCCCTCAAATTTGCCGCCAGAATGAGTCATTCAATTTTATCCTTCAAGAGACAACAATTGTTAGTATTGTGGTCATACTATCATATGGTATATAAGTGAAAATGAAATTTAAAGGAACCTGGAGTTCCAGCTAAGGGTCCCTCATCATGGGAGGTCCACAGGCTGGTGTCAGTATGTCTTTTGGATTTGCATAGTGGTGTGAATCTCCATGAGATTCTTTGCGGAGACTCCCAGGGTTCCTGGTGGTGAGGCCGTGGCGTTGGAGCTCCAAGCTCCCTTCGCTTTTTCGGGTGGCTCACTAGCGGTACTCGTGGGGGGTCCGCCTGGGTGTTCTGAGATCCCTTTAAGATTCATATGTATCTTCTTGCTCGTCTTCATCATTTCAGGCCTGTGTTTCAGGTCCTTGCCGCTCCTCAACATGTTTGGCAGTTTCTGGAGGTCCTCCTCCGTGAATTGTGGGTCTAGGTTCTTCGATATGGACATATCTTCCTCCATTGACGTCTCGCGCGTTTCGTTTTGCCCCAACAGAATAGAAGAGGGGAAAAAGCAGTAAATTCTCAGCACAACTTCGCACAGTAGCAGTAAAAATGACTCATGCCTTCAACTCGGATTTCCCACAGACGGCGCCATTTGATATGGGGCTATCCCAATCAACAAGATCTATTTGTGGGGTTCAAGAAATTTAAATAACGGTAGATCGAATATTGTGAGGTGTTTAAGGGCGTAAGGTGCTGTCTTTATGATGGGACGTGATGGGGACCTGTTGGGGGCATATTTGGTACGTTGGTGACCTGTTTGGACGTGTTGGGAACGTGGGGGACCTGCTTGGGACATCTTTGGGACATGTTTAGACGCGGGGGACCTGCTTGGAACGTCTTTGGGACATGTTTGGATGCGGGGGACCTGCTTGGGACATCTTTGGGACATGTTTGGACGCGGGGGACCTGCGTGGGACGTGTAGGGGATGTAAATAAAATGACACATGATGTACGTGGTTCGAATCCTTGCGGATTCTACGTCCAAGGGCGCTCGGGAACTCTTTTTCATACTTTTAAGCTTTACACACTCAAACTACTTATTCCTCCCATTTCTCTCAAGAACAGATAAGATAGCTAATGGGACATAAAAGATGCTGTGTTTAATATAGAGAGAGAATATTCTAAATGTTAAGAAGCGTTGGAATGATGATCTCTTCTCTGAAAAATGGCTAAGTCTCCATTTTATAGTACCTCCTAACAGCCCTTCCAAATAATGTCCCAGGATTTTCGAGCGACATACTACCTAGGGTACTTAGGAAAAGTGACAGGCTGCTTGATGGAATGACCCCTGCGGCTGCCACAGTGACCTAGTCAGTGGTACCTTCCTATAATGAATCGACACGCGTCTCTGTGACTTCCTTCCCTCTTTTCTGCTGTTCTGTCGTCCTGAAATACCCAAAAGTCCTCCTTCCTTTGTCCGGATAATGCTTATATCCGGGGGACCTTCGCAGGTCCTTTATCCCAGGTCCGATTCTGTACCTTACTATGGGCTTTCCTTCTTCCTGGGCTTATTGGGCTTCTCTTTATTTTTTATTTTCTCGACCCAGCTTAGTTGAGTCCACATCAGTAGTGGAACCATCATTTTTTGCTATGTGATGTAATTCATGCATACCATGTAACATAGCCATAGTATATGTCTTGGCACGCCTTAAATGCGACGGGCATTTGTTATGATCATAATGCATTTTGATGTATTTTACGCATATCTAATATTTTTTGCCCATAGCCACACTACGAACCCATGGCTGTAGTTTAAATGCCAAGGGCTGACAAAATAAATTAGAATCTCAGAAAAATCAGGCGAATGTGAGTAATTGAAGCTTCTGAACTTACAAATAAATTGCTGTTGTTCTCAAGGATTATAGTGAATGGCTGTCAAAATTTCTATTTGTATGTTTTGTTCTAAATATGACTGATAGAATATAATACAGTATATATTTTATCTGACGAAGACAAAGGTGCGTAAAGAAGGAAATAAAGTAGGCAAGTGTGAGATATTAATCCAAAACCTAAAGACGATTTTTTATTGCTTGCATGTGACTAGCACGTCATTCCTTTGAGTTGAACACTATCGAAATCCATTTCCTTTTATTTATTTCTACAATGGTATTTTTCCTCCATTTCCATAGAGTAATCTTGAAGATAATTATGTGGCGTTCACCTCTATTTTTTATTGGGGCAATTTGTTTTCAGGCCCTACAAAAGTTAAGTTAGTGGTCAGGTCCTTTCATGATTTTTTTTAGTTTTAAGGACCCTTTTTTAAAAAAATTCAAAGCTAAAGATCCAAACTATATTTCGACTAAAATACCCTTCATAAAGTGTTCCCTGAAGGGGTATTCGACGTCAGGTTTATGTTACAGAGATACGACAACTTGTTACTGTAAAAACCATACGCGTTACTTTAAACTGATAATATGTTACTTATCGATAGTAAAATGTTTTTAACAGATGTATATTTATTTCTTCGGATAATTGAAACCTATTTTTCACAATGAATAGAGCATAATCAACTGCCCCATCAACCAATCAATTTCGGCGTGTCACGTAGGATTTATTCTAGTATTGACGAAGTACGATGTAAGAATTGTAATTAACTTATATGTGTTCAAATTCGAGAAAAATCTGGCCAAATCGAACTAGATTTTAGCATCATTTGCAGCTAATCTGTATGTATTCGAGGTACCCATAGTTTGGGCGTTTCATAGGCTTCGTGAATTTTGAAACAATCGTCACCTAATCACTTCTAAAATGTATGTTGTGTGAAGCAGGTCGTATGGCAGGCATCGATTCATCCGGAATACGTGTTACTATTTCATGCATTATTGTTACTAAGTTACATCTTAACGTTATAACAGTATCAAGTTACGTTACTCCATTGCTCAAAAGCGATATTTTTTTGTTCGACAAAGTGGTATCTCCTAACTTCGTTTTGTTTATAATAAGTATAGATGTGATATTTTTTGTCCAACATATGGTACTAAGAACAAAGTGGGTCATGATACAAGGGTTAACTCATAATCGACTTCTTCGTCGATTAATTGGTACCTAATTTTGTTTTTCATAAGTATTGATGGGGGATTTTTTTTCACAGACCTGTTTCGATAATTTTTGACATCGAACTGTTACTACATGAAATAGAAGCGCTACTTGAATTGTCTAAAATGGTATATTATGACTTATTTTTGTTTTTCGTAAGTATTGATCTGGTATTTTTTTTAACAGACATGTTTCTTTAATTTTTGGATTGAACTGTTACTATCTGAGATTGAAGTGTTACTTGGTATATCTGAAGTGATATATTATGTCCTTCTACTGTTTTTCATAAGTATTGAGTATTTTTTTGCAAACCCGTTTCGATAATTGGGCATAGAACTGTTACTACATGAATCGTGGCTATACTTGGAATATATGAAGTGGTGTATTATGATCTGCTTTTGTTTGCCATAAGTATTGATATGGTATTTTTTTTAGCAGAACCGTTTCGATAAATTTTGGGCGGAATATTGGTTTTGGATGGATTTACTGTAGTTGCTAAATTTTGGGCGGGATTTGTGAATTGATTGGCTCATTGGGCGGAATTTATGCCACGACTAGGATTTTGGGCGGGATTGCTAAATCAGTGCAGATATGTTACTAATAACTATTTAACTGTTATCCACTAGTTAAATATGTTATTAAAAGTTGTTTATATGTTACAAATTGTTGTAGTTGTCGCACCAAGGTTTAGAGTTACGTGTTCATGGGGATTAAGGTTTAATGTTTCAGGGTTAACCTTAATGTTTCATGATTTACGACATATAAAATGATAGTTGTGGTTTAATTTTGAATTTTGATGGCATTCGTGCTGAAATTCATGTGTTATGTTTCAATGAACAAGATAATAGTCTATGTTTTGCTATGAAGTCTTACAAGTTTACATAATTATTGACCTCAAACATTCACTATCATCCACCTCCATCGAACAACGTGGCTTTTAAAATTATATGGTGTGATAAATGCATCAAATCATACTTTTACAAGATGTTAATCTTGTAAATTCGAACAATGTGCATTTATGAACGAAATTAATCGAATCAGTAATGTGGTACTGGAAACCTATTATGTGGTATCATTATCTGTAGAAGTGTTATTCAGTAGGTTTGTATATTTATTTTCTAGCGAACATGTTGTATTACATGCGGACAATCTGGTACTGGTAATAGGTTCTTCGTAACACATTACTAATTTCTTTAATTTCGCTCACAAATCCAATTCTTTTCGATTGTTTAGGGTTTGGGGTCTCAAGTTTTGAGTTTTTGGTACACTAAATGTTGTTCATGCTTTAATTTTGAACTTATAATACGTTTGTGATGGAATTCATAACGATAATGTCTCATTAAATGAGATACTAATATATGTTGTGAAGGATGAGCTATATGTTTACATGAATTTTTTTATCTCAACTTTCACATATTGATATCAACATTCGCAAAACGTGTCTTTTAAAAAAAAATTGTGATTTAGCTTCTTCATATCATCTATTCCACGAATGTCAATCGTATACATCCGAGCGAAATGAATTTATGAACGAATTTAATCGAAATAATAATGTGGTATTGATTAGCTATTTTGTGGTACTTGTAGCTACAAATGTGTTATAAGGTTTGTTTATATTGTTATTTTTTATCAGACATGTGGTATTATTTGTAGGCAACGTAGTTATATTAATTATTGTACGATTAATATCTCTGATAATCGAGAACCTTCTAGAATGTTTTTAATGATGTGTTACTCAGAATGCGCGAATACAGAATAAATGAAGTGTTACCAACCAGCATTTTAATTGACAAACGTTCCAATATTGGGTCCATCAAAATTCTTCGTTATTCCATTATCAACATTAATAATCTCATTCAGTTAAAATGACTCGTGACCAAACTTAGTCGAATCTACCTTACTACTTCATAAAGTCGAGACTTCACCTGTTTTCTAACGAAATTTTTAAACTGTATTAATCACATTATTCCACGATAAATTTCAGATTTTTTTCGTTGGTTACATGAGAGATTGACATCGATTTAACCTTACTGTGTCATTTACGTCGGAGATTCGAGCGGTTCAATTTTATTTGGGTGTTTCCAACATTTTACGATCTATTCCTCTTTGCCTTTACTTGGGTACTACATGTGTTATTTACTGGTGACGAGTCGTTATTATTTTCTAATTATATGTTCGTTTTGCGGAAACAATTGTTATAAACTTCAAGACATATGGTATTATTTTTCCATGAACTGTTACCCGGGAAGCATAAAGTGTTATCCAGTAATCATTTTAATTAGCAAATGTTTACCGCTTAGATCTCATCAAAATTCTTTGTTATTCCATGATTAACATTGATAATTGTCGTCGATAATTAAGGCACATGATGAAATTGTGTCGAATTACATTATCCGGTCATTAAAGTCGAAATTTCACCGTATTAAATGAAATTCCGTATTGTGTTTGAAGCATTCGTGCTTTATGAACTTCGAAAATTTTGTTTGATTTTGAAGACTCATGAAAAATCGAAGTTGGTACAACTTTTTGCTTTTAGTAACGTCGAGATTGGGTCGAATTTGGAAGATGAATTTATTCTTTTCACCACTTGAGTGTAAGGAATGTGTTATTGCCGGAAGTGGTATTATTTTTGAATGATGTATTACTTCTGCGTTGTCATTTGTTATTTACTAAAAAACGTGGTATTTTTTGTTATACGGACAACATTTATTTTCTCACAATTAGCGTCACTAATATCCGAAACTTATCACACCTAAGATCAAATTAACGATAATTTCACCTTATATCATCACAATCGTGGAGATCTAATCGGGTCTGAACGTGAGATCTCATTTCGATCGATGCGTCGCTTGTTGGGAGAGATGATGGCATATACTTGTAAATTTTTGCAACAGTGAAGGACAAATATGTCTTATTACAGGGTTTGGGTATTTTCTCTGAATTTTTCGAAAATCATGTCATTTATCCTAAACCAAACTCTAATGGGGCCTGAACCCAAAGGCAAATATGTTAGTAGGGCATGAAGTTTAATTACCCCTTTTTATACAATAATGTATACGTGGCATTCGATTATTGGATCATGACATGGCTAGCTTTTCATTGAAGTTGTATCAATCGATCCTCAACGTTATGGTCAAGATTAAATCAGAAAATTAGGTCCATCCACGATTTAATGTTAATCTTTTGGCCTAAAATCCCTATTCATACTAGTATGTGTAGCACTCATCGTGTGTGCAAATATATTAAATTTTTTAAACAATAAAATTTAACTTAGAGATAAATTTGTAATAAAAGATAATATCAAGCATAAAGCTGTAATTTAACAATTAAACTTATAAATTATCAGTATTAAATTGACAAACTAAATTGGGCGGTTTATAGCCATCTTGGCCATCTTAGTCTCTTCATATAATATAATACAAATTTTCTTTAGAACAACCACGTACCATACCATATTTGAAATAAAATCCCACGCAATTAAACTCCAAATGGGAAGCCGTATAAATAGAAAATTCCGCATTGAAACTCGAACCAAAAATCGTTCAACTTATTATAATTTAGTTAAACAAAACAATGGTAGAAAAAAATAAAAATTCATGCCTCGTAATGTTCATTCGATAGCAACAATAAATGAGAACAATAGCATCGGCCTATTTCACCCTCAAAACAACGACCAATTACTTTTTTCATCTCTCTCATCATTTTTTCTTCAATCACAGACCAAAACACAGAGAAATGGATATTTTGAACCCAGCCGAGGCGTGCTTCGACGACGACTTCCTCGACTTCGCCGCCGTGGATGGAGAACTCGTCGGCGGAGAAAACGATTCAAAGGATTCCGTTTCCTCGTTCGACTCCAGCAAAGAGACGGCGTTTAGCCACGAGATGAACGTCAGTTCATTCACCGTAAGTTTTTCGTCCCTTCTGTTTTCCTCCTTCTTTGAGTCGACGGCGGCGATGCCGAAGCAGCCGCCGGCTTTTTGGTCCTATTTTGGGTATGAGGGTGTTTTGGTAATTTTCTGGCCGGCATGTGGACGGCCGCCATACGTCTGAAGTGCGAAAAAATTAACTGATTCGCTAGGGACAAACACATTCTAAAGGAGGGAACGTGGCGCTAATTTCCCTGCAATGACCCTTTTGACCTTACGTCGTACTATCTGATTTTGTCATGATGACGTGTCTTAGCCAATCACGACGTCCCACGTGGCGTTTAGTTTGACTTCAACAAATAACTAATTCATTTTATAAATAAAAAAACATCGTATGTAACTGAAAATTCTGTCGCGCGCATCAAACGTATGGCGTGTCATGGAACGCTATCTCTTTGCTCTTTTTTTTTTTTTTTTTTTTCTTTTCCTTCTAAAATTCAAAACAATCCTTGACAATTATTCTATAATTTTATTTCGTTTTAGCCTCTGGTCATCATCATCTTTCAGGACATAGTCGAAGAGGAGCTCGAATGGCTATCAAATAAAGACTCGTTCCCCTCGCTCGAGACATACTTCAGCATCTTCTCCGACGTCGAACACAGTCCAAATCTCATCTCAACCCTCTCGGTGCTCGAAAACAGCTGCGAATTCCCGACGAATTTCCCTGTGAAATCCCGCTCGAAGACAACGCAGAAAAGAAGGGCGTACACCTACGACGAACTGCCATCAGCTCAGCGATTTCGCCACCGTCGTCCTAATAGGATCATCGCCAAAAGAAGATCAGAAGAACAATCCTCGTTCTTGCCCGACTTTGGTGGTGGCAGGAGATGCCTTCACTGCCAGGCGGATAAAACGCCGCAGTGGCGGGCCGGGCCCATGGGCCCGAAGACGCTGTGCAATGCTTGCGGGGTCCGCTACAAGTCGGGGCGGCTGCTGCCCGAGTATCGACCCGCGAACAGCCCTACTTTCTCGAGCGATTTGCACTCTAATTCGCATCGAAGGGTCGTTGAGATGAGGAAGAAGCAGAAGTGTGTGGTGGGGGAATTTGTTGGTATATAGTGATCTAGAAAGGTAAGGTTAGCTAGTGGAGAATTGATGGTAGCTTTGATTGGAGAGATCTAGATTTATATTAGGGTTTCTTTGTGGTGTGATTCTGGTTTAGTTTTTTCAAGTTTATCTTCAATGAAAGCTTCACTTTTGAATTTGACATGTTGATGACACCTAGGACTACTAAAAGCAAACCCGACCCGCCAACCGGGGTTGGATTTGGGCCTGTGCAGGTAGCACAGGGCCACACAAATTTTGAAGACCTCATTTTATTTTATTTTTTTTCATAACGATAGCTTGTATAAGTCAACAAAGTAACAGGGGCTAAATAGCCCAAAGTGTCATCGGTACATCGTCAACCGGGAGAACAAAGGTTCACAAACGGGCACAGCACAACCCCATAGTGGTGGCACAAAACTCCCACAAGGGTAGAAAAAGGTCCACAAGGGACAAAAATCGACAGAACAAATTCCATTATCTACGACCAAGAACTAAAGATAACAGAAAAAGTTATTAACTCCTGACATGCTGGTCGAGAGAAACGAGGGAGGCGGCGGACGGAGCAGGGAAGGAGCGAGCGAGTGGAGAGGCGGCGAGGCAAGGGGTGAGGCGGAAGCGGATGGCGAGGTGGAGGAGACGCGACAAGCAATATGTTTTTTTAAGAGTATAAAAAACTAGAAGGAAAGAGGAGAAAATTAAAGGCAGAAAAACAGCAAAGAAGAGAACGAAAATGAGCAGAAAATAACGAGGCCTCCCCCAACCTCCATTAAAGGAGGAAGGGGAGAAGGGACTTTTAGTTTTGGGGGGAAAGGAAATTTGTTCTCGTATTATTTGACGACATACTAGTGTATAGTTGTGGATGGGAAGAGCACATTGAACATCTTGCGAAAGTGCTTGAAGTTCTGACCACCCATAGTTTTCGCCTAAATCAGAAAAAGAGTTTCTTCGGGCTTTGTAAAGTGGAGTATTTAGGCCATGTTATTTTTGACGGACAAGTCGCTGTTGACCATGAGAAGGTAGTGGCTGTTCTCAAATGGCCTCGACCCTCTAACGTTAAAGGTCTGCGAGAATTTCTTGGCTTGACGGGGTATTATCTTCGTTTCCTAAAGAACTACGGTACTATTGCACGCCCGGTCACCAAAATATTACGAAAGGAGCTCAGCGTAAATTTCTCTTGGACGGCCGAGGCAGAACGTGCTTTCATTCAATTCCAGCATGCCCTCGTTTCAGCACCAGTTCTCATTACTCTAGACTTCACAGTTATTATTATATATCAACATGGTGGTTACCCAATTATCGTATTTAAAGTCAACGTTCAAGCCGATTAATGCTGAGTTTAGTTTTTGGTTCATGATTTATACTTTGCGATCAAAGCATGCTAATTAAGGGCTGCCGGGAATGTTAGGAAAATGTATGAATGAAATTAATCCTAAGAGGTATATTCAAGATGTACTGATTAAGCAAAAGTATATATGGATTCTTTAACATAATGATGCATTTCTTCATGAGTAGACACATGGAAAATGTCACTTCTCTTGGTAATGAAAATCTACACCTATAAATACCCCACGTGAGTTAGCATTAAAAATCATTCATAAGCATTCAAAAATTCCGTGCATTTCACTCATAGCATTTGTGTTTTGAATAGGTCTTCATTATTTTGAGATATTTTAGGTCCATATTTAAAGTTCCTAGTATCTAGTTAAAATTGTTAGGATTTGATTTGATTATATTATTAGTATTTATAGGGTTATCGCTGTATGATGAAGGGTGTTCTACCAGTTATATAAAATTATCGTCTATAAGTTCTACTCTTATCCCGCACGTTCGAGCGAAATCGAGCAAACTCTTATCTCGTCCCGCATCAGTGTTCTTGTTAGTCCCAAAGCAAGAGTATTCGTTCGCCGAAGTTTGGCGTATTTGAGATACCGCTATACTCCAAACGTAACTCGTTGTATCTCGGAAGCGTTTACCGTAAACCGTGGGTATTTGCGGGATAATTTCGTCTTCAAGAGCGTGTATCACGTGCCTCGACTTGTCTTTTCGCATCGTTCGTTGAGATTTATTTGTGCTTTCACTCGAAGATAAGGCTCTGACCAACGGAATACAACATTTGAAGACGAAATTATTATTACTGTTGGAGACAAGCCGCTCATCATTTCAAGTGAAGACAAGACCGTGTGCGAAGGAAGCAAGTCAAATAAATATTTGAAGATATATTAAGATGGCAACCGACGATAATAATGACCGTTCCCGAAGATGAGACCGACGCTCAAAAGCGTGCGGCCTCGGATGCATGACATCATAGTGATTTCTTGTGTAGAAATTACATTTTAAACGGACTAGACGATTCCATTTACAATGTCTATTGTCCAATTGAAACGGCAAAGGAATTATGGAATTCTTTAGAGGTAAACTACAAGTCGGAAGATGCCGGGATTAAGAAATTTCTTGTCGGCAAATTCCTGAAGTACGTAATGGTCGACACCAAATCGGTGGTGAGTTAAGTGCAAGAAATTCAGATATTCTTCACAACTTGTAGGCGGAAAAATTAATTGTAAACGAGGCTTTTCAAGTGGCCGCAATAATTGAAAAGTTGCCGCCTATGTGGAAAGACTTCAAGAACTATCTTATGCATAAACGTAAGGAAATGCGACTTGAAGATTTGATAGTTATACTCCGGATTGAGGAAAACAACCGAAAATCCGAAGCAAAGGCGAAACGAAGTGAGTTCGAGGCTAAGGCAAATTTGGCCGAGCCAAGCTTCAACAAAAAGCGCAAGCAACCCACGGGTGGTAAGTGTTGCGAAAAATCCATAAACACGCAAGTGTACGTATCGTTCTAATAAGTAATAGTGTACGTAAGTACGGATATCTAACCCAAAGGACTGTGTTACTAAGTACCAAAATTATATTAATTCTAGTTTTACTTGAACAATCTCAAGTTGGTAGTTGACGAAACGATAAAGGAAAATGCAAAGATAAATAGTAAAACACGATTTAAAGGTAAATGACAAAATAAGTAACGAAGCACGACGAAACGATTTTAATCAAAGATAAATCTGGGGACTCCGACTTTACCGCTGACAATCATGCTCTTGATTTCAATTCTCCAATGAATATTTAATCTTATGTTGACGATGGATTTTTCTGTTGTAATTATCAATCTATCTCTAGCATCGATAACCTATTCTATCATGCGAAACCTACATCACTGTCAAGATTTCTACACGTAGAACGCTTTAAGCTTAGAAAATCATAAATCATCGCACTAGTCACGTAACTATCTCTAGCTTATGAATGTTCTAATGGTATCATAATCAACGGTCACGTCCAGATAATCACCTCTCATTCTCATGTCTAAACACCTAATCATACGAAAGTTGATTAGAAATTCTAGAATGATGATCGTTGTTCTGAAATGAAGCAACCCTCACTTTCTAATCAAATTAGTGTCGGATTTTCGCAACGTAAGTCGCGGAAGACCCGTCTAACAAAAACATTTTCTTAAATAAAATATATTAGACCAATATCGTCTACATCTCGACGGCACCTCATAACCGAACCTACGACACCAACCATAGAGTCCGAGCGGCACCTACCACTCATCTCGACGGCACCACCGTCATCAGCGGCACCAGCCATTGATCGTACCGGCACCAACCGCTCACATAAAGCCGGGCGGCACCAACCACCCGTTCGACGGCACCAACCGTCAGGTGCACTAGTACCAACCTCAACTCGACTTCGAGTCGACAACCGAAATCGGTAACATCTACCCACACGCGCCTTGCGCCGACACTGTAAGGTGTCACCGTGCCAACACGGTCAACATCTCTCACAACGACGTGTCGTGCACATGCTATGCAGTGCAAATAACAGGTATGTAATATACAAAAATATTTAATACATGTGAAGCACATAATTCACCCAATTCACAGCACATAATAGTTCACACAAAATGTTTACGTGCCGTAGGTAAGTTTCACCTACCTGACTTCCTGATATAGTCAGTCACGGAATCTAGGAACCTCTCTATGTTGGAACCTTTGAGCATTGAAAATATTCTATATCAGTGTAATTGCTAAATCACGTAAGTCTAAAAGTTCCCGAACCCTAATAATCGAAAACCCTAAAAATCCCAAAAACCCTAAAACATCGTCTCAATATTCAAAGTACTCATACACTACACCGAAAGCTTTTCAATTCCTAAGAAACAATATATAAATATAAACACGTAATTAAGATTCAAAATATGGATTTCCATGTAAAGATCGTGCTTAAAAAATTCAGATATGCATTTTCGAAACTTCACAGACCTAATCCATAATGATACGGACATAAATTAGGCAGGCGAAATAATGAGAATTAAGGAAATAATTAGCTTATGATAATTATTAAGAGAACTTAGAGTTTCCTTGAAAAATATAAGGTTAGATATGAAGGGAGGGTTTTAGGGACCTCCGACAGGTTTTAGGGACCTCCGACAGATTTTAGGGAGCTAACAACAGGTCCTGGGGACCTGAGGAACTACCTAGCAGCTCCCAAGGACGGACGAAGCTTCTCTAACACGCTACTAATGAAGATAAGAAGAGTATCCAATGAAGGTGCCACGTGTCCGATCAAGAGAGGGCAGCCCCCCTGCAAAAAGCTGTCAGCCGACCACTGTTCACTGAAAGGACTGCAGACTGTACAAAGCTGTCCTGACAACCTATACTGTACACAAAAAGGCCCTATCAATAGATGGCAGACTGCATGCAGCTCCCTGAGGCGATGGAATGCGTCCCATCTCCAGGATTCCAGGGACCTACCTTCAGGCAATACCCAAGAGCTAGGGACGTACCTTCAGGCAATACCCAAGAGCCTTCTATATAAAGGGGCCTTCACCATTTTCACCATACATTCACGTTTTAACACCTGAAACACTTAAGAAATCTCTCTCTCTCATTATGGAAACACCTTTCTTTATTATGCCTTCTGTTCTTGAGAGAATACGTGAGGAATAGGCAATTTGAGTGTGTAAATCATCAAAGTATAGGGAAAAGAGGTTTTCGAGCGCCCGTGGACGTAGGATCTGCAAAGATCCGAACCACGTAACTCCTTGTGTCATTTCATTTACGTCCCAAGCAGATCCCCAACATCCCAACACATTCAAACAGGTCTCCCACGTTTCAAAACACGTCCAAACAGGTCCCCGGCATACCAAATATGCTCCCAACAGGTCCCCATCACGTCCCAGTACCCCAAATACGTCCCCAACAAGTTCCAAACACGTACCTTTCAATTCCTTTGCAAATAAGCACCTTACGCACGTAACTTTATCGATTCTCCGGCTATATAAATTTCCCCACACATATAAATCTAGTTGATTGGGATAGCCCCATATCACATATTCTCATAAATAATAAAACAACATCACGAAACATCAGATAATCATCCCTGGGTTCAATGCCAACATAACAATTGTCGTAATCATGTTGATGCGGGTACGACCCCGATCAACAAGATTTATGGTCCGGGAATCAAGGTGAGAGCCAAAACGGATGGAATCGTGGTTGAAAACATAAGAGAAAGAACGAAAAAGTAAAGGAACAGAGATTTACGTGGTTCGGATTCGGGTGAATCCTACGTCCACGGGCCGCCGGAGAATATTCACTAATAACGGAGGAAGATTACACACTCAAGCTCACATTCTCTCATGTTTACAAGTGATTCTCGGCTATGAACAGTATGAAGAAGATAAAGAGAGGGAGGGAGAGTATCTATGTGTGTTCTTGGTGTGTTAGTGCGTGTGGGGCGTGTGGAATCTGTTGTAGAATAGATAAGGAGCCCTATTTATACTTATGGGCGCGCCTAGGGTCTGGTACTGCTTCCCTCGTCAGGTCTCCTGGACGTTCCCTCAGCTCTTCCGAGCTCTTCTTCTGGCCCTTCCATATAGTTCCGTAGCTTCCTGGGATATCTCCCTCTTCAGGTCTACTGGACACTTCCTTAGCTCTCCCGATTACTTCCTTTGATCCCTCTGGATAGTTCCGTAGCTCTCTAGAAAATCTCCCGAGCTCCTCTGAACATCACCTTCGTACATCGCCCTGGTCGGACTTCGCACCTGGTCCTTGCCTCCTTCAGACTTAACCTCCTACTCTGTTCCTTGTGAGTTGTCAGGTCAGGAGGAATGCTGGATCGAAGGTCACCCCTATCATCCAGTCCCCCTACTCTGAGTTGCAATATGCTGAGTATTGCAGCTCGGAGTATTATTAAGAAAGCATTCCTCCTCTGGTGTCCTTAAATTTCTTCCGCCATTTTCTCCCGTCACCCAAGAAGTCCCAAAAAGCTTAGGACTTCACATGTTGATGGAAAGCTGATCATTGAAATCCCAGTAGATCAGGTCCCTTTTACTGGCATAAAGCTGGACTTGAAAATCCTGTTCATATGGATAAGGTCTTCATGAGTCTGCAGAGCGTGGGCAGCTTGGAGCCGGACTTGGGAACCTCAAATAGACAAAGGAGCCTTTCATATGCCAGAACGGAGCCCACTCGGAAATCCCAAGTAGATGAATTGGGTATTCTCAGACCAGCATAGAGCTGGACTTGTAAATTGGGATCGAGCGGATCAAGCTTGCAGGTAAGGACAAACCTAGAGTCCTGAGAGCTGACCTGGGAATCTTGGAAACCTGATCGGATTGATCAAGTCTTCATTGCTGGACACCTGGCCGGATTGATCAGCTCTCTTTGTCAAGGGAGAATTGATGTGGAACTCCTGCTGCTGGAGCCAGGTCTCCATACGCTAGCGTGAGAGTTGTGTTACGATGCTGTGGACCTCGCCGTCCACTCTGCTGGCCAACTCCTGATCGTGACTCGTCCCCATGGAGCTAGCCGAACTGCTGAAGTATAGGGATGACACGATTAGGCGGTTGAAGAATAAGCTAGCCAGCCTGAGGCAGATCATGAGTAGCTCATCGGCGTAAGGCTGGAACTCTGCTGGAGAATGAGCAAAAAGTCGGGCTGAAGCGTTCGAAACAAGAGTCAGAGAGGAGGAACAGAGACTTCGCTTCTGAATCTGAATTTCATCTTGAATGAGCCAATGTGGCGTAACTATCCGTCCTCGTTCATGGGGAATCCTTCTTCAACTTCCAGCTCTCCAGTTCTCCGTGGTTCCTCCCTATCCATCTGGGCTATTCTTGAGGCTTTCTCGGGCTAGCTCTCTTGTGCCCAAGCTTCAGCAAACGGGTCATGCCGATGCTTCCAGAATGTTGGGTCGAGTGTTGCCCGCCAGATTAGAACTGGACTTGGATATTCCGATGATGTAGGTCGGGTCTTAAATACCGGAGCAGAATTGTCTTAGATACCCAACCGATATGTTGGGTCCTCTGGTGCCAGCGCATGGCTGGCTTTAGATATCCCGATCCAGATAGATTGGGTTTCCCAGCGCCAGCACGGAGCTGGACTTACATTTCCCAATAGATAAGTCAGGCCTTTGTATGCTAGCACGGACCTGGACTTAGATGCCCCGATCAGACATGTCCGATTTCCGCGTGCCAGCGCAAAGCTGGATTTAGATTTCCCAACAGTTAGGTTGGGTTTCCTGCGCCAACACGGAGCTGGACTAGACATCCCAACAGTTAGGTTGGGTCTTCAGGTGCCAGCGCATAACTGGACTTAGATAGGTATCCCAACAGTTAGGTTGGGTTTCCTGTGCTAGCGTGAAGCTAGACTTATAGATCCCAAACACGTAGGTTGTGACTTCTGATACCAGAGGGGAGTTGGACTTAGATCTCCCAACAGTTAGGTTGGGTCTTTATGTGCAAGCCCGGAGCTGGACTTAGATAGATATTCCAACGGTTAGGTTGGATTTCCCCTGCTAGTGGAGCTAGACTTAGATATTCCAAAGACGTAGGCTGGGCATTTTGGTGCCAGCACGGAGCTGAGCTTAGATATCCCAAACACATAGTTTGGGTGTTCAGGTGCCAGCACGGGGCTGGACTTAGATATCCCGAATAGATAGGTTAGGTATTATGCGCCAGCACGGGATTGGACTTAGATATCCCACTCCAGATAGCTTGGGTCTTTGAATGCCAGCGCAGAGATGGACTAAGATAACCCAAACATATAGCTTGGGCCTTTGCGTGGCAGCGCGGAGCTGGACTTTGATATCCCCATCCAGATGGATTAGGTTTTCCATGCTAGCACAGAGCTAGACTTATATTCACAACCACGTAGGTTGGGTACTATGGTGCCAGTGCGGAGCTGGACTTAGATTTCCCAACAGGTAGTTGGGTTTCCTGGTGCCAGGGCAAAGTTGGACTTAGGTATCCCAACAGTCAGGTTGGGTGTGTGCCAGCGCGGAGCTGGACTTAGATATCCCAACAGTTAGGTTGGGCGTTCCTGTGCCAGCATAGAGCTGGACTTAGGTATCCCAACAGATAGGTTGGGTCTTCTGGTGCCAGCGCGGAGATGGACTTAGATCTCCCAACAATTAGATTGGGTCTTTACGTGCCAGCTCGGAGCTGGACTTAGATATCCCAACAGTTAGGTTAGGTTTCCTTTTGGTGCCAGCACGGAGCTGGAGTTGGATATCCCAACAATTAGGTTGGATCTTCTTTTGGTGCCAGCACGGAGCTGGACTTGGATATCCCAACAGTTCGGTTGGGTCTTCTGTTGGTGCCAGCACGGAGCTGGACTTTATATCCCAAACACGTAGGTTGGGCCTTTTGATGCCGGCGGGGAGCTGGACTTAGATCTCCCAACAGTTAGGTTGGGTCTTTACGTGCCAGCCCGAAGCTGGACTTAGGTTGATATCCCAACAGTTAGGTTGGGTTTCCTTTTGGTGCCAGCACGGAGCTGGACTTGGATATCCCAACAGTTAGGTTGGGTCTTCTTTTTGTGCCAGCACGGAGCTGGACTTGGATATCCCAACAGTTAGGTTGGGTCTTCTGTTGGTGCCAGCACGGAGCTGGACTTATATATCCCAAACACGTAGTTGGGCCTTCTGATGCCAGCGGGGAGCTGGACTTAGATCTCCCAACAGTTAGGTTGGGTCTTTACGTGCCAGCCCGGAGCTGGACTTAGGTAGATATCCCAACAGATAGGTTGGGTTTCCCTTTGGTGCCAGCACGGAGCTGGACTTGGATATCCCAACAGTTAGCTTGGGTCTTCTTTTGGTGCCAGCACGGAGCTGGACTTGGATATCCCAAAGGTTAGGTTGGGTCTTCTTTTGGTGCCAGCACGGAGCTGGACTTGGATATCCCAACAGTTAGGTTGGGTCTTCTGTGCCGGTGCGGAGAATTCTGCGCCGGCCTCTGGAGACCTATCTTAAGGACCTAGCCCCTCAAAAGTTGCGCCAACTGGAGGAGAAGAATACGGCTATTCTCACTGTAAAGAGGAATGACCCCGCAGCTACTCTGAACCGGCTCGTCGAGGGGCAACATCAACTCTCCGACCTCAAGGCTCAGGCTTTGTTGGTGGCGAAGGAGAAGGCCCTGAGGGCTGATCTTGGAGATATTTTTATAGCCTGAACCCAGCGCTCCTTGCTTTCTTTTTTATAGATTGAGGGCTCGCGCCGGGTCGGTACGCTACCAGGTAGGCTTTCCACCTGGAGCTTGTCTTTATCCCAGGGACGTTTAAGTGTTTGTGATCCGCCTCTCTATCAATGCGGAGACCTTTACTACTACCACTCTCCACTCCCCCTACTTCGGATTGTGCTGATGTTTATCAGCACATTCGAAGTACGTGAAGAGTGTACCCCGGGAGATGCCTGGGGAGCTTCGGGTGAGCTAGGTCCGACACTCCTCGTTTTTGCTTTTGACCAGGTTCGTACGGTACCGGTGAACCTTTCAGTCTTTCGCAAGGCTAGCATTGGCTGGTTCGATCTTCCTTTTGGTGATTGAGTCAGAGCCTAGGAGCTTTCTCTCCCACCTGGGATACTTCGAAACTTGGGTAAGTTTTTCACTTTGAGTGCCAACAGGTGTCCTAGTCCGGAGTAATCCGAAACCTGGGCACTTTTTGTTCCGCGCGCCAACAGGTGTCCTAGTCCGGTCCGAAACCTGGGCGGCTTTTTCGTGATGAGTGTCAACAGGTGTCCTAGTCCGGAGTAATCCGAATCCTGGGCAATTTTTGGTTCCACGCACCAACAGGTGTCCTAGCCCGGAGTATCCGAAACCTGGGCGGCTTTTTCGCGATGAGTGCCAACAGGTGTCCTAGTCCGGAGTAATCCGAAACCTGGGCATTTTTTGGTTCCGCGCGCCAACAGGTGTCCTAGTTCGGAGTAATCCGAAACCTGGGCGGCTTTTTCGTGATGAGTGCCAACTGGTGTCCTAGTCCGGAGTAATCCGAAACCTGGGCATTTTTTGTTCCGCGCGCCAACAGGTGTCCTAGTCCGGAGTAATCCGAAACCTGGGCGACTTTTTCGCGATGAGTGCCAACAGGTGTCCTAGTCCGGAGTAATCCGAAACCTGGGCATTTTTTGTTCCGCGTGCCAACAGGTGTCCTAGTCCGGATAATCCGAAACCTGGGCAGCTTTTTTCCAGCCTGGATCAAAGCCAGGGCTTAGAGGCTTCTTTTCCATCTGGAGCTACGTCGGGGCTCAGGGACTTCGTGCCTGGCCTGGATCAAAGCCAGGGCTTATAGGTTTCACTCCCAGCCTGGGTTTAAGCCAGGGCTTACAGGGTTTTGTTTCCAGCCAGGATTGGATTCGGGGCTTATAGGCTTCTCTTTCACCTAGTATCAGAGCTAGGACTCATGGCCTCCTTCCTCATCTAGAGCTACGTCGGAGCTTAGAGGCTTCGGGCCTGGCCTGGATCTAAGCCAGGGCTTATAGGCTTCACTCCCAGCCTGGGTTTAAGCCAGGGCTTACAGGGTTTCACTTCCAGCCAGGGCTTATGGTCCCCTCTACCGGCCTGGGTCTTACCCATGGCTTACGGTCTTCTCTACCAGTTTGGGTCTAAGCCAAGGTTTACAGGCTACTGTTGTCAGCAGAGAGCTGGACCACCATACCTGCCAAATCTACAAGCCACAGCCACAAGCAACTCCAACGCACGAGACGCAGTGTCTTGAGATAATAAAAATAATAATGAAATAATATTTTGTAATTGCCTAGTGAAACAGTGCGTCATGGTAGGTTAGAAGTATGCATGTACAATAAATTTTAGCACATAGCCCAACCCTCTTATCCCGTGATCTAGAAAGGTCGAATTTCGAGATATGGGGTAGTTAAGTAAGAGAGCCAGGGGTCAATAGCTAAATATGAAAGGTTGAGATCAGTAGCTAAGCAGGAAACCTGTGGATCAGTAGCTAAGTAGGAAAGCTGTGGATCAGTAGCTAAGTAGGAAAGCTGGAGGTCAATAGCTAGGTAGGAAATGTGATTAGGAAAGCCGGAGGTCCGTAGCTAAGTGGGAACCTGGAGGTCAAAGGTAGTGTACGGAGGAGGTACATAATCCCGGCTAATCCTGACACAGGGTGTTGAAAAGTACGGGATGGTTTATAGCCGACCAGGGAACACACAGAGGGTATTGGTTGGGGAACATTATGGTCAGACAGAGGGTATGTCAGTCTGACAACAGTACGCCTATAACCGTCTGTCCTAGGCTGTACCTTTTGGGAGTCCTGATGGAGACCTACTGGGCCAGCGGCCCGATGGCAGTAATTCCAGCAACCCACATATAATTCCTACATACTTAATAGGCCCAAGCCCATTAGAAACCCTAGGTACAATAACCCATAGTGCCCCGAATATTATAAAAAATTCTATTTTGCCCCTCAAACTTAAAACTTCACAGCATTTGGTCCCAAAGCAAATAACAGAATTGACCCTATTATTTCTATAATTCCGTTTAGCACCCAAAAAAGTTAGGAAACTTACAACCGGACCCATTGGTGCCGTTTCCGGCCGAGACGTCGCCGGAGACCGGAGCGTAGGTCACGACGGCCCTACGGCCCCTCTCCAGGCGTGGCGGGCGTGGCTCTAGTGGCTCTAGCTCAATGGGGTCCGAAATCCGAGCTCGACGTATTCCTTCCTCTCTAGTCTTCTTCATCGTCGTCACCCTCGATTAAGCCCCGACGACGGTGCGTTCTGACTGGCGAGGAGTGAAACGGATATTAAGCACCTTGGGCCTCTTCGATTTTGTGGAATCAGCGTCGATTTTGCGATTTTACTGACACGCGTGGTTGGGATCTAATGAGTGTCGCCGCGAGTTTGACGATCGATTGCGCCTGCCATGGACAATCTTCGGCCGCGGGAGGCATGCTTAGAGGTGGAGTGTTTCCCAGCAAGCCCGTTGGTGGTCGCGGCTTCACGGCGGTCGCCGTTAGGCCGAGGTATGTCGCGGAAAAGGTGAGCTTGTACATCGATTATTCTGAAATGCCTTCTGCCCTTTTGAAAGCAGATTTTCGAATGGGACGTCATTGCTGCCTTGCTGGCGGTGCCTGGGTGGTGGGCTGGTCGTTGACAGCGAGGCTGAGGCGGTCGGCGGCAGGCGACCAAGCTTATGGCGAGGCAAACTTTAGGCTAGCAGGTGTTCGACGAAATGCCATACAAGAAACTCAAGAACAACAACCTAGAAATGTTCCAAAACAGTTGTTGAATCCAAGCCACGGCTCCATATTCTCACGTTCCAACCCTCGTTTCCCACAGACGGCGCCATTTAATGCGGGTACGACCCCGATCAACAAGATTTATGGTCCGGGAATCAAGGTGAGAGCCAAAACGGATGGAATCGCGGTTGAAAACATAAGAGAAAGAACGAACAAGTAAAGGAACAAAGATTTACGTGGTTCGGATTCGGGTGAATCCTACGTCCACGGGCCGTCGGAGAATATTCACTAATAACGGAGGAAGATTACACACTCAAGCTCACATTCTCTCATGTTTACAAGTGATTCTCGGCTATGAACAGTATGAAGAAGATAAAGAGAGCGAGAGAGAGTATCTATGTGTGTTCTTGGTGTGTTAGTGTGTGTGGGGCGTGTGGAATCTGTTGTAGAATAGATAAGGAGCCCTATTTATACTTATGGGCGCGCCTAGGGTCTGGTACTGCTTCCCTCGTCAGGTCTCCTGGACGTTCCCTCAGCTCTTCCGAGCTCTTCTTCTGGCCCTTCAACATAGTTCCGTAGCTTCCTGGGATATCTCCCTCTTCAGGTCTACTGGACACTTCCTTAGCTCTCTCGATTACTTCCTTTGGTCCCTCTGGATAGTTCCGTAGCTCTCTGAAAATCTCCCGAGCTCCTCTGAACATCACCTTCGTACATCGCCCTGGTCGGACTTCGCACCTGGTCCTTGCCTCCTTCAGACCTAACCTCCTACTCTGTTCCTTGTGAGTTGTCAGGTCAGGAGGAATGGTGGATCGAAGTTCACCCTATCACATGTCAGCCACGTAAATGCTATCAAAATACTAACATTCTAGTCTCGAAAAATTTTCAACACGTATACGCATCCTAATATATAAATAAGGACACTTATTAACTCAACGATTAATCTGAATCCTTGAACACCATATCACACATAGGAATCTACAGCAAATATCTAATATCACATAATTAACCTCTCCAACATGAATAAAACTCACACGAAGTACGAAAATTAATTATCACTTAAATCACATACCGCATCTAACATATGAGCCACGTACATCACGTAAATATTTTGAAAACCACCCATAAAATCATTTGTAATCACATAAGCTTTGGAACGGTATTTGCATATAAAATATATGATATTTACGTGTGTAGATGTGCTTTCACCTACCTTGCATCCCACCCTTAAATTTGCTAAAGGAATTGAGTTGTCGAAATATCCTATCGCCATGATGTTCTCCCTGTTCTTTCCCTTTCGTTCCCCTTTCGTTCAAAAGGGTTTCCTCTTTATAATGATATGTATTAATATATATACACATGTATAGGCTTACCTTAGGATTAAGAAAACACTATATTAGTCATATCTATAGAAGTGGTCTCCACGTGTTACCCTAGCTCTCTTAGGTTTAATACTTATAACTAAAGTACAATTATATTTATATATGTATTGATGAATGACAACGAAAACATATATGTGCTTTTCCACCAATCAATGTACTTGTATATATATATATATATATATATATATATATATATATATATATATGTATATGTATATATATAGGGGCAACCTCAATTGAATCCCCATTTCCAAACTTTTTATCAACTAACTCCCCATTTCAATTTACTTATTATCAAACTCCCTAAATCAAAACATTCTTACACATCACTACCTATTTACCCGAAATGACGATTTTAGCCCTCAATTATTATTTCTTAAATCATTTCTTCCCCAAATCAACACCCACGTAGCTTTTAATTTCAGACCTCATCTCGCAACTAGAAAGCTCCCGCCGGCGACGGAAAAGCCTCTGCCCGCACCGGAAAGCTCCGAGGTTGCCTAATTCATCGTGGGTTTCTCGGTCCAGGTAAGTTGAGGTAGGTTTTGTTTTTTTTTTTTCCATTGTGGGTTATCCTTCGAGCTTCTTGACCTCGA
The DNA here is from genome assembly GCA_027422505.1 of Craterostigma plantagineum. Taxonomy (NCBI): domain Eukaryota; kingdom Viridiplantae; phylum Streptophyta; class Magnoliopsida; order Lamiales; family Linderniaceae; genus Craterostigma; species Craterostigma plantagineum. The sequence goes on along the minus strand of JAPQWV010000748.1, from coordinate 196,984 downwards.
GCGAACGAAATTGAGTTAGAGAACACTCTGATGAGGTGTACAATGAATGTTTGTGGCTGTAGCATGGACATAAATTGGGTATCGGGTTGTGGGTGTCGCGATTTGGTGTCGAGCCGTGGGTGTTGCAATTTGGGCGTCGAGGTGTCAAAAGATGAGTTCTTCTCCTATTTTCTACTTTTAGCATACTGTGGGTGTCAAGAGAGGTTAGTATTTGCTTAAGATTTGGCTAATTTATCTGTTAAAGCAATTTATTATATGCAGTACCAAAGTATATTGAATTTCAGTACCCGCATTTCTTTTATGAAGTACCTTTTGAAGGTTTCTAGCAGTATCATATGGTAATCATTTCTTATTTTTACTTTTAACAGGTAAGATAATACGAAGATATGTTGTCTACGAATGTCTTTGGTGGGCTCACATTGTTTGCATGTGCGGAATACAAGAAGAGCACATATTTATTGTTTGACCAATGAAACGATAGGTTAGGGAGCATTCTTTTTGTTGGTATGTTGTCGATATGTTATCACACATTCTTACGACGATATGTTTTTTGATATGATGTTGGTGAATAAATGATATTAATATTGTTAATATGTTCGATATTAATATTGTTGGTGGATGAAACATATTAAAATTGTAGATATATTGATATCAATACTATTGTTGGATGAATAATATTAACAGTGATGTCATATTATTGATGGTGTTCCAATAAAATTGTTTGCTGGAAGTTCTAATGCCTTATTTGCACAATAACCTACGTGTTTTCGATAATTAAAAACGTGGTACGCAAAAGATACTACAAGTAACCTACCCACGGTACTACATTATCATAGGCTATGGTACTATAAACATCTATATATGGTACTACAAACATCTGCATATTGATACTACAAATTGGGCCAGGAATTTCGATTGTTAGAAACGTGGTATGAAAAAGATACTACAAGTAACATACATATGATACTACACTATCGTACGGTATGGTACTATTGACATCTATATATTGGAACTACAAACTTATGTATATTGGTACTACAAATTTGGCCAGGAATTTCGATTGCTAGAAACGTGGTACGAAAAAGATACTTCAAGTATCATATGTATGGTACTACACTATGATCGGGTATGGTACTACGGACATCTACATATTAGAACAACAAACATATGTATATTGGTACTACAAATTTCGGTAGGAATTTCAATTGCTACAAACGTGGTACGAAAAAGATACCACAAGTAACATACGTGTGGTACTACACTATGGTAGGTTATGATACTACAAACATATTTATATTGGTACTACAAAATTGGGTAGAAATTTCGATTGCTAGAAACGTGGTACGAAAAAAGATACAACAAGTAACATACGTATGGTACTACACTATGGTAGGGTACAGAACCAAGAACATCTATATATTGGAACGACAAACATATGTATATTGGTACTACAAATTTGGGTAGGAATTTCGATTGCTAGAAACGTGGTACGAAAAAGATACTACAAGTAACATACGTGTGGTACTACATTATCGTAGGGTATTGTACATCGAACATTTATATATTGGAACTACAAACTTATGTATATTGGTACTACAAATTTGGCTAGGAATTTCGATTGCTAGAAACGTGGTACGGAAAAGATACTACAAGTAACCTACTCGTGGTACTACACTAGCTTATGTTGTGGTACCGCAAAAATCTATATATTAGAACTACACATATATGTATATTGGTACTACAAATTTGGAGTAGGAATTTCGATTGTTAGAAACGTTGTACGAAAAAAATATTACAAGTAACATACGTATGGTACAACACTATGGTAGGGTATGGTACTGCGAACATCTATATATTGAAACTACAAACATATGTATATTGGTACTTCAAATTTGGGTAGGGTTTTCGATTGCTAGAAACGTGGTACGGAAAAGATACTACAAGTAACCTACTCGTGGTACGACACTAGCTTATGTTATGGTACCGCAAAAATCTATATATTGGAACTACAAATATATGTATATTGGTACTACAAATTTGGGGTAGGAATTTGATTGTTAGAAACGTGGTACGAAAAAGATACCACAAGTAACATACGTATGGTACTACGCTATGGTGGGGTGTGGTACTACGAACATCTATATATTGGAACAACAAACATATGTATATTGGTACTACAAATTTTGAGTAGGAATTTCGATTGTAGAAAAGTGGTACGAAAAAGATACTACAAGTAACATACGTATGGTACTACGCTATGGTGGGGTATGCTACCACGAACATCTATATATTGGAACTACAAACATATGTATATTGGTACTACAAATTTGGGTAGGAATTTTTCGAAGCCGTCCGAGTTATTTTTGGTCATTGATTATGTTACCATAGTTATAAATACTTTACTGATGATCTGGTATCAATATTGGTGGTTAATATTAGGTATTATCACGTTGAAACCCCAACTTTCGTTCTACGTATTATGATACTAGTAAGGACATTTTACTGCATAGTCATGATTTTTCATCGATTGAAAGTTAGTGTCTATATTTCGTGTTACCGTGTGTTTAATTTTATTATGTACCGTAATTTGGAAGTTCATATGCCTTATTTGCACAATAATCTAGACGTTTTCGATAATTAAAAATGTGATACGAAAAAGATACTATAAGTAACCTACTCGTGGTACTACTCTAGCTTATGTTATGGTACCGCAAACATCTATATATTGGAACTACAAATATATGTATATTGGTACTACAAATTTGGGGTAGGAATTTCGATTGTTAGAAACGTGGTACGAAAAAGATACTACACGTAACATACGTATGGTACTACACTATGTAGGGTATGGTACTGCGAACATCTATTTATTGGAACTACAAACATATGTATATTGGTACTTCAAATTTGGGTAGGGTTTTCGATTGCTAGAAACGTGGTACGGAAAAGATACTACAAGTAACCTACTAGTGGTACTACACTAGCTTGTGTTATGGTACCGCAAACATCTACGTATTGGAACTACAAATATATGTATATGGTACTACAAATTTGGAGTAGGAATTTCGATTGTAGAAAAAAGGTACGAAAAAGATACTACAAGTAACATACGTATGGTACTACGCTATGGTGGGTTATGGTACCACGGACATCTATATATTGGAACTACAAACATATGTATATTGGTACTACATATTTGGGTAGGAATTTTTCGACGCCGTTCGAGTTATTTTTGGTCCTTGATTATGTTACCATAGTTATAAATACTTTACTGGTGATCTGGTATCAATATTGGTGGTTAATATTTAGAATTAGGTATTCTTACGTTGAAACCCCAACTTTCGTTCTACGTATTATGATACTAGTAAGGACATCTTACTGCAAAGTCATGATTTTTCATCGATTAAAAGTTAGTGTCTATATTTCATGATACTAGTTATGATTTTATTATGTACCGTAATTTGAAAGTTCACATGCCTTATTTGCACAATGATCTACACGTTTTCGATAATTAAAAACGTGGTACGAAAAAGATACTACAAGTAACCTACTCGTGGTACTACTCTAGCTTATCTTATGGTACCGCAAACATCTATATATCGGAACTACAAATATATGAATATTGGTACTACAAATTTGGGGTAGGAATTTCGATTGTTAGAAACGTGGTACGAAAAAGATATTACAAGTAACATACGTATGATACTACACTATGGTAGGGTATGGTACTGCGAACATCTATATATTGGAACTACAAACATATGTACATTGGTACTTCAAATTTGGGTAGGGTTTTCGATTGCTAAAAACGTGGTACGAAAAAGATACTACAAGTAATCTCCCCGTGGTACTACACTAGCTTATGTTACGGTACCGCAAACATCCATATATTGGGACTATAAATATATGTATATTGGTACTACAAATTTGGGGTATGAATTTCGATTGTTAGAAACGTGGTACGAAAAGGATACTACAAGTAACATACGTGTGGTACTACGCTATGGTAGGGTATGGTACTACGAACATCTATATATTGGAACTACAAACATATGAATATTGGTACTTTAAAGTTGGGTTGGGTTTTCGATTGCTAGAAACGTGGTACGTAATAGATACTACAAGTAACCTACTAGTGGTATTACACTAGCTTATGTTATGGTACCGCAAATATCTACGTATTGGAACTACAAATATATGTATATTGGTACTATAAAAATTTGGAGTAGGAATTTCGATTGTAGAAAAGTGGTACGAAAAAGATACTACAAGTAACATACGTATGGTACTACGCTATGGTGGGGTATGGTACCACGAACATCTATATATTGGAACGCAAACATATGTATACTGGTACTACAAATTTGGGTAGGACTTTTTCGAAGCCGTCCGAGTTATTTTTGGTCCTTGATTATGTTACCGTAGTTATAAATACGTTACTGATGATCTGGTATCAATATTGGTGGTTAATATTTAGAATTAGGTATTATTACGTTGAAACCCCCCAACTTGCGTTCTACGTATTATGATACTAGTAAGGACATCTTACTGGATAGTCATGATTTTTCATCGATTGAGAGCTAGTGTCTATATTTCGTGGTACCGTGTGTTTAATTTTATATGTATCGTAATTTGGAAGTTCACATGCCTTATTTGCACAATAATCTACACGTTTTCGATAATTAAAAACGTGGTACGAAAAAGATACTACAAGTAACCTACTCGTGGTACTACTCTAGCTTATGTTATGGTACCGCAAACATCTATATATTGGAACTACAAATATATGTATATTGGTACTACAAATTTGGGGTAGGAATTTCGATTGTTAGAAACGTGGTACGAAAAAGATACTACAAGTAACATACGTATGGTACTACACTATGGTAGGGTATGGTACTGCGAATATCTATTTATTGGAACTAAAAACATATGTATATTGGTACTTCAAATTTGGGTAGGGTTTTCGATTGCTAGAAACGTGGTACGGAAAAGATACTACATGTAACCTACTAGTGGTGCTACACTAGCTTATGTTATGGTACCGCAAACATCTACGTATTGGAACTACAAATATATGTATACTGGTACTACAAATTTGGAGTAGAAATTTCGATTGTAGAAAAGTGGTACGAAAAAGATACCACAAGTAACATACGTATGGTACTACGCTATGGTGGGTTATGGTACCACGGACATCTATATATTGGAACTACAAACATATGTATATTGGTACTACATATTTGGGTAGGAATTTTTCAACGCCGTTCGAGTTATTTTTTGTCCTTGATTATGTTACCATAGTTATAAATACTTTACTGAGGATCTGGTATCAATATTGGTGGTTAATATTTAGAATTAGGTATTATTACGTTGAAAACCCAACTTTCGTTCTACTTATTATGATACTAGTAAGGACATCTTACTGCAAAGTCATGATCTTTCATTGATTGAAAGTTAGTGTCTATATTTCATGATACAAGTTATGATTTTATTATGTACCGTAATTTGAAATTTCACATGCCTTATTTGCACAATAATCTACACGTTTTCGATAATTAAAAACGTGGTACGAAAAAGATACTACAAGTAAGCTACTCGTGGTACTACTCTAGCTTATCTTATGGTACCACAAATATCTATATATTGGAACTACAAATATATGAATATTGGTACTACAAATTTGGGGTAGGAATTTCGGTTGTTAGAAACGTGGTACGAAAAAGATACTACAAGTAACATACGTATGATACTACACTATGGTAGGGTATGGTACTGCGAACATCTACATATTGGAACTACAAACATATGTATATTGGTACAACAAATTTGGGTAGGGTTTTCGATTGCTAGAAACGTGGTACGAAAAAGATACCACAAGTAATCTACCCGTGGTACTACACTAGCTTATGTTATGGTACCGCAAACATCTATATATTGGGACTATAAATATATGTATATTGGTACTACAAATTTGGGGTATGAATTTCGATTGTTAGAAACGTGGTACGAAAAAGATAGTACAAGTAACATACGTGTGGTACTATGCTATGGTAGGGTATGGTACTACGAACATCTATATATTGGAACTACAAACATATGAATATTGGTACTTTAAAATTGGGTTGGGTTTTCGATTGCAAGAAACGTGGTACGGAAAAGATACTACAAGTAACCTACTAGTGGTACTACACTAGCTTATGTTATGGTACCGCAAATATCTACGTATTGGAACTACAAATATATGTATATTGGTACTATAAATTTGGAGTAGGAATTTCGATTGTAGAAAAGTGGTACGAAAAAGATACTACAAGTAACATACGTATGGTACTACGTTATGGTGGGGTATGGTACCACGAACATCTATATATTGGAACTGCAAACATATGTATATTGGTACTACAAATTTGGGTAGGACTTTTTCGAAGCCGTCCGAGTTATTTTTTGTCCTTGATTATGTTACCATAGTTATAAATACGTTACTGATGATCTGGTATCAATATTGGTGGTTAATATTTAGAATTAGGTATTATTACGTTGAAACCCCCCAACTTTCGTTCTACGTATTATGATACTAGTAAGGACATCTTACTGCATAGTCATGATTTTTCATCGATTGAAAGTTAGTGTCTATATTTCGTTTTACCGTGTGTTAAATTATATTATGTACCGTAATTTGGAAGTTCAAATGCCTTATTTGCACAATAATCTACACGTTTTCGATAATTAAAAACGTGGTACGAAAAAGATACTACAAGTAACCTACTCGTGGTACTACTCTAGCTTATGTTATGGTACCGCAAACTTCTGTATATTGGAGCTAAAAATATATGTATATTGGTACTACAAATTTGGGTAGGAATTTCGATTGTTAGAAACGTGGTACGAAAAAGATACTACAAGTAACATACGTATGGTACTACACTATGGTAGGGTATGGTACTCCGAACATCTATATATTGGAACTACAAACATATGTATATTGGTACTTCAAATTTGGGTAGGGTTTTCGATTGCTAGAAACGTGGTAAGGAAAAGATACTACAAGTAACCTACTCGTGGTACGACACTAGCTTATGTTATGGTACCGCAAACATCTGTTTATTAGAACTACAAATATATGCATATTTGTACTACAAATTTGGGGTAGGAATTTGATTGTTAGAAACGTGGTACGGAAAAGATACTACAAGTAACATACGTATGGTACTACACTATAGTGGGGTATGGTACTACGAACATCTATATATTGGAACTACAAACATATGATATTGGTACTACAAATTTGGTAGGAATTTTTCGACGCCGTCCGAGTTAATTTTTGTCCTTGATTATGTTACCATAGTTTTAAATGCTTTACTGATGATCTGGTATCGATATTGGTGGTTAATATTTAGATATTAGGTATTATTACGTTGAAACCCCAACTTTCGTTCCACGTATTATGATACTAGTAAGAACATCTAACTGCATAGTCATGATTTTTCATCGATTGAAAGTTAGTGTCTATATTTCGTGTTACCGTGTGTTTCATTTTGTTATGTACCATAATTTTGAAGTTCACATGCCTTATTTGCACAATAATCTATGCGTTTTCGATAATTAAAAACGTGGTACGGAAAAGATACTACAAGTAACCTACTCGTGGTACTACTCTAGCTTATGTTATGGTACCGCAAACATATATATATTGGAACTACAAATATATGTATATTGGTACTACAAATTTGGGGTATGAATTTCGATTGTTAGAAACGTGGTACGAAAAGATACTACAAGTAACATACGTATGGTACAACACTATGGTAGGGTATGGTACTGCGAACATCTATATATTGGAACTATAAACATATGTATATTGGTACTTCAAATTTGGGTAGGGTATTCGATTGCTAGAAACGTGGTACGAAAAAGATACTACAAGTAACCTATCCGTGGTACTACACTAGCTTATGTTATGGTACCGCAAACATCTATATATTGCAACTATAAATATATGTATATTGGTACTACATATTTAGGGTAGGAATTTTGATTTTTAGAAACGTGGTACGCAAAAGATACTACAAGTAACATACGTATGGTACTACGCTATGGTAGGGTATGATACTACGAAAACTTATATATTGGAACTACAAACATATGAATTTGGTACTTCAAATTTGGGTAGGTTTTCGATTGCTAGAAACGTGGTACGAAAAAGATACTACAAGTAACCTACTAGTGGTACTACACTAGCTTATGTTATGGTACCGCAAACATCTACGTATTGGAACTACAAATATATGTATATTGGTACTACGAATTTGGAGTAGGAATTTCGATTGTAGAAAAGTGGTACGAAAAAAGATACTACAAGTAACATACGTATGGTACTACGCTATGGTGGGGTATGGTACTACGAACATCTATATATTGGAATTATAAATATATGTATATTGGTACTACAAATTTGGGGTAGGAATTTCGATTGTTAGAAACGTGGTACGAAAAAGATACTACAAGTAACTTACATATGGTACTACGCTATGGTAGGGTATGGTACTACGGACATCTAGATATTGGAACTACAAATATATGTATATAGTACTACAAATTTGGGTAGTAAATTTTCGACGCGGTCCGAGTTTTTTTTGGTCCTTGACTATGTTACCATAGTTATAAATACTTTACTGATGATTTGGTATCAATATTGGTGGGTGAATATTTAGAATTAGGGATTATTACGTTGAAATCCCAACTTTCTTTCTACTTATTATGATACTAGCAAGAACATCTAACTATATAGTCAAGAGTTTTGATCGATTGAAAGTTAGTGTTTATATTTTATGCTATCGTGTGTTTAATTTTATCATATGCCGTATTTTGGAAGTTCTCATTCGTTGTTTGGACAATAATCTACGCGTTTTCGATAATTAAAACGTGGTACCGAAAAGGATACTGCAAGTAACCTACTCATGGTACCGCACTAGCTTATGTTGTGGTACCACAAACATCTACATATTTCGAAGCCGCTAGCACGGTACGTTAAATATACTACAAACAACCCAACTATGGTACTACAAAAGCATGTAGTCTGGTACTGCAACTATCCACATATAGGTGCTACAAACGTCTTTATGTCGCTACCACAAATTAGAGCGCATATTTCAAAGCCACTAGCACGGCACGTAAAAGATACTACAAACAACCCAATTTTGGCACTACAAAATCATATACTAGGGTACTGCACCTGTCCACATGTAGGTACTACAAACGTCTTTATATTGGTACCACACATTAGAGTCGCCGTATTTCTAGGCCGCTCGCACGGTACGTAAAAGGTACTACAAATAACCTAATTATGGTACTATAGAAATATATAACATGGTACTGCAACTGTCCACATGTAAGTACTACATATGTCTGTATATTGGTACCGCAAATTAGAATCTGCGTATTTCGACTCCGTGCACACAGTACGTAAAAGATACTACACATAACCTTATTATGGTACTACAAAGCATATAATATGATACCGTAATTGTCCACATGTAGGTACTACAAAAGTTTTTATATTGGTACCACAAATTAGAGTCGGCGTATTTCGAATCTGCTCGCATGGTACGTAAAAGATACTACAAATGACCTACGTATGATACTACAGTAAAGAAACTGTTGGTACTGCAAGCTACCAATATTGGTACTACATATCTTTTTGTTCGGGTACTACAAAAATACCTGGAACAGAAACATAAACACGTCACAAAACTATGAGGATCAACAGCATATCGGTCTCCAAACACAGATAAATATCACTCAAACAAGTAGAACATGCAACTAAGATCGTCCGTAAGGATCGTGGCTTCCACGATACAATTCGACGTCAACTTCGTCAAGATACCTCCCCGAGCCACCGGTCCAACGATGTATCGATCCATGGACATTGCATATACGCCGCAATCCATGCCATCTGGACTCTGCTCCCTCGTGGACTCAGATTCTGACAAGATCGACTTGGGCTTATAAGCCCACCTCCAAGTCTAATAGGTCGACAGAAAACGAGCCTATAACAGTATAACACGTTAAGAACACGATAAAATTTAATAAAATTCAAACTTACAAATGATCTTGTCGCCCATTTCAAGTGATTGTGCTTCAGCGAATCTTGTAGGTAAAATCGTCTTTACGGTACCAATTAACTATGTAATACGGTACCAAAAAACATATATAAGCACCATTCAATTATCGTAACCAAAAACAACCAAGATTCATACCAAGACAGTAAAAAATGCAATACCTTTACATCGAGCAGGGAATTTGGAAGCTAACAACCCTAATTTGAATAACACCAAATTCCCAATTCGAAAAATGAAATAATTAAACCCTAATTGACATACCCCAAATTCGAGCCGTAATCACAATTAAACATAGCCCGACATGAAATCCTTCAAGAATGCAACTATGAAAGCCCTAATCTCTACATTAACACAAAATGACACAAAAATCGAAAACATTAAAGTCGAACGAAGATGTGAAGCGGCCGTACTGTTGAGATGACGCGTGAAGCCCTAATATCTTGTTCGCTGATCGTTATGGAGGCGAAGCTGAGAATTGGACGACTGCTCTGTATCGTTCTCGTTCTGATTTTTGTTCGCCTGCTTTTCATTCCTCGTCGCCTGCTTTCGTTCTTCGTCGTCCTCAGTATGTGAGTTCAATTGGTTATGTTGCAATATTTATGTTTTACAGGGGTGTCCATTAGGTAGCTATGTGATATAATAGTTTCAAAGGGGGAGTTTAGTGATAAATGAATTGAGAGAGGGGAGTAAGTTGATGTATAGTTTGGGTAAGGGGGATTTATATGTAGATTTGCCATATATATATATATATATATATATATTATTAATGCCATGAAGACCTTCTAGATGTATTTGGTTTAAAGTTTAGGCCTATATTAGAAATGAAATTGGGCCTTGTTCTTCTCATTAGACCAAGTCCCATATTGAGCCTTTAGCTATTTAAGTGGGCCCTAATATTATCCTTATTTATTGAAATCTCTTTATTGGGCTGAGCCGAATTCCTTGTTTCCTTTTGGATCCGTTTGGATCTTAATTTCATTATCTCGAATATATACCAGATTAATTACATTATAATCCCGTATTATATTTTGCGGGTATTACATGAAAAATGGCTAAGTCCCTCCTTTTATAGCAGCTCCAAGCAACCTATATGATGTTATGCTCCAGGATTTCCACGGGACGTACTGCCTATGGTATTATGAATAGTACAGCTACTGACTGATTGACCCTTATGGCGGCTACAACTTTTTTGAACAGTGGCACCCTCCTATCTAGGTCGACACGCGTCCTTGTGACCCCTTTTCTTCTTTTTCGCTGCCCCTTCGCCCCGAAATCCCAAAAAGGGTTTTCCCCTTTGCCCGGACAATACTTATACCCAGGAGATCCTCGCAGATCCCCTTCCAATATATTTTCGCACTTCATCGTAGGCTTTCCCTCTTCATGGGCTTGCTGGGCCCTTCTTATTCTTTATTCCTCGGCCCATCCACTTTAGTCCACATCAACCACTCCCCTACTCTAATTTATTTTTGGAATAAAAGTGAATTAGAGTAAAATAGTAAGATGGGCCATACCTCCCTACCGCCATTACCTCTTGAAGGGACACGCTCTGTTGACTGATGTGGCGGAAGGAGCCACTTCGATGGTCCACAGGTCGGATCGCCTGTTGCAACTCTCATGCTTCCGGAGATTCCTGCAGCCAGATACATTCGGGAAGAGGTATGTCAGCCTTCCCCCAAGGATGATGGGATCTTAGCGGATCAGGAAGTTGTTCTTATTTCAGGAGCTAAGAGAAAGACTGGCATGCCACCAAAACCGAGCAGGGGAGCTAAGCTGAAGTTGCCAATATCAGGAAGCGACCGTAGGGGGATCTCAGTGAACGTTTCGCAAGGGAAACCCTTGTAAGAGGACCTCCCCTCTTTCATAGATCAGCTCGAGAAGGAAAAAGGGATGGAAGTGCTTGGTCGTCTGGTTTTTCCTTCCTTGGTGGTATTTTCCCTACTGGAACTTCTTTTGCTGTCTTCTTAGGTGATAAATCAGGTGGTTCCCCGATCATCTACGGGCCGTCGGCCTGAGAGTCAGAAGAAAGTGGTCAGGGCCTTCAAGGGCATTTGGAGTAAGTTCAGGCCAGTTTGGCCACCAAGGAGAAGGCAGCTGGGGAAGCTGTGAAATTCGAAGCTGAAAAAGAAGAAATTGCGAAGGAGAGGTCCGCATTGGTGGAGCGGCATAGGGAGGAGCTGCGGAGCTAGAAGGAGCACGTAGCACTCCTGCAAGAGCACGTAGCACTCCTGCAACGTCATGAAGTTCCTTTGCTAAAAGCTGAGTGGGACGAGGACTTCACGCGTATGGTGGCGGTGCAAACTGCAGCCGCTCTGGCAAATGCGAAGGTCGAAGGTGCCAGTGCCCAGCAGCATCTCCTTCCCACAGCTACTGAGAAGAAGTTTTTGGAGGACCTGGCCGAGGGTTGGCGCCTTCTTATTTGAGGGACTCCCTGTCTTTGAAAGGTTTTATCCATTTTTATGCATCATTACTTCATGGGGGCTACGGCGATGGGTCTTCGGGAGCTGTCGCTGAGTCATCCCTTCGGGACCTTCCTTGCTTGTGTGCTTCAAGGGAGAATCCTTTATTTTGGGCTCCCTACGGTAGCGAAGTTCGTGGGAGTTCTAGCTGGTGCCAACATCTCGGACCTCCCAAGCGTTACCTTCATTCCTCCAGAGGGCCCCGTCTCCCGACGTTTCTTTTTAAATGTTCTGTAACGAACCTCTTTTATCTCTCTGTTTTTCTTGTTATGGACATTGTTAGGACCTGCGAATTTTAGGGGGGCTTGACTCCCCTATGTTTACGTGTCTCTGTTGGGGGCTTTTTCCCTGTGCAATGTATGTTTCATATGTTGTATTCGCCGTCTTTGGGGATCTGGAAGGGACCTAGCAGGGATCTGATGGCGGAGCTCCTCTTCGAGCCTTGCACTTTGAAGGAGATCCACAGGTCCTGTTGCACGTTGCTCCTAGCTCCCGGGACATCCGATTTGTATAGACATCTCCTGTTTTCATCATGTGATGGCCTATAAAAAATACTTTGTCATTTTTTCCTTTCGGGACATAATGGTGTGGGGAGCTTAACTCCCCAAGTCGCATGTTCTATCGGAGTTCCCTTTCTCCCGCATTACATTTTCTTTCGTCATTGTGAGACTTGATGGATGTTCTGGGAACATCATTATCGTGGCATGGTTATAGCACCAGCTCACTTATCAATTCGTAAGCCAAGTACGAATTCACGCCTTCGGTTGCAATGACCGTCGTCGTTGTCCTCAGGTGTCGCTTTGCGCTAGGCTCTCTTTATCCTTAGCGAGTTCAGTATCTGAGTAGACATTTAGGTCTACAAAATTATAACCCCGGGGATCCCCTCATCGATTTACCCTGGTTATAGTGCCAGCTTCGCTCGTAGGTACCATTCACGTCGCAAGCCTACTGATAGCCTTTGATGTCCTGTACGCCGCAGCCCGTCAGCGGTGGTATCTTGTACACCCTTATGGGCATCATCACGTCGCAGATTTATTATCTTTGATGTTGGGTATGCCGTCGGCCCGTCGGCCTTTGGTATCATCTCACGTCGCAGACTATTGGTCTTTGATGTAGGGTACACCTTGGGCCCGTCGACCTTCGGCATCATATCACATCGCGGATATATTATCTTTGACGTCCTGTACACCATAGGTCCTTAGACCCTTGGCATCATGTCACACCGCAGATATATTATCTTTGGCGTCTTGTGCACCCCATGCCCGTCGACCTTTGCATCAATCGTATTATTCGGTACCGTTATTATATATATATAATAAAAGACTTATATGAATCCTCGATCTTATATCACACCGCGGCGTAGGTCGTTGATGTCGTTCACGCCACAGACCCAGAGGTCCTTCTTGTCATTCACGCCGCAGATCGGGAGGTCCTTGGTGTTATTTATGCCACAGACCCGGGGGTCTTTGGTGTCATTCACGCCGCCGACCCAGAGTCGTTGGTGTCAAGGGACCTTCATGCCTGCACGGAGCTATGCCTGCAGGTCCCGTATAAACAAGGGCCTTCGAGTATCGGAGCTGCACGTAGAAGTCCCTAACAGGTAGGTTGGGCCCTTCAATGCCAGCTTGGATCTAGACTTATTGCTCTCGACTCCTCGTGTCTATGCATGGCACTTGCTAACAGGTCTCATGAGATAGGATCCTTACGCGTCGTACGGAGCTTACAGGGGATCACATCCCAGATATGGCGAAGCTCTGTCACCATGTGGAGCCGTAACCTGTTCCGTGGTCCACCATTGACTTTTCTTCGGGGGAAAACGATCTAGCGTATGAAACTCCCAAGGCAAGTGCACACTTCCCAAGACCTCCGTTGGGATGTGGATTCGAGGTCTATCTTTCTGGTAGGTCCATCCCCTCTTGTCTTTCAATTCCATGTCCTTCGGGACCTCCGGAACAGAGGTCCTCCAATCGTCAACTCCTTATGTGCTTTTCACAAGCTTCCGTGTCTATTGTCTTTCACTGTGAGATAGGTGATATCATCCCCATGAGAGGTCACATTCTTGCTCGCCACTTTAGCTAAGTAATCGACCTTGATGCTTTCTTCTCTTGGGACCTGCATCATAACAGTCAAATTCCGTTGTTAATTCCTTAACCGTGTTTTTTCCATATTCCATCATCTTCACGTCCTTCATTTCGTAATTCCCTTCGTTTGTTGCACCACCATTTGTGGATCTGGGAACAAAATGATATTCCCTACTCCATTTCCTTCGCGATCCGTCGGGAATTAAGGCTATGTATTCGGACTGATTGTTGTGGGCTCAAATCTCTGGGAAGTCGTGGATCCGTATGCATGCACCTCCCGTTGTTGCTTATCTGTTCCTTTGGTGGTCTCAAGCACGTAATCGAAGAAGGTCTGAACTTTTTGACGGTCGTTCTTTGTCTGATTTCCCCGTCGTGCTCCCCTAGCTTGATGGCGCATTTCACCATTATCCCGGGTAGATCTGATCGGCTTATCATCTGGTTTCATCCTCCAACAGCTCCTTGCTTCATAAGGTGGGTCAGCTCTGGGAGGTCCCTCCTTCCATTAGTAAGACGGAGCTAATGCTTCCATGGAGAAATACGGTGCCAACTCGTCCCCTATTAGATGTTTTGTTGGGAGATGTGTATTACGGAGGTATTCCTTCGATTCTTCAAAGGTCTGTTCGCAATTTTCAGTCCGCCCGTGCTCTTCGCTCTTTCGTATTGCATTTGAAGAATATGAGACTCTTCTTGGCTGAGAGCCACTAACCTCCCCACTGGCCTCTGGACCTCCCAAATCTCCTGGTAGGCGTCTATGGCGCTGGGGACTTCACACCCAGAGGTGGAGTCCACCAGCTGATTCACTTGGGGTGATGGAGAATGATCCCTAGGACACGCCTTGCTCAGGTCCCTGAAGTCACTGCACATCCTCCACTTTCCGTTTCTTTTTAGTAAGGATGACATTAGCCGACTATGTACGGAACTGGATCTCTTGGACATGACCTGCTTGGAAAAGCTTGTCTACTTCCTCCTTCAGGATCTGGGCTCTTTCAGTCCCGCACGGTCGGAGCTTCTATTTGATAGGTCGTCTTCTTGGCATGATGATGTGTGGTTATATCCGGGCGAACTCCGGTCATATACTTTGGAGAAAATGCGAATAGGTCCGTATTTTTTGTAGACATCCCACCAGCTCCTTGTCGGGATCTTGTTGTAAGCTAGAGGGCCCCTTTCCTTTTGTCTCAATCCTCTGATCTCCCATTTTCTGTAATATGTCTTCCTTTTGCTTGTTGTCCTAGCATCATTTGGGTCTCATCGTCAGGAGCTCATCGACTCCTCCGCCATTGGATGGGCTCTTTCTCCATGTCCTTTAAGCGTCGTGACTCCTTTCATTGGTTGTATCTCCGGAGGTTGGACTTCCCATGTCTTTGGAGCTAACCAAGGCATCGTTATGTGGTCTGGCCACATGTGTTCCATCTCCTGGCACAAATCGAACTTCGGCCGATGCATCCTTGTACGTCTCACAAATACACTTGCGTTTGGATCTCTGATC
The DNA here is from genome assembly GCA_027422505.1 of Craterostigma plantagineum. NCBI lineage: Eukaryota > Viridiplantae > Streptophyta > Magnoliopsida > Lamiales > Linderniaceae > Craterostigma > Craterostigma plantagineum. The sequence continues at coordinate 180,840 of JAPQWV010000748.1, read as the reverse complement.
GTATGAGTTTAGAACTCTTCGGCACTCGTCGGGACACTCTTTATTTGGTCTTCCCGCAATGATGAAGATAAAGGCTTTGGATAGAATGGGCATGACCTAATTTGGAGGAAGTGGGGGTGGTTGCCTTTATTAGGCATAGATCCCCCTACTTCTTTATTCGGCGATCTTGGAGTCATGTTTGCCGTTGCAGCCAACAAGCTCACCGCAGGTCCACGATCTACGGAGCTTCGGATCTTCGACTGCTCAAGTGTACAATTTTGGGCTCTGTTGGAGGTTGGGATCCACCTTGCCCGGAGCTCCTATTATGATAGAGATGTGAGCCTTGATCCGCACTGGCCCCCAGAAGAGGCGGGGGTTGTCTGTCCCTAATCGGCACAGATCCTCCAGGCTTCTTCTCGGCTACCTTCATAACTTGGTCGAAGCCATGGCCCACAAACTTCCTCCAATGTTTCGTTAGGATGGGCCCTTCGATTTCGTCCTTCATATAATAGTAATCGTTAGTATGACACATGTATTTTAATATGATGTCGAGAATGTAAATAAAAATGGGATTTAGATGACCCTGGAGCTCCGGCTAAGGGCTTTTTCATCGTGGGATGTCTCCTGGCTGATTGTCAGGACCTCCTCCATGATGTTGCGTAACAGAATGGGGTTCCACAAGATTCTAGGAATAGATCCCGGTAGCTCCTTGTTGTGAGGTTAAGGCGGTAATGGCATTCTTTGGTCATGTTTCTCGTTTGCTCCTTCCCGTTCGGTTGTCGTGGCCTGCTTCTCTTTATGGGCGTTGGTGACTTTACTTCGTTTGTGCTAAGGTACCTATCCTCCTGCTGATGTACGCATGGAGGTCCCTGTTTTCCCTACCTCATCATATAATTTTCGGGTCACCTTGTTAAATTTGTATAACGAGCACGATGTGGAGTTCCCTCGAATCACCGAAATGGAACTGGGAACTAGCTACAACAACTGTTGATCGATCGTGACTTGGGGACAAAGAGGATCTTCACACAGGAGCATCTTGGATCCTTCATGGAACTGTTATGGTGGATCACTAACAGATGGATCGGTGTTTTGCCATCATAGGGGAGCTGACTCAGAGGTCCCCAAGAGTGAACCTTCGCATGTAACCGAGGCACAGGATTTGGAGATCCTGAACTCATAACTCGTGTCCTTGTTTCCAAGCAGCTGGTCTTTCGTAAATCCCTTAGGTTTTTTTTAATGCTAGTGGAGAGCAAGGGCCGTAGGTCCCGATCTGACAGCTAGGTCCTTCTCACATTTTTCCTTCGTTACCAACGCGGAGCTGGTCTCTGGAGATCCCCATTGGATGATTTAATCTTCGCACGCCAGCGAGGAGTTGGGCTTGTGGACTCCGAACGGAGAAATCGAGCCTTTATATGTTAGTACAGAGTTGACTTCGACCTCTTGTAAATCTTCGTACACCATCGTAGAGTCGAGCTTAAGAAGTCGTCCGTCTGGAAAGTTATCGTCGATAGTTTGTTTCTTCAACTCACTTTCTTCTGGCAGCTCCAAACGAGAGAGATGATCTGCTACTAAATTCTCTATTCCCTTCTTATCTTTAATCTCCACATCGAACTCTTGAAGCAATAACACCCATCGAATCAGTCGTGGTTTTGCATCCTTCTTTTCCATATGGCCGAGTGGTCAGTGTGCACAATTACCTTGTTCCCGATTAAGTATGATCTGAACTTTTCGAAGGTGAAAACGATAGCAAGTAACCCTTTCTCGGTTGTGGCATAGTTGAGCTGAGCATCGTTGAGAGTTCGACTCGCATAGTAAATGGTATCAAATATCTTGCCCTTACGTTGCCCAAGCACTGCATAATCACTTGCATCACACATCAATTCGAATGGTATGTCCCAATCCGGAGCAATCACAACTGGTGCTGACACTAGTTTCTCTTTTATAGTAGAGAATGCCTCCTCACATGTTGCATCAAAGATAAAGGGTGCTCCTTGAAATAAGAGGCTCGACAATGGCTTTGATATCTTGGAGAAGTCATTAATAAATCGTCGATAAAATCCAGCGTGTCCCAAGAAACTCCTAATTCCCTTGACAGATGAAGATGGTGGAAGCTTTTCTATTGTCTCAATCTTGCCCCATCAACTTCAATTCCTTTGCGAGAAACCTTGTGACCTAAGACAATACCTTCTCGAACCATAAAATGGCATTTCTCTCAGTTTAAAACAAGGTTAGTTTCTTCACAACATTTCAATACTAAAACAAGATTATCTAGGCAATTATCGAAAGAACTTCCAATAACGGAAAAGTCATCCATGAATACTTCAATTGTTTTCTCTACCATATCAGAAAAATTGCCATCATACATCTTTGGAATGTTCCCGATGCATTGCATAATCCAAATGGCATTCTACGAAAAGCAAACGTACCGTACGGGCATGTAAATGTGGTCTTTTCTTGGTCTTCCGGTGCTATAGCAATTTGATTGTATCCGGAGTATCCGTCTAGAAAGCAGTAGTAGTCGTGACCCGCCAGTCGATCTAGCATTTGATCAATAAAAGGAAATGGAAAATGATCCTTACACGTGGCTTTATTAAGCTTTCTATAGTCAATGAAACACGCCATCCCGTAACAAGTCTCGTCGGAATCAGTTCGTTGTTCTCATTTTTTACAACTGTGACTCCTCCTTTCTTTGGAACCACATTTATCGGGCTTACTACCCAAGAGCTATCTGAAATTGGGTAAATTACTCCAGTGTCTAACCATTTTAGGATTTCTTTTCGCACCACGTCCTTCATTGTTGGATTTAATCTCCGTTGCAGCTCTATAGAAGGTTTGGTGAAAGCGGATATGATGTGTGCACATTGATGGGCGGATACCCTTGATATCAACTAATGTCCACCCAATCGCTGCCTTAAATTCTCGGAGTACTCGAAGCAGCTTCTCCTATTCATCGTCACTGAGAGATGATGAGATAATAACTGGTAAAGTAGAATTTTCAACAAGAAATGCACAGCGAAGATGAGATGGTAACGATTTAAGTTCGAGTAGTGGTGGCATCTCAATAGATGATATGGATCGTGAAGGGCTTTCGCCGAGAGCTTCAAAGTATTTTCTTCTATTTGGTTCGAATGAGTCCAACCACTTCACACACTCACTAATATCTTGTTCATCGATCTCACGGATATGGTCTCGCACCAAACTGGATTCCAATGGATCTTCAGTAGTAATATGCTTAGGCAATAGATTTTCTACATTTTCTACACGGAAACAGTTATCACTTTCGGGATACTTAATGGCATTAAACACATTAAATATAACTTCCTCTCCATGTACCCTGAGACGAAGTTCGCCTGCATGAACATCAATTAATACTGTCCCAGTTGGTAGGAAAGGTCTACCCAAGATTATTGGATGTCCTTGTCTTCTTCCATGTCAAGGACTATAAAATCTGCAGGGAATATAAATTTATCGACCTTGACTAAAGCGTCATCAATGATACCTCGTGGATGTTTCAATGATCGATCTGCTAGTTGTAGTGTCACAGTCGTCCGGCTCGCTTCACCTTATCCAAGTTTTCTAAAAATGGATAGCGGCACTAGGTTAATACTAGCGCCTAAATCACACAAAGCTCTTTCAAATACAGAGTTTCCTATTGTGCAAGGGATTGTATAGCTCCCTGGGTCTTTGAGTTTTGGTGGTAACTTCTTTTGTATAATGGCACTACATTCTTCAGTAAGCGCTACAGTTTCATATTCTCCTAATTTTCTCTTCTTCGACAGTATATCCTTCATGAACTTTGCATAGCTGGGCATCTGTTCAAGCGCATCGGCAAAAGGAATGTTGATGTGCAATTTTTTAAATATTTCAATAAATTTAGAAAATAGTTGATCAAGCTTATTATTCTTGAGACGTTGTGGAAATGGAATTCGAGGCTTTGGTTCTTCAGAATGTAGGCACGAAGCTCTACAGTTTCAACATTCTTTTCTTCAGATGTATCAACTTCTACTTCGGATGACTTTACATTCTTATTCTTGACCGGTGACTCCAATTCTTTGCCACACCTCAGTGTTATCGCCTTGCAATGTTCTTTGCCTTCTTGCTTTGGATTAGCCTCTGAGTTACTAGGAAAAGATTCTAATGGCCTTTCACCTATGATCTCCGCCATTTGACTCACCTGAACTTCTAAGTTGCGGATTTGCGCTGATTGGTTCTGCGTGTTGGTTCTCATTTCGTTGATGAGTTGTGTCTGTGACGTAGCCATTTTCGCTAAAGCCTCTTCCCAGTTTGCTTTCTTCTAGTTTGATTTATGGTTATGTTCTGGTTGTAGAGAATTCTGATTATTCTTCCACGAAAAATTTGGATGATTACACCACCCTGGATTGTAGTTATTTGAATAAGGATTGTTTGGTTGACGATTGTAGTTTCCAACATATTGTGCTTGCTCCAATGATAGTTGTTTTGTTGCTTGACATTCAGAACTCTGATGCGGTCCTCCACAAAGATTGCATTCAACACTAGGCAAGTGAATGGAATTGACTGAGGCCTGACTTGTTTGAAGTTGCTTCGTCAGATTCGCCACTTGAGCGACCAATTGAGCAATCGGATCATTTTTAACAATTGTTGTTGTGTTCCTTGCTCGCTCCATTGGCCACTGATAATTGTTATTGGCGACACTATCTATCAACTCGTACGCCTGATCAGCGGTTTTCTTCATGATTGTCCCGCCAGCAGAAGCGTCGATGACGGCTCTTTCAGCACTACCTATAGCATTGTAGAAACTCAAGACTTGTGATTTAGGTATACCATGGTGTGGACACTTTCTCATGAGCTCCTTAAATCTATCCCACGATTCATAGTGATTCACCATCGATTAGAGTAAAGTGAGTGATCTCCTTGAGTATCTGTTGTTGCTTAGCAGGTGGAAAGAATCGGGCGAGGAATTTACTGGTGAGCATGTCCCGTGTTGTAATTGAATTGGTTGGAAGGGAATTTAGCCATGCCTTCCCTTTATCACGTAGAGTGAATGGGAACAGTCGCAGCCGTAATGTGTCGTCAGAAACTCCATTATATTTGATAGTATCACAGATTTCCAAGAAATTGTCGATATGAGCGTTTGGATCTTCGCTTGGTAATCCATAAAATGGAATTTGTTGAATCAATTGAAATGTTATCGGCTTAAGCTCAAAGTTATTCGGAGGGAGCGCTGGTCGCCTAATAGTAGATTGAGTGCCAACAAAGGGAGTTGCGTATTCGCAGAGCGGCACATCCTGATTTTCATTATCCCCGTTATTGTTTTCGTTATCAGCCATGGCTGTTTGTGTTTTGTTGATTGCTTGCTTCTCTTTTTCCGATTTTCCCGACAAGCTCGCTCGATCTCCGAATTTAAAGGAAGTAAGTTAGCGCTCCCAAATTTTCGCATAAACCATTAAACACCTTAATGCGCTAATAATAATAATAATAATAATAATAATAATAATAATAATAATAATAATAATAATAGTAGTAGTAGTAGTAATAATAAAAATAATAAAAATAATAATAGTAGTAAAAATAATAATAATAATAATAATAATAATAATAATAATAATAATAATAAGTTCAAAGTAAGACTAGAATCATTTGGTATCGATATTAGTAAAAATCACAGTCCCCGGCAACGGCGCCAAAAACTTGTTGCGAAAAATTCGTAAACACGCAAGTGTACGTATCGTTCTAACAAGTAAAAGTGTACGTAAGTACGGATATCGAACCCAAAGGACTGTGCTACTAAGTACCAAAATTATATTTATTCTAGTTTTTGAACAATCTCAAGTTGGTAGTTGACGAAAAGATAAAGGAAAATGTACAGATAAATAGTAAAAAATGATTTAAAGGTAAATGACCAAATAGCGAAGCATGACGAAACGATTTTAATCAAAGATAAATCTGGGGACTCCGACTTTACCGACGACAATCATGCTATTGATTCAGTTCTCCAATGAATATTTAATCTTATGTTGACGATGGATATTTCTGTTGTAATTATCAATCTATCCCTAGCATCGATAACCTATTCTATCATGCGAAACCTACATCTCTGTCAAGATTTCTACACGTAGAACGCTTTAAGCTTAGAAATCATAAATCATCGCACTAGTCACGTAACTATCTCTAGCTTACGAATGTTCTACTGGTATCATAATCAATGGTCACGTCCAGATAATCACCTCTCAGTCTCATATCTAAACCTAATCATATGAAAGTTGATTAGAAATTCGTAAGCATTAACAACAGATTATACTACTCAACATAGCGTTACGGTCTTAATAGCATACGAGCTGAAAATCAATAGCAATCATGTCTGGCTACGTCGTAACCCCAGATAACGTAACTAAAACATATTATAATTCAACAAAAGCATCAAAGTAAATAGGTTCGTGACAGAAAATAAATTAAGGATGGGAAAACGTATCGATATGTAGCCGGGTCGTGTTTTGCTCGTCCCGTCTCTCGGTGACCGTCGTCTCCCTTCTGTCTGTCTCAAAGATCGAGGTTGCTCGTCTTACATGCGCTGCTCCATCCGATGCTATTGCATGTGTGTGGGAGCTCGTGCTTAATGGGATATATGGTAGGTGTTCGTTGAGCCTTTTCATCGACAAGTGGTATGCGTCCGAGGTTGGTGCAGCTATGTGGTCGACTTTCACACTTCTCTGAATACGTTAGTACCATCTTCAGCCTGACACCTGCTTCAGCTGAGGGTTGAGCTACGGTTTTCAGCTTGTTGGATAGGTGTGGCTGCCATGTGAGGGCTGAGAGATGAGTTGGATGATGCAAGTGACGAGGTGCCTAGTTTTTTTTTCTCTTCGGCCTTGTAAACTGTTGTGAGTTCTTGATGTGGGAGGTGTTCGATGATGAGAGAGTGAAGATGAGGTGTGTGGCTCTTGTGAGAGAGTGAAGAGGTGGGGTTTTTGAATGTGTCAGAGCTTGTATTCCATAGCTCCCCCTTTCGTGAGTCTCTCAGCTTCCCAGAGAGCTGCATTCTTCAATTCTTTTATGCCTCCCTCCTCTGTCGATACTTGTTCTCCTTTAATTGCTCTCGATCGTCCATTAGAAAACACTTTTCCCCGTTTATCTTATTCAACCTCTTTTCCCCACCTTACACGAATATTTTGTTTCCATGTTTCAAGGTACAACTCGTTCAAGGACTTAATAATTGACAAAAATCGAGTAAATTGCAAAATAGTCCCTGATCTAGGCTAAACTTGCGTAAAGAGCCCAAAATAGCAAACTATCATAATAGCTTAATATGCCCACATTTAACTGAAATCACGACTTACATCCCACAATTGACTCGAAATAAATCCCCAAAGGATCACCTAAATATCGGCGCATCAGTAAGTCCACGGGTGGTAAGCAACCAGAAGCAAGCTTCAAGAAGTTTAAAGGAAGCTGCTATAATTGTGGTAAATCTGCGCATCTTGCAAAAGACTGCCGTCTCCCAAATAAAGTAGAGAAAACGCTTATATGGTCGGGAACAAATCAATTCATAATGATTATCAGAGCAAGACCTCACCGCCGTGATCCAAGAAGTTAATATGGTTGATAATTCTCGAGAATGGTGGATCGATACGGGATCAACTCGACACATTTGCGCCGATAAAAATATGTTTTCGGCCTACACCCCGACTGACCGAAGGAAGCTATTCATGGGAAACTCTTCGACTTCTAGCGTCGTGGGGACACAGAATGTGGTGCTAAAAATGATATCGAGCAAAGAATTAACGCTAACGGAAGTGCTGCATGTCCCAGACATCCGGAAGAATTTGGTGTCCGGCGCTCTCTTAAGTAAAGCCGACTTTAGATTAGTCTTTGAATCTGATAAGTTTGTTTTGATTAAGAATGGTCTCTTCTTAACTAAAGGGTACCTAAATGGGGCTTTTTAAGATGAATGTGATCAATGTAATCCGCCAACAGGCATAGAATAAACAAAGTATTTCTTATTTGTTGGAGTGTTCTAATCTGTGGCATGATAGACTTGGACACGTAAACTTTAATACAATTAAAAGATTAGTGAATCTAGATTTGATTCCAAAAGTTAAAGTCGATTCTCACAACAAGTGTGAAACTTGTATTGAAGCAAAAATGGTAAAGGCACCGTTTAAACCGGTGACTAGAAGCACGAATCCACTCGAACTAATTCACACTGATATTTGTGATTTGAAATTTGTGCAAACTCGAGGTGGAATGAAATACTTTATAACATTTATTGATGATTGCACGAGATATTGCTATGTCTACCTACTAAAAGGAAAGACGAAGCTTTAGATGCTTTTAGGAAGTATAAAGCAGGGGTCGAGAATCAACTCACTCGAAAAATTAAAGTGATTAGAAGCGATTGCGGAGGTGGGTATGTGGCCCCATTTGACGAAATATGCAAAGAGTCTGGTATTATTCATCAAAAATCAGCACCATACTCACCTCAATCTAACGGAATAGCTGAAAGAAAGAATCAAACTCTAAAAGAGATGATGAATGCGCTTTTAGTAAGCTCGGGTCTACCCCAAAATTTGTGGGGGGAATCGATTCTTTCAGCAAATTATATTCTTAATAAAATGCCCCATAAAAATAAGTACGAAACACCATATGAATTATGGAAAGGACACAAACCTACTTACAAATACTTAACAGTCTGGGGTGTTTGGCAAAGGTCGAAATACAAAAGCCGAAACAGGTCAAGATAGGACCTAAAACTACTGATTGAATATTCATCGGTTATGCTAACAATAGTTGTGCTTACCGATTTCCAGTGTATAAATCTGAAAATTCAGATTTTCATAATTGAATGACTATTGAGTCTAAAAATGCGGTGTTCTTTGAGAACGTATTTCCTCTTAAGAGTAAGGAAAAAAGAATCCCACGAAAAAGGACAGCCGACGAGGCCGAGCTACCTCATAAAGGTGAGGAAGAACCTAGGTAAAGTAAAAGGACTAAGGTGCCCAAATCTTTTCGTCCTGATTTTACAATTTATATGGCGGACGATGAATCACGAAATATTCGTGACGCTTTGGCAAGTCCAGAAGCATCTCTTTGGAAAGAAGCTATCAATTGTGACATAGAATCCATCATGCTTAATAATACGTGGGAGTTAGTTGATCTCCCTCCGGGTTGCAAACCTTTAGGATGCGAGTGGATCCTTAAAAGGAATTATAAGACGGATGGAACTATTGATAAGTATAAAGCCCGATTAGTTCTAAAAGGGTTTAAACAAATAGAGGGATACGATTTCTTTGATACGTATTCTCCGGTGACTCGAATCACATCTATACGTGTATTAATTGCGATCGCATCCATGGACATGATAACGGTCCTCCTAAAAAGAGGCCAAGGTGTGTCGATTAGTTAAGTCTCTTTATGGATTAAAACAAGCACCTAAACAATGGCATGAAAAGTTTGACAAAACAATGTTATCAAATGGATCTAAAATTAATGACTGTGATAAGTGTGTCTACATTAAAAGTACCGGTGATTCATTTATAATCGTGTGTCTATACGTAGACGACATGTTAATCCTTGGGAATTATAATTTAATTGCAAGTACCAAGAAGATGTTGAAAAAGAATTTCGACATAAAAGATATGGGAAAAGCCTACGTTATCTTAGAAATTAAAATCGCTAGGAACTTGGAAGGAATTGTTTTATCATAGTCCTATTATGTTGAAAGTATATTGAAGCGGTTCAATGCGTTTGACAAGCCTCCGGCTAAGACGCCCGTTGATTTAACTCAACACTTGGCTAAAAACCAAGGTGAACCAGTTTCTCAGCTAGAATATCTCAAATAATTGGGAGCTTGATGTACTTGATGACCTGAACACGCCCCGGTATAGCCTATTCAGTGAGCAAACTAAGTAGGTTCACAAGCAACCCAAGCGACAATCATTGGAGTGCTCTTACTCGTGTACTAGGGTATTAAAAGCACACTATGAGCTTGGGAATAACATATACGAGATATCCTGCAGTGCTTGAGGGGTACTGTGATGCAAAATTGGATATCAGATACAAACGACTCAAAGTCGACTAGTGGCTACGTGTTCACAATAGGTGGAGGAGTCGTGTCTTGGAAATCGACTAAGCAAACGTGTATAGCTAGATCCACGATGCAGTCTGACTTTATCGCTCTAGATAAAGCCGGGGAAGAAGCTGAATGGCTTAGAAATTTCATAGAAGATATTCCTTGTTGGAATAAACTAGTGTCCGCCGTAATGATACATTGTGATAATCAATCGGCGATCGGAAGGGCACAAAGTAGTTTGTACAACGGTAAGTCTCGACATATACGTCGGAGACATAATACAATAAGACAACTAATCTCGAATATGGTTATTTCGGTTGACTATATAAAGTCAAAGGAAAACCTAGCGGATCTGCTCACTCAAGGCATAAATCGAGATCAAATGTAAAAACTAGTTAGTGGAATGGGTTTAAAATCCACAATATAAGAACAGTCTTAACCCCACCTTGAGAATCGGAGATCCCGAAACCTTGGTTCAATGGGAAAACTAAGTTTTCACAGTTCAGTGAAACACTTGCAAACTACACTCATTCCAAAGAACCGTCAATTGTGAAAGCCTAAGCGGTGAGGTTAAGTCTAGGACTTTTAATGATTCCTATACCTAAGGGTGGAGTAAGGCAGGATACTCTTTATAGGAGAAACACCTTTGTAAGTGAATAAGTAAAATGGACGCTTATAAACAAACACTTACTAAACCGAGATATGGTCCAAGGCCGAAATGGACACAACGTGAGAACAAGAAACTGTTAGATCAGTCATTGTGTGAGTATTGTTGTCTTGGTGCACACAAATGGCTGGTAAGTTCAAAACATCGCACCACTAATCGTACAGTGTATCCGATAATATTTCAGTAAAGAAGATTCAAAATCGCAAGCTATCATTCTTGATGCAATGATAGTTCGTCGGACTTTCAAAAATTGTAGACATGCATTTATTTCATTCATGTGGGGGATTGTTAGGAAAAGGTGTGAATGAAAATCCTAAGAGGTATATTTGAAAAGGTGTACTAATTAAGCAAAAGGTATATATGGATCTTTAACATAATGATGCATTTCTTCATGAGTAGATACATGCAAAAGGACACTTCTCGTGGTAATGAAAACCTGCACCTATAAATACTCCACATGAGTTAGCATTAAAAATCATTCATAAGCATTCAAAAATTCCGTGCATTTCACTCATAGCATTTGTGTTCTTGTTAGTCCCAAAGTAAGAGTATTCGTTCGCCGAAGTTTGGCGTATTTGAGATGCAACTATATTCCAAACATAAGTCGTTGTATCTCGGAGGCGTTTACCGTAAACCGTGGGTATTAGCGGGGTAATTTCGTCTTCAATAGAACGAGTATCACGTGCCTCCACTTGTCTTTTCGCATCGTTTGTTGAGATTTATTTGTGCTTTCGCTCGAAGATAAGGCTCTGACCAACGGAATACAACAGGGAATCCATCATAATATTTAGAACATGCAAGTCTTGATAATTAGAGAAAAAGTGCACTAATTTTAGAACTCGAACAAAATAACAACTGGGAACTCGAGTTAGCACAAACCTCGGACTTTATCTCGGGCTCTAAAATTTTGACTTAAGCATTCCCTATGAATCGAAGGGCACACAAACTATGTACTTGCTTGAAGCAGTTAACAAAGATTAGAGAGATAGTCAATAAATGCCAGCTATATGTGGAAAAAAAATTGTTCTACTATTTCGTTTTGGGAAAAAAATGGAAGGTTTATTTGCAGAAGAGTACACATGGAATTCAAGGTAAAGAAACGAAAGGAAAACTTGTATCACAAACCTTAACCTGATATTATATGTCTATATTCTCACGTCTTGTGATTTATATGGAGTTGGTAATCATGCAAAACTTTTAATCTTTAACATGGGTCCATACCGTGTGCGACAGCATATTAATATATTTTAATAATTCAAATTTAAACGAGAAAAAAAAAAAGAGATTTATTACCGAAGAAGTCGGTGTTCTTGAGGCCCTTAGCATCTAACACATTAACTTCCATGATTCCATTCGTCACCATCATCAGGGCCGGAGCATCGTAGTACGGACCTAAAGCAATTTCAATGTGGACCTTTTTAAAGAAAATAAAATTTAATAGGGTAAAATGCGTATAATCCCTCATGGTTTCGCGGAAATGCACATCAACCCCTGTAATTTTTTTATTGCACGGTACTCCCTCGTGGTTTAACTAATGTTGCACCGTACCCCCCTAACAGCAGTTTTTTGCCCGAAATTGGATTTCACCTGCTCTTACTGCATGTGGGTTAAGCTTGGAACATATTATTTACTGTTAAATGACCAGAATAACTCCAACTATTCACCTTCTTTTCAAACGATAACCCTCGGACATCAGTTTTTGCCCGAAATTGGATTACATACGCTCTTGCACGCGCTCAAATGACCATATTATTCACTGTTAAATGACCAGAATAACCCCAGCTATTCACCTTATTTTCAAATGATAACCCCCAGCAGGGTAACATTTTTTATTCTAGATAGGGCCGATGGTTATAATTTGAGTAGAAGGTGAATATTTGGGGTTACTCTAGTCATTGAACAGTAAATAATATGTTCCAAGCTTAACCCACCTGCAGTAAGAGCGCGTGTAATCTAATTTCGGGCAAAAACGGCTATCCGGGGGGTAAGGTACAACATTAGTTAAACCACGAGGGAGTACTGTGCAGTAAAAAAACCACAGGGGTTTATGTGCATTTTCGCGAAACCACGAGGGAGTTATACGCATTTTACCCTTTAATAATATCTATTGACAAACCGTGCCAACTTATCACTGTCATCCTCTAACTATTGGCATTCAAAATATAAAATGCACTGTTTTTAGTATTTTTTTTGGCCCGGTATATAACAAAAATGGCACATTCAAAAGTCTTGGCACCAAATTTTCTTTTTATTCAATCGGAAACTATAACCAATAACGTTTATCGACTGTGAAGCTAAAAAGTTATAAAAGAAAGCTTTTTATTTTCTTTTTAGTGGAATTCGAAAACAATTATTTATAATAATTTGAAAACAAGTGGAGAGTTTATTTTGCAAGCATCATATATTTTAGTGTTTTAGTTCTTGAAATAACTCTTGTCGATTAATATCTAAGATGTCTCATGTATTCGTAATTTTCAAATTTAAAGGTTCTTATCATCTTGGGCCTTTATTACTCTACATTTCTTTCAAATAAAAGATATCGTTAATGCTTATTTTTGTCCTAACAATCACTTCAAGCAGTGAAAAATATGTTAAACTTAAGTTAGTAGATATAATTGATGTTAAATTTTGGACTCTTTTAATTAACTAAATTTTACTTATATACTACGTTTCTAATTCGGGGCCCTCAAAATTCTGGGGCCTAAAGCCCTTGCTTTACTTGCTTTACCCAAAAGTCGACCCTGCTATACACGTCAATTTATCGTTGAATGTGATGCGTCGGGTAAGGTTGTGGGTGCTGTCTTGATGCAAGGACGCTAGCCGGTCACTTATTTCAGCAAGGCCTTCTCGGGAACAGTTTTTCTAAATCCACATATGAGAAGGAACTCATGGCATTGGCTCTCGCTGTCCAATACTGGCGACCATATTTGATCGAACGCAAATTTGTGGTACGAACCGATCATCGAAGCCCGCGACTCTCTTGCAACAGCGTATTGCGACTCCGGCCCAACATCATTGGGTTTCTAAGTTGATGGGATATTCATTTGACATTGAATATAAGTCGGGGAATCTCTAACAAAACAGTGGATGCCTTATCGAGGCAACACGAGAGTTTTATTCTTACAGCTCTTTCAGTTCCGAAGTGGGAGGATTCTGTGACCTTGAATCGTGAGATTCGTGAAGACCCACACCTGGGATCTATAGTGCGGGCCTTGGAAACCGATTCAACATCCAAGTTTCCATACACCATGACCAGGCCCGTAGCTCATAGGAGGCCAGTGAGGCGGTCGCCTCGGGCCCAACTTCGAAGGGGGGCCCAAAATTTTTTATACATGTATATATCTTATCAAAAAAATATTATAGTTAAACATTAAAATACATCTATAAAAACTGTTAGTGTTCTGCACAAGTCAGTTGGGCCTTGATGTTAACAAAGAAAGCCCAAATATTGTAATTTATTAAAAAAAAAATTCAGTTCAGCCCAAACAAGACATTAAAGCTTTTTGTTAAAGGATGTCGTTATCTAATAAAATCGTTCACTATTTTCTTATGGGACTGAGACTGACCAGACATCAGTGTCCAGTGATCTTTAAGGTATATTATGCATCTACTTATTTTATTAATTTATTTGTTTGGCTGCAGGCGCAATTTAACTTTTTTCTTTCTCGACAAACAATGTTTTTATTTTTAGGTTAGATTTTGTTTCATTTACATGTTGTTTTTTTCGGACCTTTGAATTGGTTTTGCTACATGTCACGTTCCATAAATCTTCTTTTTTCTAACCGAAAAACTGAAGCGAAAAAACCTAACCGAATTATAAAAACCGAAATAAACCAAATTAAAACAGTTCAGATATCGGATTAAGTATTTTCGAGCATTCCACTATAAAATATTTATGTTTTGTTTATTTATTTTAGTTACATTTATGAAATTTACGTTATATTATACGTATCATAATGCATTTGTAAAAAAATTACCGATCAGGGGCCCGAAATTTAAGTTTCGCTTCAGGCCCGTGCTTTCTCAGCTACGGCCCTGACCATGACTAATGGGGCACTTCTGTATCGGGGCAGTGATACCGAAAGATTCACCTGGTCGACCAAATTCCGGAGGAGTCCACCCCACACTGACGGGGGATCATTCTGGAACTCTCCGCCCCTATCAGCGGGCAGCGGCGTCGGTTTATTGACCTGGGATGACGAAGAGAGTCAACTCATTTGTGGCCCAGTGTTTAATATGTCAACGTTCAAAGTACGAAACAACCACACAAGCTGGACTACTACATCCACTACCAATACCCCAACAAGTGTGGGAGGACGTTGCCATGGATTTTATTGGAGGTCTCCCTAAGTCACACATTATTGACACAATATTAGTGGTGGTTGATCGCCTTTCTAAGTATGCTCATTTTATCACGCTCCACCATCCCTTCTCTGCACGTCAAGTGGCTAAGAAATTTGTGCATTACATTGTCCGATTGCATGGGATTCCGAAGAGTATAGTGAGCGACAGGGATTCGATCTTCTTGAGTCTTTTTTGGAAGGAGCTATCTGGATCAGGGCGCACGCTTAAATATGAGCACCGCGAATCACCACAAACTGACGGACAGTCACAAATCATGAATCACACCTTAGAAATGTATTTACGGTGTTTTGCAAGTGAACAACCCCGTACATGGGCGTGGTTGGATTGGGCGGAGTATTGGTACAAAACTTCAAATCAGAGTTCGGCAAATACGACTCCATTTCAAACTGTTTATGGTCGTCCTCCCCCTACATTAGCTTGCTATCTACTCGGAGAATGCGGTTGCGGCTGTTTCTGACATCCTTCTAGATCGGGATGAGATGTTGTGCCTGCTGAAATATAATTTGCACACAACAACGAATGGTGAAAACAACGAACAAACGGCATCTGGCGGTCGAATTTCGGATCGGCGATGAGGTCTTCTTGAAGCTCAGACCGTACCGACAAAGCTCAACGGTAGTACGCTTTAACCGGAAGGTGGCTAGTAGGTTCTATGGGCCTTTCGTGTGTTGGAAACGATCGGGGAGGTTGCCTATCGGCTTCAGCTTCCTGTTACGAGTAAGATTCATCTAGTATTTCATGTATCACAGATAAAATGGGCTATAAGTACACATGCGGTGATGACGAACTTTCGGAACTCATCAACGACTCCGAACAGCCACCCATGCAACCCAAAACGATCATGGCCAAACGCATTGAAAGCACTTCCACCGAAGACCAACTTTAATACTTAGCACAATGGTGTTCTCAGTCCGTGGATGATGCCGCATGGATCTCTGCTGCGAAGTTTCACGCCAGTTATCCGGATTTCAACCTTTAGGACAAGGGTTTTTTCTAGGAGGGATGGAATTGATACGGGCCCAATTAGAGTCTATTAGCGTCGCAAGAAGATGGATCTATAGAATTTACTTATGGGCTCAAAAGGAATGGAAGAGGACCAACTAGGCAGCCCAAGGAAGACTGGGCCAGTAGTTACGTCAGTTACCAAAGTTAATGGCTGGGAACAATTTCAAAAGGGAAGGCGGCAAGGATCAAGGGGGGATCATCGACAATTCCTAGGTATGCTTTTGAGAGATCTGATATCTCGGGATTGGGAATCACCCCATCGGAACTTATTTAATAAAGTGCAATCGTTGTTCTTGTTAACGTAGGATTCTTAGCAGTTGTTCAATTATTTTCAGAACTGATCGTACTGGAGGGGATGATAGCAGTGGTGGAAAGATCTCGATCAAAAGGATTGAAGATCACAAGGCGTGACAAACTTTTGTGTGTTCAGTGGTTTGGGATTTCTTGGTTTCATACACTGAGACCTTTCGTTGAATAAAGGAAGTTATCGGTGGTTTTCGGGATTATTTTATCCTATCGTCCTAAATTTCTAACAAATGGATGGCGGCTAGAAAGAAGGTGGAGAAGGGGAAGATAGAGAGAGAGAGAGAGAAATTAAGTTTTTTTTACCTCTTTTTCAATGTTCATAAATATACTTTATTAGGCCCATCATTTATAGTTTGTATCCAATAATTGACAAAAATGGGCCTTCGTATATTATATCAAAACCGGGCCACTTAAATTAAAAAATGGCCATGCCGCCAATCCGACACGAACCACATCCATAGCAGGTTTGGGTTAACATTTTCGACCTGTTTAAGTAAAAGGGTAAATCCGAACGCAACCCAAATATTAAGTGGGTCAGGTCAGAGTCCAAATTTTCAACCCGAGATCAACTCGAAACTAACTCGTTTATCAACCCCATATAATATAAATTATTAAAATATCATTAATATACCTAAAATACAAGGAAAAATGAATCATATGCTCGATGAATTATGCTGAGATGTCATGAAGATGATGGTGGAAGATAAAAGTCGAAGTTCGAGTTGGATTTCGATCGATACCTGATGACTATGAAATAACTTGATATGTAACTGTGTTGTGAGACTTTTGTTATTTGAAACTTAATTGTTTCTTAATTATGTTGATGCTTTAGAAGAAAAAAAAAAAAACAACTGCTTTTTTTATCCATTGTTTTTTGTTTACTTTGGATTTATAATTCCGTTTATTTAGTTTTTCGCTTTATTTTCCAATTTGGGATAAAGCATGTCAGGTTTGGGTTCAATATTTCAACCCGTTTAAGTAATCAGGTCAGTCAGGGTTGAAGTTTTCAACCCGCTTATTAAACGAATTGAACCCGAATATGACCCAACTGACCTATTTACCACCCCTAATTACACTTGGGAATTTGTGACCATCCAACACTTGGAGCACATTAATCGGACATTCGTCGAAGTAATCGTGAAAAATGGAGTACATTTTTATAAAAAAGAACATAGCTTCGTTGGTCAATCTCAAAATGTGCATTTATATGTATATATATATATATATATGTATATATATATATAATTAAAATAAAAAAATCACCCATTATTTCTTATGCATTCTAATACCCATCTTTTTTTAATATATATTTATATATTATAACGCATGTACATTATTGCGGAGCAATAATTATCTCTACTCATAATAGAGCATCGAATGAACGGTGTCAGCTTGATGCTATCCGAAATAAAAACACTAAAGCGAGGCCCACCCTACCCCGTCGGTGGGCTGTGGGCCCGGCGGGCTTGGCCCGCTCATCTTTAAGATTAAAAACATTAAGAGTGCGTCTGGATTCGCGTATTTAAATGAAATCGCTTGATTTTAAAATATGAATTTCAAAATTATGATTTCAAATTCAAATTCACTGTTTGGCAAACATTAGAATTTCGAAATTCGAATTTCAAAATGGAGCTCAACTCGAGCTCGGGAAGCTCGATGAACTTGATTTCTAACTTTTTCTAAAGTAATTTAAAAAAGTATAAAATAAAATAAACTACAACTCACTATATAAAAAAAGCTTGTGAGTCGGCTTGCGAGCTTTCGAGTGCCCACGAGTGAGCTCGAGCTCGAGCCGGCTCATTCGCGAAACCCGTGGCGAGCTTGACCTCGACAAGAACTTGTCGAGCTCGAGCCGGCTCATTCGCGAATCCATGACGAGCTCGAGTTGGCTCATCGACCTTGCAAATCGGCTCGACTAATCCTCCACCCCCTAATTATTATTATTATTATTATTATTATTATTATTATTATTATTATTATTATTATTATTATTATTATTTTCATTATTATTATTTAATATTATTATTGTTAATAATAATATTATTAATATTATCAATTACGAAAAACTCGTTACGTGATCAGCTTTGGATTTCGAAAACGGATATTTGACGCGAAATTTCAAAATCCGACGAATGATAAGAGTTTGGATTTCCCACGGATTTGGGCGAAATCGAAATCCAAATTGACGTGATTGCCAAACGGAAGATTTGGGCGAAATCCGGATTTCAAATCGGAAATTCGAAATCCAAACGGGGCATAAACAAAATTTGAAAAATGAAGAAAATGAACATAATTGGGAATCGAACCCCCCATCACTTGAATAAAAGACACTAACATTACCACTAAACCAAAGACTTGACAACATAAAATAATTTTATCCTTTATCATATACAAAACTATATATATATATATATATTAATTTTTTTTTAAAAAAAATAGGTTGGCTTGAGAAATTGCAGTCCGCCCCGCCACTTTGACAAGGGTGGCCGACCAGCGGGTCACGGACCCATTTGACAGCTCCGGAAACGACCTCTGTCCAAGTAGTGGGTGGGTTGGTTACAATAGTTGTATAGTTAGTCATCCAATGTATAGGCCCAATCCTTACTACATTAATTTTTCATACGGATAGTCCTATTGAATACGGATAAAAATATGTGAGGTGGGTATTCATCTATTTTATTAAGTGAGAGTCATCCAGCTTTTCCTTCCTTGCCCTTACCATTTGTGAGGACATGGTTTTACTTTAAACTTACCTTTAGTTTTCTTTTTTTTTTTTTTTATTTCCTAATCTATTTCTCTAGTCAAACCAAATACAAAATTGATTATCCTTTACTATTACTCACTAAATTCCTTAAGCCAAACACACGCTTAGAGTAATTGTCGTCAAATTAATTGGTGTATCAATAATCATAATTACTATTTTATCTTTAATTTTAAATTTCGATTTTATCCTCTAAAGTCAATTTTTAATATACTTACAAGTAATATAAACTTAAGTGCTAATTAATCAGGCCTCAAAAGATGTTTTAAGTTAGGTTTCAGGCCCCTGTCAGAAATTTTTTAATGTTACGAATCCGATTTTTGTAAAACTTAGAGATAAGGACCTAAAATTTACGCAATTGTTATACAGTGTATATGAACTGGTGGACTATCGTTTTGTGTTATTACAGAACAATTAAGTGATACTGCAGAACGATGAAGTGGTACTGCAGGTACATGAAGTGGTAGTACAGGTCCATGAAGTTGTACTGAAAAACACTTAATTGGATCGCCCTTAAAACTAAAAATTTTGCAACGGACCTGGAGTTGAATCAAATTGCCCCTAAAATTAAATCTTAATATTATAATTGAGTTTGGGTTATTCAAGATTTCTAGATAGTTGCGCTTCAAAAATATATTCTAAACAAATCTTATTTTTTCCTCTTGGCGTTAGAAAAAGGTATCGAACCAGCTGGAAAAAACGAGGAAATCACACCCCAATAGAACAGTCTGGTCCAACCTCGTCAGTTTATTAGTTAAACCTTCACCCACTTCGACGCACGCAACCTATTCGTCAAAACTCCTCAGCCGAAGAACCATGCAGTACAATAACCTTGGCCGATCTGGACTCAAAGTCTCCCAGCTCTCCTACGGCGCGTGGGTCACCTTCGGCAATCAGCTCGACGTCAAAGACGCCAAATCCATCCTCCAATGCTGCCGGGACAGCGGCGTCAATTTCTTCGACAACGCCGAGGTGTACGCCAACGGCCGAGCCGAAGAAATCATGGGCCAAGCCATTAAAGAGCTCGGCTGGAAGAGATCCGATCTAGTTATCTCGACTAAGATCTTCTGGGGTGGCTCTGGGCCTAACGATAAAGGGCTGTCGAGGAAGCACATCGTCGAGGGGTTGAAGAGCAGCTTGAAGAGGCTGGATATGGAGTACGTCGACGTTGTGTACTGCCACAGGCCTGATATTATGACGCCGATTGAAGAGACCGTTAGGGCGATGAATCATGTGATTGAGAAGGGGTGGGCTTATTATTGGGGTACGAGTGAGTGGTCAGCTCAGCAGATTACCGAAGCTTGGGGCGTCGCAAATAGGTTCGATCTTATTGGCCCGATTGTGGAGCAGCCCGAGTATAATTTGTTCGCCAGGCACAAGGTTAGTGAATGGTGCTTTTACCATTTTTGTTTGATGTGAAGATCTGATCTTCGAATGCATTTTTTTTTTCATCGACTGTTGCTGTTTAGAGTAGTTCTTTATCAGTTTATTGCAGGGTGTTGGGTAGTAGGTAGAATACTATACCTAAGCTTAAGGTTGCTTGGGGTTTATTTGCATTTGCTTTGTTGAGCTGTGGAAGTTTTCATTTACAGAGTGTGCTTTCAATTTTCTGGACCATCTGTGAGTTTAGGGTGGAAGACGACTCAATAGACGTTGAAAGGCAGAAATCGACTAACTACATGTTAATTTGTATCTGTACCATATCATAAGCTCTTTTCCGTTCTGTTTCATGTCGCTAATTTGATGTAAAGATTTGATCTTGCAATTCACTTTTTTATCCGAAGTTATTAAGGATTGTTTTGTTGCTCTTTTGAGTAGTTTTTACTGCAGGGTTTTAGGGTGTTGGTAGAATTACTACATCTAAGCTTAAGGTTTTTTGGGAATGATTTGCATTTGTTTTGTTTCTGTTTCGAGTAGTTTTTATTGCAGGGTATAGGTTGTAGGTAGAATAGTAATCTAGGCCTAAGGTTGCCGGCGATGATTTCAATTTGATTTGTTGAACTGTGGAGATTTTCATTTTATTGTTTTTGTTTAGTGTTAGGAGAATGCGGTTTTCCATTTTCTGGGCCATTTTTGAGTTTAGGGTTGCAGAGTATGTAAAATTTGATTCTAGACAACCCCAATAGATACATACTAATTGTTTTTTTTTTTTTAAATGGACTAACTAGGTGGAATTTTTGTACCATATCGTAAGCTTTTTGATGCTGTCTGTATTCCTCGTTTCTCCTATATTTTATATAGTATATATGTAATATACTATTCGAAATGTCGCAGGTCGAGTCGGAGTATCTCCCACTGTACAACGACTATGGCATTGGCCTCACCACTTGGAGCCCTTTAGCTTCTGGGGTTCTTACAGGAAAGTATAGCTCGGGCAGCATTCCACCGGACAGTAGGTTTGCCCTGGAAAATTACAAGGTAAAAATAATGATGAGAAAGGTTTTCAATCTCTTGGTTTTAATATGTTCTCAATCCCAAGATGTATGCGTGACTGTTTTATTAGTCGTTCTCGTTCCTTCTCTTGCATGATCATTGTCTCAAATCACGTTGATGAGGTTATTGCAAAATATTGTTTTTTTTTTCTTTCTTTATGACGAACTTATGGGAAAAAACATGGTGCAGAACCTTGCGAGCAGATCCTTGGTAGATGATGTCCTGAAAAAAGTGAACGGATTAAAGCCCATTGCTGACGAATTGGGCGTGACTCTTCCTCAGCTTGCAATCGCTTGGTGCGCAGCAAATCCAAACGTCTCTTCTGTTATTACAGGCGCCACTAAAGAATCTCAGGTGCGTACACGTAAGATAATCTCTTGACTTTTAGGACTCTTTCTTCCCTGACGAAATGAAAACTATAAATTACCATCTAATCTTCGTTGCTCCCTTTGCAATGCGTTGATTGAAGCAAGATCATGGATTTCCCTTACCACCTTCTACTGCTTCACATCGTACATATTTTCTTCGGCAACGCATTTATGATATAACGGTCCTCGTTTTAGATAGCCCCTACACATGAAAGCTCCATTACATCTACCTAAGTATCATTGTACCATGTAATACATTATGGTCCATATATTTCATGCCCACCTTATAACCTATATGAATCAATGGGCCCATTCTACATAAGGCTAATCAATTATTCAAGTACTCATACTTACATTCTTAATCAATCCCTCTTTTTCTTAAGAAAACTTATAGTAGTTTGGAGGGTCAGCTTTTTGCTTTTCTGTGATATATCGTTGCGTTCGTATGTACTTTAGAAACCTATGATGACGAACTAATTCCCACTTGGCTCGTGCAGATTAAAGAAAACATGAAGGCCATCGATGCGATTCCTAAGCTAAATGCAGAGGTAATGGAGAAGATCGAAGCCATTGTTCAGAGCAAGCCGAAACGCCCTGATTCTTACCGTTAGTCCCAGAAAGAAAATATTATCCTCTCTTGTCTGCTTTCTTTTGAGAATTCTCTTATTATTATAGTCAGAAGTACAATGACTTAAAATAGTTCGTCTCGTACTCTTTCTACTGTGCTCTGCTTTAAAAGACGTCAATTTTTAAGGACAGAGATTGGGCTTTAATAAGAGTTTACTAGTTTAAAAAGCTTTTGGAGTTGGGTAAAGTTAAAACTCTCCGAGGTTTCTGAAACTGAAATCAGTTTGAAAGTTACACAACACAACATTAAATGCAGTTATTAAATATGGTGGGTGCTGTAAGAACAGCCACTTTGCATCTACGTCACAATAAATTCCTGCTCCATGTTAGGTACGTAAAAGGATCTTTAACCAATTACACGAAATTAGCAATGCTATAGAATTAAATTAGGTACTGCCTCGGCTTTTCTTTCATCTTCTGCTTGAAATCATTCAAAATGCATCCTTGTATTCATAGAACACAACAATCACTTCTCTCCTTTCTCGGTATGCTTCGAAAATTATTATAACTTGTGGAACGATCTCCGAAATTCAATGTTCGGGGCAATTTCATCATGCAAATATATAGCGAGTCAAAAATTTGACTAATTAGTCACAATTGGATCTTATAGCTTATTATCAATATAGTATGGTAGTAGGTAACCTCCTTGAGTTACGTCGACTAATTAAGATAATTAAAACGAGCCAAAGTAGGATAAGAAACTCATATAATCTTCTTGAATTAGCCAATGGCCAAGATCGAAAGTTCGTATAACCTCATCTAGGCAACTAGGTCTTTATTGCATGCACCATAACTCTCCACGTAAATTAATTTCAAATCTCTATTGATCTCAATCGCAGCTGTTACCTAACATTTCGATACGAAAATTAGGTACCGAAAAAAAAAACATTCTCGAACATTTATTGAATCCCATATAGACGAAATAATAAACACATCCAATAGAAATTGAAAGAAAGGCTTGTGAAGAAGTCGTTAGTACAAAAGACGCGACTTTGGTCTCGCCACGTGATCTCAGCTACCGTTGATGGTGTGCGTGTGTATTCGATGCTTACGGAAACGTCTTTTTACTATAAATACCCACCCAACTCTCATCACTGTCTTTTGCCAAAGCGGTTGCTTCTTACCTTCAATAAATATCTATACCCACATTTAGTTTAACATTTTCTTGCCTTAATTACTTCTTTCTTCTCCGAGGCTGGGCTTCGAAAATGGTGACCGTAGAAGAGATTCGCAGATCTCAGAGAGCTGAAGGTCCGGCGACAATCTTAGCCATCGGAACTTCAACTCCGGCGAACTGCGTCGATCAGAGCACTTACCCCGACTATTACTTCAGAATTACTAATAGCGAGCATATGACTGAGCTTAAGGAGAAGTTCAAGCGAATGTGTAAGAGATTATTTTGCTTAGTTAATTTCTCTTTTTTTCTTTTCTCAGGAGTTGTGAAATACAGTGAATATTGTATTATTTGTTGGAGCATGCAAGAAAGTACGTGTCACTCTCTCTGACGCCGACACACACAGTAGACGTGTTTCATGCATGGTCGGAAAATAGCCGCCACGTGTCTCTAACAAGACGGCAATAGCTTTAACTTTTCTAGTTAATTAGTTGAATGTCCTAATCAATGAATAACCTCAGGCGAGAAATCTATGATAAAGAAGCGATACATGCACCTCACGGAGGACTACCTAAAGGAGCACCCAAACATATGCGCGTACATGGCACCTTCCCTAGACGCGCGTCAGGACATAGTGGTGGTGGAGGTGCCGAAGCTCGGCAAAGAGGCGGCGCAGAAGGCCATTAAAGAGTGGGGTCAGCCAAAGTCAAAGATAACCCACCTCATATTCTGCACCACAAGCGGCGTCGATATGCCCGGCGCCGATTACCAGCTCACCAAGCTGCTCGGCCTCAGGCCGGCGGTGAAGAGGTTCATGATGTACCAGCAGGGATGCTTCGCCGGCGGAACGGTGCTGAGGATGGCCAAGGATCTAGCGGAGAACAACGCCGGAGCTAGGGTTTTGGTCGTTTGCTCGGAGATCACCGCCGTGACCTTCCGTGGGCCCAGCGATGCTCACTTGGACAGCCTCGTCGGCCAGGCTTTGTTCGGCGACGGTGCTGCTGCCGTCATCGTCGGTTCGGATCCCTTGGTCAGTCGTCGATACTATTGTTTCATAAAATTAATTTTTGTGACTTTTTTTTTTTTTCTAAAAATCGTGTGTTTATTTTTGGGTTATTTCGTTAAAAAAATAGAAATAAACGAAACTATAGCAGAACTAAAGAGATTCGGAAGCTAAATGCATTAAGTTTAACATAGGGTTAATTATTTACTCAGTACCGAATTAAGGGGTGACATGACATCACATGAAAATAAAATTTAAGGGATGACGTTTGTACAGACAATAGTTTTTAAAATTAAACACTATCATAGGTTTCGGCGTACAATCTTCCCAAAATTGCTAAATTTTGAGAGTTGTTCATATATCAACTCCTAAATAGTTTATGGTTCCGGTGTACAATGTCCCCGAAATTGCTAAATTTTCGAAGTTACTGTTCATGTGTGAACTCCTAAATTCGTAATTCCTATAATGCTATCTTAATTATTGGACTAAAAAAATACTAATGCTATCTTCTAAATTATGCGACTAAAAGAATACTTAAGCCTATATACGCATTATGAAATATATGACATATTTTGAACAATTGATGCGCAGAGCGTGGAGCGCCCGCTATTTCAGATGGTATCTGCGGCCCAAACAATACTTCCAGACAGCGACGGGGCGATCGACGGGCACCTGCGAGAAGTCGGGCTCACCTTCCACCTCTTGAAAGACGTCCCGGGCCTAATTTCCAAGAACATAGAGAAGAGCCTCAAGGAAGCGTTCGACCCTTTGGGAATCAACGATTGGAACTCAATCTTTTGGATTGCGCACCCGGGCGGGCCCGCGATACTCGACCAGGTTGAGTCGAAGCTGAGCCTCAAGCCCGAAAAGTTACGGGCCACGAGGAATGTTTTGAGCGAGTATGGGAACATGTCGAGCGCTTGTGTGCTGTTCATACTGGACGAGATGAGGAAGGTGTCCGCCAAGGAAGGGATGGGCTCGACCGGCGAAGGGTTGGATTGGGGGGTGTTGTTCGGGTTCGGGCCGGGCCTTACGGTGGAGACCGTCGTGCTACATAGTATGCCCATCAATTGAGTGAAATGGAATGTAACGAAGGGTTGCATTGGATGGGTTCTTGTCTATGTCTTTTGCTTGTCCTTTTCTTGCTTATTGGTTGTTTGAATTTGATGTGGTTGTGCTTGTGAAGAGGATTTGTTGTGACCTTGTGGTGATTAATAGGAATATCTTAATTAATGTTATGGTACTGGGATTATGTTGGAAATAACGAATATAAAACCCATAGAGGTGCTGAAAATAAAATAAAATTCTAAAGTTCAATAACGGGGATAGTGTGATGATATTACGATATATATATATATATATATATATATATATATTGACGTCATGTCTACATTTGTTAGGCAGATTAACTGAATCTAAAACAAAATATACAGAGATGGAAATATAATAAGATGTAACTGTTGTTTCGTGTAAATAGCAGAATCAATTCCTTTACATGTTTCTGAAGTCGACGCAGGCTATGATAGTTAGACAATTCAATCTGCCGACAAAATGTTATGGACAGGAGTACTTAATAGTTGAAGTACTTGGCAGCTGATGCTACATCAATAAGGGCACAACATTCTATTTTCTTTTTTTTTTTTCTTTTTTATTACCGAATTGCATGTATAGGCTTGATGAATGATGCATGAAATAAATATTCGTGAAACGTGGCCAAACACAAATCTCTCGATCTACCAACCTCGACTTTTCATTATGAGTGTGTCATAACCTCTTCACGAGATAAATCGAGTAAAAGTGAACAAACTAATTGTTGGAATTATTGGGCTTGAAACTTGAATGAATGAGAATGGGTTTTAATACTCAAATAAATAAAATGGAAAAAAATATGGTTGTCCCACATTGGTTAGAACACAACCTTTCTACCTCCTTATAAATGATTTTGTGTTTTATTGTTAAAATAAATAGGCAATATTATGCCACACATGTGCCTCTCGCGTGCGCGCGAATTCAGTTGACTCGTGTATGGGCGCGACTGCCGGACAAAAATTGACGGGCCTGATCAACCCACCTTTTTGCGACCGGATTATTATTTTCCCAAAGAAATAATTTTATTATTTTATTTTAACCCAATGGCTACAGTGGAGTTCTGATTCAAAACAGACCATGCCTGTTCAAAGTGATTGTTCGGACACAGCCATGTCCTTTCGGACAGAAGACTGTTCGAACAGCCATGTCTGAAGGGATACATGCTTCTGCGAAAAGTTGTCCAATCCCTATAAATAAACTCGAAACTCTACTGGGACATTCATTCGAAACTCGCTTACGAAAATCAAACCTACTGCTAAAACTGTTCACGAAATTCTGTTCAAGTTCGCCGGTGATTTCTTCAGTGCACGACGAAGTCACGCTCTTCCGACATATCCTGGGAGACAATTCCAACGGGGAAATCTGTCTTAATGAAATTGTGCCCCGCACAAACTCGGAATTTCCTTATACTACCGATTCGTTCGCATCGCATCCGCCGAAATAAACCACACTGATATCACTTCATAAAGAGATTGATTTGTAATGCATAATTTGCAAATAAGCTCTTATTATGATTTTGTTTTTCAACCAACCCAAAGGTGGTGCAGAAAAGGAAAAAAAACAAATGTGTATGTCGCGTATAATTCATTGCGTGCGGCATAATGCATCGTATCGTAGGACATAGGATGCATTAGCTATTACATTCTCCAATTTTATTTTCATAATTCTCTTTTTTATCAAGATATTCACGCTCTTGAATGTGCTTCCACGTTTACATAATTTTCTTTTTATCAAAATATCGTATGCTTGTGAACTTACTTTGCACAACGTGGCGAAACGGACACCACTTATGCTACCAACCCAAGACCTCTTTTTACTTTCTCGTAAGTTACGTAATACGGTCTTGAATTCTAATATCACGTCTGAGGTTATCGCAATAATTCAGTGAAGCACTAATCTTTGTCTTCTACTTTTCCATTTCTTTTATTTTCAATTGAATGATAGACGCTTCATATGCAATTTTGGTATTGACGCTTCTTCAACGGCGAAATATAACTCGCCCGTCTGCCGATGGCGTATCACCATCATTTTTGTTACGGATTGGTATCTTTTAGCAAAGACGCCTAACATTTAACATAAAGTAATTTCACAAAAAATAGTAGAGATCCCACAAACTAATATTAATTTTGAAAAAATAAAAGACGAAAAGTGTAACCATACCTCAGCGAAATCATAAGACCGTCGGCTAGACAATGTGAAGAAAATATTTGGAGGGAAAATATGGATTGAATAGCTGAGTAAAAATGAATCAATCGTTTGTTATTTACAGCTTACATATCTACTTATACTGTAAAATACTAAGTAAACTATCCACTAATCATAAACCGCCACGTGTACAAATAATTAACAGAATTAGCTAAGCTTGCTGATCCATTCTCGCAGATGATCTTCAGCGTAACATCCCCCCTCAAGTTTGGTCTACTTGTCGGAAAACATCGACCAGACCGAACTTGCGTAGTAGAAGCTGAAATCTTTCATTTCCCAAACCTTTAGTCAATAAATCTGTCGGTTGATGTTCTCCTTCCAAATATGTTGTCCCAATGATGTTCCTTTGAATCAAATCTCTGATCATATGGCAATCAATGTCTATGTGTTTTGTTCGTTCATGAAACACGGGATTTGATGCAATGCTTAAAGCTGATTTACTGTCACTATGAATCACTATTGGACTCTGTATATTCACAGCTAGTTCTTCAAACAATCCCTTAAGCCACAGCAGTTCACAACTCACAGCAGCTATAGATCTATATTCTGCCTCGCAAGAAGATCGAGCAACTGTTTTTTGCTTCTTTGATTTCCAGGCTATTAAAGAATCTCCCAGCTTTACCATAAAACCTGTCAAAGACCTTCTTGTCATCAAACAAGATCCCCAATCAGCATCACAAAATGCCTCTAGCTTCAGTTCACTGGTTTTAGACAGAAAAATACCAATTCTTGGAGTTCCCTTCAAGTATCTTAAAATTCTGCTTGCTGCTTTCATATGTGACATCTTTGGTCTATGCATAAACTGGGATAAATGTTGAACTGCATAGCTTATATCCGGTCTTGTCATTCCCAGATAAATGAGCCTCCCAATTAGCCTTTGGAATTCCACAGGTGACTCAAGCAGCTTATCATCCAAATTCTGCTGCAAATGTTGATCATACTCAAAACTAGCCAACTTCACATTTGGATCTGTTGGAGAATCTGCTGGTTTACATCCTGTCATGCATGTCTCCTTCAGCAAATCAAGCACATACTTTCTTTGATTCATACAAATACCACTCTTATTTCTTGCTACCTCAATACCAAGAAAATACCTCAACTCTCCAAGATCCTTTATATGAAATGTTTGCTGCAGATGTGATTTCAGAGAGGATATCATAAGCTCATCATTACATGCGATGATAATATCATCAACATAGACTAAGAGTATAACCATCTTACTCCCAGATTTCTTAACAGACATTGAATAATCATACTTCGACTGCTTATATCCAATGCTTTGAACTACTGCGGAGAATTTAGCATTCCATTGTCTGGAAGCCTGTTTTAAACCATAAAGAGACTTGAGTAATTTGCAAACCTTGGTAGTCTTCCCCCCTTCCTCTCTGAAATCAAGGCCCTGGGGTATACACATATACACTTCTTCATGAAGATCCCCTTGAAGAAAAGCATTTGTAACATCAAGCTGATGCAGATTCCAGCCATGAATTGCAGCTAAAGCCATAACAGTCCGTACGGTAACAATCTTTACAACAGGACTGAATGTCTCATGATAATCCAATCCTTCCTTCTGAGTATAGCCCTGAGCCACTAGTCGGGCCTTAAAACGTTCAACACTGCCATCATGATTCAATTTAGTCTTGTAAACCCATCGGCAACCAATAGGTCTTTTGTGAGGAGGCAAATCCACAATCGTCCAAGTCTTGTTATCCTCTAGTGCTTGAAGTTCTAAATCCATGGCAGCTTTCCATCTAACATCTTGAACAGCATCATTGTATGAACTAGGCTCAGTAACAGAAGCTAAGGAGCATATGAATTTCTTATATGGTAAGGAAAGATGCTGATGAAGGATATAAAGCAGTATTGGAGTTTAATGTGGGACTTATATAACCATTGCTCCATATGGGTTTTTTTGGAAATTCTTGATGATTTTCGTGGCTGAAGAGAAATATTATCTGGATTAAGAGGAGAAATGTGTACCTGAGGACTTGAAGAAGTTAAACCTAGTGTCTCAGATGATCTTGGACTGGCAGCTTCAGGGGACACTTGGTGGGAGGGTGGGAAAGAGAATGAAGGTGTTGAGTGATGAATAACGGGTTTATATGGAGTAACAAGATCATCAAGAAAGAGATTTATATCAGGAATCAAGGTAAAATCTTGTCTGAGTGGTTCTGTCATAGAGAAGGGAAATAACTGTTCATAGAATTGTACATCTCGGGCTGTAAACAATTTGTTGGATGATAATTCTAACAGTTTATAAGCCTTTTGAGTTAATGAATACCCGAAAAACACACACACAGCTGATCTAGATGCAAACTTATGACTTGATGGTAAAATTTTTGCATAGCACAAACAACCAAAAATCTTCAAATGTCCTAAGTTTGGTGCTTTATGAAATAACATCTCAAAAGGTGTCTTGTAGTCTAATAATGGAGTAGGAGTTCTATTGATTAAGTACACGGCTGTAAGTATGCACTCTCCCCAAAACTTTAATGGTATGTGAGATTGAAGCATAAGTGCTCTTGCAACATTGAGAATATGTCTTATGTTTCCTCTCAAAAACACCATTTTGTTGAGGTGTGTAAGCCACTGAACTTTGATGGATTACTCCTTTTGTTTTAAAAAAATTTACACATGAAAATTTGAAGAAGTCTGATGCATTATCAGTTCTTATGCATTTAACTGTTGTCTGAAATTGATTCTCTACATATGCAAAAAATTCTTTTAGTAGCTGTTCTACTTCTGTTTTAAATTGCATCAGAAAGATCCAAACAGCTTTGGTGTAATCATCTACTATTGTTAAAAAATATCTTTGATTCATGTATGTAGGTGTTTTGTAAGGTCCTCATATGTCTACATGTATAAGGTCAAATGCATGCTTGCTGGATTGTTCATGAATTGGGAATGCATTTCTAGACTGCTTTGCTTGCGGACATATTGCACAATGAAATGTATTAGAATATTGTGATGTATTAATCCCAGGCAATGATCTAATTCTTTGTAGTGATGCATGACCTAACCTTTGATGCCACAAGTCAATGCCAACTGAAGTTTTATGCCCAACAGATTGCGCATTCGAAGATGTATAATTCTTAGAAACATTATTAAAAATAGTACCAGTAGTTTGAGTGAGGTTCAAAGAATAATGTTCAGGAGTGATAGGGGTCTTTGGATCAAATATGTATAAGCCATTTCGCAATCTACCAGTCCCCTTGATCTTTCCAGTCCATAGATCCTGAAACACACAGAATTTAGGATAGAAAACAAGTGAGCAATGATTCTCTTGGGTAAAATTAGAAAATAGAAACAGATAAGAGGTTATCTCGAAATTGAGGTACATATAGAACATGATTTAGGATGAGGTCAGAGGTCAAATTTATTGTCCCTATTTTCTGTACTGAGACTATATCACCATTTGGCAGATTCA
The DNA here is from genome assembly GCA_027422505.1 of Craterostigma plantagineum. Taxonomy (NCBI): domain Eukaryota; kingdom Viridiplantae; phylum Streptophyta; class Magnoliopsida; order Lamiales; family Linderniaceae; genus Craterostigma; species Craterostigma plantagineum. The sequence goes on along the minus strand of JAPQWV010000748.1, from coordinate 149,443 downwards.
CAAATGTAGAGGAAGATACCACTTCTGAAGAGACATCTAACATGTCGAGGCTACAAGACATGTGTTGATTGGCACCACTGTCTATAATCCACTCATGTTCAAAGACAGCATTCAAGCAAACTACATTGCTCAATAGCATACCTGATTGATGTGCATAATACTCATTTACCACCTTAGAAGATTCTGGTTGAGCATCATTGACGGAGGCAGTTTTCAGCATTTTCAGAATCTGCTCATACTGTTCTTGAGAGAATACTGGAGTGGTTTGTGCCTATTGTTGCCTTCCTGAGCTAACTTCAGTCCCTGAACGAAATCCTTCTTCACTCCAGCCATTTCTAGGTTGCACATCATCAAAGGTTGCATTATTCACAAGAAAACCTCGCCCTCCAAATCCTCCTCTGTTTCTCCCAATAGAGAATCTGCCTCTGCCTCTCCCTCTAAAATTAGCAGGATATCCAATCAGTTTAAAACATCTCTCTTTGGTATGTCCTTGTCCGCCACAGTGGGTGCATTGCATGTCATTTCTCTTGTTACTTGGTACTGTTGTGAGTAAGCCAATAGGATTTTCAACCCTTGTAACAGATGATATATTTCTCTGCATCACCTCATTACATATCATCGCATAAGCTTGTTGATGTGTTGGTGGTGGAATAATGAGCAGAATTTGAGACTTCAGTGGAGCATAAGATTCATTTAATCCTGATAAGAACTGGATTAACTTGTGCTCTCGCATGTAAGCATCATATGATGAACGTCCCTTCGCAGTTTCAATAGACAGATTAAGAAGTGATTCATATTCCTCCCACATGTGTCTCAATTTGGAGTAATAAGCAGTCACATTTTCAGCTCCCTGACTGTGTGAATTAATTTCCTTAAACAAAGAAAAAATTCTGCTTCTATTCACCTTACTAAATTGATCTTCCAACTCTTTCCAGGCTTGAAAAGCCGTATCATAGTATACCAAACCTTTATATATTTCCTTATTCACTGACTTTAGAATCCAAGACAGTACCAGAGAATTACATCTATCCCATTGATCATAACTCTCAGAAGTAGGATTAGGTTTAGGACATTTACCATTAATAAAACCGAGCTTACCCTTGCATTTGAGGGAGAGCATCATCGCCTTGCTCCAAGCAGTATAATTTTCAGAACCACGCAATTCATCTGGAACTAAGATCAAATTCGGAACATCTGCATGAAGATACAGAGGATCTGAGGGATTTAGGTATGAAACCTCATGTGGCGATTCCAGATTTCCATCTGAGCTCAAATTCTCCTGAGAAATTTCTTCAATGACTGACAGTGTCACAGAAATTGGAACGAAATCAAGAGACTAAAGCTTCGATCTGGCAAGATTCACAGAAATCGAAGTAATTGGAAACAAATGTGGATTGATCGGTGCTCAGCTCTGATACCATGTGAAGAAAATATTTGGAGGGAAAATATGGATTGAATAGCTGAGTAAAAATGAATCAATCGTTTGTTATTTACAGCTTACATATCTACTTATACTGTAAAATACTAAGTAAACTATCCACTAATCATAAACCGCCACGTGTACAAATAATTAACAGAATTAGCTAAGCTTGCTGATCCATTCTCGCAGATGATCTTCAGCTTAACAGAGAATACGTATCTGGGTGGTTAAAGAAGGAACATAGGCACATTTTCTTCGAAAAGGCGACCTTGGTGCCCAAGTTCCGATTAGGAAATTGGTTGTTATAGGCAACGGTTGTTAAAAGGCTTAGACGACAATTTCTAGGCGTCCTTGGTACGCTCTAAATATTTCAAAGCGTATAGCGGCAGTTTCTTTTAACGAAGTCGCTTATTTTAATACTTTTTGAAATATTATAATTGTCTTTCGATATCCCAACAAACTTGTATCTGTTATTTCGGTGATCAAAATAGAAAACATTTCACGTGAGCTCTCTCTCTATTGGATGCTCTCTATCAATAATACTCACAATATAATATTATGTTGCTCATGCAAGAAAAAAACTTGAGAGGCTTAAACTTATTATTTTGCTCACCCTTTCTTCTATGCGTACTGATACAATTTATAGGAATATCAAGAGGAAAAAGTCCAAACATAAACTTCAACAAAAGAAACTCCTTTTTGATTTTTCCATTTCATCTTATCTCTTCGTTGATTGCTTGTCAAACATGTATTGCTTATGTGCTTCATTTGTTTGCTACTTTCGGCTCCATATTTTTTTAATCTATTGAGCTTAGTCAACAAATTCCCCCCTTAAGCTCAATGTCTTCCTGTCTTTCCTCCCGAGCATCCTCTTTAGGTTTTCGAATGTGCTTGTCGGTAACGGCTTCGTGAAAATATCCGTGACTTGTTCCGAACTCGCAACGTGTACCATCTTCACTGCTCCATTTTTTACGTGCTCTCTAATAAAATGGAATCGAGCATCAATATGTTTGCTCCTCTCATGATGGACTGGGTGCCAACTCGATCGCCGATTTATTATCTACTCGAATTTCGATTGGCTCATCTTGTGTAAGATTCAATTCGAGCAGTAAGTTCCTCAGCCAGATTGCGTGACAGACACAACACGATGCTGCACATATTCTGCTTCGTAGGTTGATAGAGTCACGATCGGTTGCTTTTTCGATAACCAGGTGAATGCCGTATTACCTAGATAAAATACGTAGCCGCCTGTGCTTCTTCGATCATCGGTATCTCCGCACCAATCGCTGTCAGAATATCCGACTAATTTGCAGTCGCTCGCCTTTGGATAAAATAGTCCGAGTGATTGTGTTCCTGGGATGTATCGTAGAATTCTCTTAATCGCTTTTAGATACGACTGCCTCGGATCTTCTATATACCGGCTAACGACTCCAATGCTATAAGCGATATCGGGTCTCGTGCAGGTCAAGTATCGTAGACTGCCCACGAGACTTCGATAATCAGTCGCATTCACTCCTTGTCCTCTCTCAAACTTGGACAGTTTTATTCCAAGTCCATCGGTGTCGCTACCGGGTTGCTCTCCTCCATTTTATTTTTCTTTAATATAGCCTTCGCATACGCTTCTTGCGACACAAAAATTCCCGTGCTTCTTTGCTCGACTTCAAGACCGAGAAAATATTTCATCAGTCCCAAGTCCGTCATCTCGAATTCCTTCGTCATCGCCTTCTTGAAGTCGTTGACTATTTTCTCACTGTTTCCCATGAATATAAGGTCATCGACATAGAGAGCGACGATGATCATTTCCTTTCCTTCTCGTTTGACGTAGAGGCGTGCTCGAACGGACATTGCTCGGACTTGTTCTTTTTGAAATATCCGTCAATACGGGTGTTCCATGCTCGCGGCGCTTGCTTTAGCCCGTAAAGCGCCTTTTTTAATTTCAACACTTTGCCTTCATTCGTGGTTTTGTGTATCCGGGGGGCTGCTCCACGTAGACTTCTTCCTCGAGTTCCCTAATCAGAAAAGCAGACTTTCACGTCCATCTGGTAGATTGACCTGTTGAGTTGTGCAGCTTGAGCTAGGAGCAAACAGATTGTCTCCATTATGACAACGGGAGCAAAAACTTCGTCATAATCTATTCCCGCTTGTTGTCGATAGCCCTTCACTACCAATCTCGCCTTGTAACGTTCAACTTTTCCTTGGGCATTCATCTTCTTCTTATAAACCCAGACTCCAATGGTTTATGCCCGTTTGGCAACTCCACAAGTTTCCATATGTCGTTCTTTTCGATCGCCTTTATTTCCTCGTCCATCGCCATTTTCCATCTCTTGTCTCTTATGGCTTCTTCGAAACTAATTTGTTCCGAGTCGGCCAGTAAGCAGACTAGGTGAACCTGTTCGGTTGATCTGTACAGGTCCTGCATGCTTCGCATCCTCGGCTGTCTTGGTTCATCCTCCTCGTCATTTTCTTGAGACGAAATCGGAAGAGGTATTGGTGCAACGATCAGTGGCTCTTCAGGCGTTGTGTTTTCTTCAACGTTCCAGGCCCACAAACTTTCTTCATCTACCCGAACATCGCGACTTGCTATTACCTTTTTATTTTCAGGGTCATAGAGCCGGTACGCCTTCGTCTTCTCATCATACCCAATAAACACGAGCTTTTTGCTTTTATCGTCGAGCTTGGTTCTTCTTTGATCGGGCACATGTGCATGCGCCATGCTTCCAAATATTTTGAAGTGCGCTACGGTTGGTTTTCGGCCAGTCCATGCTTCCTGCGGTGTTTGATTCCGAGGCTGTGCTGTGGACATCGGTTCTGAATATATATAGCACATCGTATCGCTTCGGCCCGGAACTCCTTTGGCATGTCTTTGCTCTTTAACATTGATCGAACCATGTCGAGAATGGTTCGATTCTTCCTTTCAGCTACACCGTTCTGTTGTGGTGAATAAGACGCGGTGAGGAACCTCCCAACGCCTTGTTCTTCGCAAAATTAGCGAAAGCACCTGACATGTATTCGCCACCTCTGTCTGATCGAAGCGCCTTGATGTTTGAGCTTATCGCCTTTTTGACCATAGCCTTGAATTTTTTAAACGTCTCGAACGCTTCTGATTTTTCCTTAGAAAATACACCCACGTCTATTTTGAGTAGTCGTCGATGAAAGTGATAAAGTATCTCCTTCCACCGAATGATTCTGGTGTGATTGGCCCGTATATATCTGTATGTATGAGCTCGAGTGGTTTGCGCGCTCGATATTCTGCCTGCTTCTGGAACGTCGTCCTCGTATGTTTTCCGATTACGCAGCTTTCGCAAAGCTTCTTTTCGCCTTCTATCACCGGCATTCTGTTGACCATGCATCTTTTGGAGAGCTCCTTTAGGCCACCCTAGTGCAAATGACCAAATCGCATATGCCACAACTGGTCTTTATCCTCCACGTCAACTTGCAAACATTTTTCTTGAATCGCCTTCAGGTTGAGTCTGAACATTCGGTTCCTTTCCATCTCGACCCGTGCGATCATTCTTCCGTCTTTGTTTCTTAGTTGTAATGAGCGGTCCTTCATGAACACTGAACATCCTTTTTCAAGAAACTGGCCCATGCTTAAGATGTTCGTCTTCAAGTCGGGTACGAAATAAACGTCCTCGACCGTTCCCTGTTTGCCATCATTTCGAGAGAAACAAATTTTCCCTCGGCCTTTGACTTCTATCTTTGATGCGTCTCCAAAAGACACGTGGCCGTCATCGATCTTTTTTAGATCCGTGAAGAGATGTTTATGCCCGCTCATATGATTGCTGGCACCGTTGTCAAGATACCACACCATATCAGTCTGGACTTGAATCCTCGAGCGCCATTAAGAGAAAACGCCTTCGTCTTTTGGCTATTCTTGTGATTAGATTCGCATTTTCACCTACCTTCTTTTCGAACCAACAGTCTTTTGCGAAATGTCAGAACTTCCCGCAGTTGTAGCATTCAACGCTCGGCCGATTCGAGCGATCACCTCGTCCTTGAGCTCGACCTCGTCCTCTCCAATTTTGATTGCTCGTTTATCGTTGTTCCGGATTGTATCCTCGTCCTCGGCCTGAATTTTGGCCGAAACCTCGTCCTCTTTGACCTCGTCCTCGTCCTCGGCCGTGATGCGTATATAGTGCCTTGTCCTCTTTAAGTGATAATTTCGTCTGCAGAGCCTCGTCCAGCGATTCCTGCTTCTTCTTTTTCTTCCGTTGCTCGTGAGCTTCGAGCGAATCGGAGAGTTCGTCGACTGTCATTTCTTCGAGATTTTTGGATTCTTCAATTGCACATACCACGTTCTCATACTCGTCCGTCAGGGAGCGGAGAATTTTTTCGACGATCCGCGCTTCCGTTAGAGCCTCACCGTTTCTCTTCAACTGATTCGAGATGGTTTGTACTCTCGTTATATAATCGGATACGCCTTCGCCATTCTTCATTCTTGTCATTTCGAATTCGCCACGAAGAGTTTTGCAGCCGTACTTGTTTTACTTGGTCGGCGCCTTTGTACGATGTCTCCAGTTTTTCCCATGCTTCCTTCGAATTTTTAACGTCTGCTATCTTTTCGAGGCCGGGATCGTCTAACGCTTGGTGGATGAAGTTGAGCGCGGTCTGGTCTAGTTGGCGAGATCCTTCCAACGCCTTGATTTGAGCCGCATCGTCCGTTTTTTCGATTCGGTGTACCCTTTTTCTACGATATTCCATACGCCTTGCGACCCGAGCAGTACCTTCATTCGGATAACCCAACTATCATAGTTGAGTTTTGTGAGGCGCGGGACGGGCATGACTCCAAGTGACATGGCTTTGATACCAATTTTTATTTCAGTGATCAAAATATAAAAAATTTCACGTGAGCTCTCTCTCTATTGGATGCTCTTTATCAATAATTCTCACAATATAATATTATGTTGCTCATGCAAGAAAAAAAACTTGAGAGGCAACTTATTATTTTGCTCACCCTTTTCTATGCGTACTGATACTTTATAGGAATATCAAGAGGAAAAGGTCCAAACATTAACTTCAACAAAACAAACTCCTTTTTGAATTTTCCACTTCATCTTATCTCTTCGTTGATTGCTTGTCAAACATGTATTGCTTATTTTCTTCATTTGTTTGCTACTTTCGGTTTCATATTTTTTTAATCTATTGAGCTTAGTCAACAGTATCAAACCAACAGATTCCCTGATAATAACACACGACAAAAAACTTCAATAAAACACTGAAAACGGTTATTTACTCGATGTTTTCAACTATTTAACAAAAGTAGACAACAACGCTTTTAACTATATATTAAAACAATACTCGTACAACTGGACAAACACTATTGAAATATTTGGCCCACATCCCAACAATTTCTCGGATCTTTGTGGTGTTGTATGTTATGTCTTTTAAAATCTGAACATTGAGTAAGATATTTGTTATCAATGCATGCTATAGTTCCGAAAAAAAAAAGAATAAAAATAAAACACAATTAAAACATACGATAAATAAGAATTAATAGAAAAATAGGAAGATAGTTTTATACCTCTACCATGTTACACCTCTGTTCTCCGGCAATTCTTAAGATATCATGCATGTATCGCATGATATAGAAACCACACAATGCACTACCGTATGGTTGTCTTGGGCACTAAATTTAAGAAATAATACCGTAAGAATGCTAATACAAATTACTTTGAATATTAATAAAATAATGCGAACCTTGCATGCTTTCCAACTAACAGGGGTTTCATTCTTCTTACTTTGAGCATCACCCGTGGATCTCCCCATCTGTATTGCCCTGAAATTCAAAAGTTCTATAATTAAGATTATTAAATAAAATAAACTTACTAATCTGAATATTTTTTCTTATAAAAACTTACACGTTTAGACGTTCACAGATCCCAATCTCCCTAAGGCCGACTTTTGGTGCCAAAGGATCAAACACGAATACGGTGCACGCAGAAAAGTCGATCACCAACAATATCCAATGATTTCTAAATTATGTAACAAGCAAAGTCAATCATGTATGATATAAACTTTAATATATATATTTATACATATAAGAAAGTATTATATTCCTACCTTTCACAGTAAGGCGCAAAAAAGTAACTGCATGACTGATATGAATTTCTGAAAGCCTCAGCCATGTAGCTAATCTCTGTATCGGCATTATTTTTAAGGGACATCAAACTTAAACGACTAGGGTTGAAGCAATGGAACCCGGGTGATTCTTGACGAAGATACCTATAATGAATGATATAATTTCTAAAACTTAAACATATACGACTTGTTATGAATTGTTTCAAAGATAAATGGAGATACCTCAAGAAAAGTTGAATCACCGCGGAATCCAAACTCACAAAGTCGAATAAGTCCAGGATATCTTTGGCAACGATGGGCATGGGGTCGTTCTCACGACTAGGATTGTAATATACATCACTCATATCAAATTCGAAAGATTGATCCACGCGATGAGAGATGGCCTCGAATAAATACTGACAATGCTCCACTAATGAGCACTTTTCTGATAAGAAAAATATGTAAGTACAGATATAGGTAATGAAATATTAAAACTTAACTTTGCAACTCATATGGATGTACTATGAAGATAATAAAATGCGTTTAATGACAAGCTTGAAGGGGAATAATAACCTGAAGCCAAAAGAACATTCCTAGACGTTATCGAGGGATTCAAAACTTCCATCACGTCCTCATACGTCTCTTTCAACTCATTTTCCACTCTTGCACTGTTATCTGCGATTAGCTTGATCCTTAGAAAAGTACTAAGAAATCGATCGAATGCTCTTTTGAGTTGAATGCCCCCTTCATCTCCTTCAGTTAATGCACAGTTGATATGGCCAACCTCATTATCCACTTGGCGTTCATTTCTCAACATCAGCTGAGTCGAACTTTCCGCTCTAACTGGATTCGCTTCCTCGTTAGCTTCACTAACTCTTTTGTTCTCAATCAAACATCTAGACCTACATGTTTCTGCCACATCTCGCATTTCCACGACATTCTTTCCCTTATTGAGCAACCTTTCGTTGTTTCCATCAGAGGAATTAAGTAACATTCCCTGACTTCTTTCAGTTACAACAAACTTCCTCTTAGTTCCTTTTTTCTGCTCTTTGTCTGTTTCAGTCGTTTGACCTCCATCAACACGAAAACCTAACCACACATCATTCTCCTCTAAACTGGGGTCAATGTCCTTACCAGTTTCATCCGTACACTCAACATGTTGTTGCATACCTATCCACGTACTGAGACTCACCTCGGAGTTAATTGTCTCGTTATCCTCTATCAAGTCATTTTCCTTCCCATTATGATCAAGAGTCTCAACAGGTTGTTCTTGAATAGTACAATTAAGTCTATGATCTGAAGGTTGTTCTGTGAGAAGACGATATACTTCACAATAATCATCGTCTACATATTTACGGCCAAGATTGGCCCACCAATCATCAAGCTTAGATGGTTGCGATCTCCAGGCATCATAAGCCTCAGCAGTTTTCCAGTTAACCATCTCTATTGAATTCTTTGCTGAATAAGTTCAGTCGTCTGTTTTTTTCATGTTTAATTGTTAGTACAACTGAACTGGTAAGCAAAAGCATGATATGACTTCTGAGAATCATATATGAAATGAATGTAACGATTGATGAGTTTCACACCAATTTAGTTTAAGATTTCCAATCCTTCATTCTCATTTGACAACCATATATATAAATAACAATCAATTTATTTCACTCTAGTTTACATATAATTTCCTTATACAACAGATGAAAATATTTAAGGATCCAAATGAATCATAAGCGCGGAGAAAAAAAACGGACAAAATTTGCAGCAGTTTTAACATCACTCAATAAGGAATTCAGACAGAAAGGTTGAAAAAATCGATGAGTGAGGAAGACGAAGATTTGGATCCATGGATTCACTATTTTAAAAGAAGAAAAAAAAATCAAATCCATTCATCCACCATGGTATGAAACATTGCCAAAAATCAAGTTTGCTCGAATAAATCATAATACAAAAACCAAATCTGATAAGAAAAAAGAAGAAATATCCAACGACAAGAATTACCTGGAAAAAGAACGAGCCAGAAACCCACGCCAACAATCGCAATGTTTCGAACCCTTCTAAGGGTTTTTTGAGTGCGGACGGAATTAGGGTTTTGCGCCTCCGAAATGCAGGTTTGAGAAACAATCGAGATTTTATTCATGTCACCGACTTAAAAAGAGAATATTCGAAAAGTAAATACTATCCATTATTTGCTCCTAACATCAAGATATAAGATAAGATCGAAGAGTCAAAAGAGGAAGAAATACTTATCGAGATTAATGCGGTCGAGACACACCTTTCTGATTTAATTGGGTGAGACTAAAATATTATCGGACCACTCACGCGGCGAGTTTCTACGACGCGCCTTGTGATTCGTTATACAACGCGGCGCCTATATCGTCAATATGTCACAAATCAAATGACGTCTCTCATTATTGTTTATGGTTGTCCAGAGAAACCCTAGCGAATTTTATTCAAAACTCCTAAATATGTATCTTATATGCAAGGCTCTCTCAATCAATAACACGCTTCAGAACCTGTTCTACGTGTTTGCTGTAAGCGCACATTATGAAGCTTTTCGTTCTCATTTGACATGTTTCAAATAGCGATAGAAGTTCAATATCCAATCTTTGTCCAATCGCAAAAATGAAAATGGACGAAAATCATAATGCTGATTCAAGTAAATGAACATTCTCGTATGAGAACAGATGATTGGGCTCACCCCTTGTGTAACCAGAAATTAAGCGCATTCAAGTTTCTTTTTTCTTGGCTGCATTATCTCGTACCATAGATTTTGCGTTAAGTTAGGATTTTTCAAAACGATGAATTAAGTCGCAATTTATGGCAAAACAACTTCTCAGGATGGTGTCCGATCAGCACAACCTGGGCTTCCTTCGACTTTCTCCCTCATTTATGTGGAACTAACTGTCACTAATCTAGTGTAGTGAAAAACCCGAAGCGCACTGGGTTCAACTTTAATTAACATACGGACAAAAGAATATGGTAGAAATAAAGACAAAGCAAGAAACGCTTGTCTCAAGCTACTAAGAACGCACTTGTTTTAATTATACAAGATTTTATAGCACTTGATATGAAAAACGGCCACCAAAGTTGTCATCATGAAGATGCTAGAAGAATAAGCGCGGGTAGAAGCTATGATTAAAGGACCATTCGCATGATAACGAGGGGATTGTCATAAACCAAGAAGACAGTGAGACCGAGAAATGGAAGTAAAACTTTCCTCTGGTATTATAACAGGTATAAAGTATTAAACTGACATGAAACCAACAGAAATTGTTCCACCTAGTGCCTAAGGAGAATTTTTTATGGGATTCAGCCGCAAGAACAAAATAAAAATGTTATAATATTTTATTATAATATTATTTTATTTATATATATAATAAATGAACGGTTCGTATTAAAAGGCGACGCGGCGGATTCCTGGCCACCGGTTTTGAGCGATCCAGAAGAGCTGAAGACATCTATAAATAGGCTGATCTTTCTTCAGTTTTATCATCCCAAATCAAGTGAGAAGTTCAGTGATAGAGAAATAGTGAGAGGAAAACTTATCCGGGTGAATAAGGTTGAGAGCGGGTTTTAGTTTTACAGGGTAGTGGGAAATATGTACAAATATATTATCCGGGTGGGTAAGGGGTCTCGAGTTTGGGTTTAAACACGAGTGTTAATTTGTACGGTTTAATATTCTCAATATAGTAAAGCTGGTGCTCTCCGTAGAGGTAGGCGGTATTGGCCGAACCACGTAAAAATCTCGTGTTCTTTATAGGTGTCATTTTGGTTCTCTCGTGTTGAATCTCTGCAGGGATAATGGCGATGGAAAACAGTTTCAAAGTGCGGCAATTTGATGGTACGGGGAGTTTCACTCTGTGACAAAGACGAGTGAAGGATATACTTATTCATTAAGGCTGGCTAAGGCTCTGAAAAGGGACACGGCAAAGCCGGCGAAAATGACGAAAGAAGACTGGGAGGATTCGGGATCAAGATGTGTCAGCACAATCCGTCTGTACATTGCAGATAACATTGATAATGTTGTTAATGGGGATTCTGCACCAGACCTGTGGGCGAAGTTGGAGGAGTTGCACCTCGGGAGAAACTTAGCCACAAAGTTAGATCTGAAGCGGGAGTTGTATCGGCTGAAGATGGATGATAAACGTATTTTTATATGTTTATATTTATGATAAATGAGTCGTTTGCGGGCCAAATTAAGTCGCTTGATACGTTTTTAAAAGCTTTATTTAATTTTTATAAATTTATGGATTTCAAGACGACAAATGATGAACTTTGATGAATAAACTGTTTCTCTCCAGGAGAAACTACACTGCAAAATTTATATGGTTGCGATCGTCTGCAAGTCTAGTTTGTGGCCGGATTGAAATTTGGGTATCCTGAGTGCAAATTTATTCCATTTGCACCGATGTGGCGCAGTCTGCCAAAAACTTTTGATTTAAACTCGGTCCATCAGCTCCAACCCCATTTAAAACTTTTAGGCCCAAGACCATCTCAACGAACTTACATCTTTGAGCCCATAAGACAATTGAATAGGTATACAAGACACATACGCACACTTGAGGAGATAAAGAGACCCACGACCACGACACACATATGTATGACGCACACAAAGATGGAGAAAGCTCGCGGTTCAAGGAAGAAAAAGGAAGATTTCACGGCTGCCACATCGATCTCATGTCTGCTTCTTTTCTGATTTGTCGTTGAAAATAATTTGTGAGTTGAAAAGGAAAGATGGATCGGCGAAGAAAACTCTCTATATAACGGGCGATGTTACGCAACTGAAAAAAAAAAGAGAAGTTCGATCTAAGAGCACTCACTATCATCAACTGAGAATACCTCTCTGTTGAAAGGCCAGTTACACAAACACACATGGCATAACAGAGAGGGTTACAAGGGAGTTCGAATGCTGCAAAAGATGAGGGCGGGTGCGGCTGTCCGGCTGAGAGCATCGAGCTTCAGCTGTGAACGACAAGCAACGGAAGCGACATCTTGAGTTGGGCTGCAGTCAAAGCCTGAAGTATCGAATGAGGCAGTGGACAAAATTTCTAGAAGCTGAGCGCCTACCAGTGTTCGACGAATTGCCAAGCCAAGACGACATCAAATTAGCACCGCACTGATAAGTTAGTTTGCAAGGTAAAACTATCACAGTTTGGTGTTGTTAGTTGCTGACAATAATCGACTTCGCACTTTCGTAAGATTATTAGTATGCCGTTCCGTATGTATTGCTTTTTAATTGTATGTATCGTAGCTAAACTTGTCGTACTTGAAGTATTATCAAAACCTTGATTTATAATATTGTGAGATTATTTGTGCTTATTCTTGAACGCGTGAGTATTTGTTTAAGCTTGAATTTATTTCAGTTGATGAACTTAGGTTGATTAAATAGTTGCAAATGTTTAATTAATCTAGGTGAGTGGCTAATTAAAACGACAAATCCGTAATTGTTTGTTCGTTTTATAAGTAGCGAACAATATTCAACTTCTCTACCTTAGGTAAGTGTAAGTTATATTGTAGTTTACACCATTTGATTGTAAAGGACCAGCGTCGTTTCTTGCGAGAGCGTCGTCCCAGCGAGTTAGTCAATAATCGGGTCTCTTTCATTTTTAATGCTGTCAGAATCTTAAACCTTGCAGGGCGTCCCGAAAATTATTTTTTCGATTAGGGAAATAATTATAGAGCGTTTCATAATTATCTGAGAAATTAAGAAGAGATTGGTTGCTAGGCGTTTGTCGACAGCTATAACCGATTATGCTTGCGTATACACGTTATTTAGGAATCTATGGTCGATTATATAAATCAAGGTGGAGAACGATTTCTTCAACTATTATTTATCTTGTTAGTATTTATTTTTGTTTCCTTCGTCTATCATTAGTTTAATTTCGTTTTTCTTTGAACCGTAAACAACAAAACCACCTTATTATTATTATTACTACTTCTATTATTATTATGACGCTTATTATTATTAGTATTATTATTATTAGTACTATTATTACTACTACTACTATTACTATTATTATTACTATTATTATTATTATTATTATTATTATTATTATTATTGTTGATCGAGTTTTGATATAGAAGTACATCAACCATCTTCGTTGTGGAGACGATCCTTACTTTCGCTATTCTCATTAGTAAGGTTATAAATTTTATTTTTTGGCCGTTTACGACGCGACCAATGGAGGAAGTGGAAATGTCATGGATCATATTAGCGTGTTCAACGGACTTGCGGTTCAACTCCTAAAAGTTGATGTAAAGTTAGAGGAAGAAGATAAGATCCTTTTACTTCTTACCTCGCTTCCTGATTTCTTATGATAATTTGGTCACAACCATCTTGTATGAAAAGACGACAGTGAAGATGGTAGATGTACAGTCAACTCTTTTGGCGCATGAAAAGAGGAGGCGATCAAATTATGAGGATAGCCAAAATTCGGCGTTGGCTATACACGAGTAGAATTGTAGACGAAGGTTCCACGCTAGACAATTTGGAGGTAGCAGCAGGTCTAAATAAAAAAATGGCGGGAAGGCGTTGTGTGCTACAAGTGTGGTGAGCCAGAACACATCAAGAGAAATTGTCTGACTTGGAAGAAGGACAGAAATGGCGAGAAGAATTCCACAACGATGGTAACAGAATATTATCTTGGAGACGTTCTCAAAGTCTCCAATGATGACGCTTGTTCTCAGGATGAATGGATATTAGATTCGGGGTCGAAGTACCATGTTTGCTTCGAGAGAAAATATTTTGATACATTCCAAAAAATACGCAGGGGTTTCGATTTCCATGGCTGATGGATATCGTCGCGATGTTCAAGGTGTTGGAACGATAAAAATCAAAATGGTTGACGGAGTGGGGCTCACTTTGGGTGGTGTGATCTTTGTCCCAAAATTGCGCAGGAATTTAATATCCTTGAGCCAGTTAATTCCAAGGGCTATGCATAGCAGGGGGAGTCTAGCACGTGGCGGAAAGGTCCTAATGAAGGGAGAAGAGCGTGGAAGTTTGTATAGTTTGGACGAAGCGTGGTACAAAATACTCTGACTTCGATGGGTTCACGAAAACCGTGTGCGCGTGGTGGAAAGGCAGACGATGGTGAGAAGGAAAATCCTGCTGGAGAAGGAGTTGCATCGAAGTCCCTCTTCATAATCGACGAGTAGAGTCGGTTCCACAGCTGCACATGGAATTAACCGGGGTGAATCAAGCGGGTAGGACCTGAATTCTTGATTGGATATGTGTAGCTGGTACAAGGAAGGTCAATGGATGTTCGTGGTAATTACGAACGGGTCAAGTTCAGACTCGCTGGGATGAACGCTTGGTGAAGAATACGCCGAATGCGGCTGGAGGGGGAGAATTGATGGGATCCAACCGCCACGATGAAGAAAAAAATAAAAATATTATAATATTTATATATATAATAAATGAACGATCCGTGTTAAAGGGCGATGCGGCGGATTCCTGGCCATCGATTTTGACCGGTCCAGAAGAGCTGAAGACATTTATAAATAGGCTGATGATTATTCAGTTGTTATCATCCTAAATCAAGTGTGAAGTTCAGTGAGAGAGAAATAGTGATAGGAAACTTATCCTGGTGAATAAGGTGAGAGCGGGTTTTAGTTTTACTGGGGTAGTTGGGAATAGGTACAAATATATTACCCGAGTTGGTAAGGGGTCTCGAGTTTGGGTTTAAACACGAACGTTAATTTGTACGGTGTAATATTGTCAATATAGTAAAGCTGGTGGTCTCCGTGGAGGTAGGCGGTATTGGCTGAACCACGTAAAAATCTCGTATTCTCTATTGGTGTCATTTCGGTTTATTCTGTCCGGATAAAATTATCGCGGGTCCAAAATCAACCTTCCACTAAGTCCGAAATGTTACCGCTCAACCCCAATATTTTTTATATAATCACTAGTTTATTCTTAATAGTGTTTGATTTTGCCTATAAATAGGCGTCAAACGATCAGAGGTACATCATACCATAGAAGCGAACGATTAAGAGAAACTAGAGAGAATCAAACAAAAATATGGCAAAGGTGTTTTCTCCGATTATAATTAAGAGTTTCTCCTTTACATACTGATATTATAACTCATAGACTTTCTCTATAGTTATTAGAGATCGTTTGAGTACTTCTTGTTGGGTCCAGCCAAGCTTTTGGCAAGTACCATGTGCAAGCCAATCCACCACACGCATTAGATAAGAGACAAGGCATGTGAAGACATAAATGATGGGATATGCATGACGAGTGAAATGGAAATATGTGATTTGGCTTGTAGCATGATGGTTTGCCAGGGCATGCTTTCATTCGTAAACGGCACCCCAATAGAAGAAAAAGAGTCGAGAGAGAGACCGAGAGAGATAGTGAGAGGGTAATATATTTATCCAACTTCGGGTTGATAAGGGTGAGAGCGGGTGTAGTTTTACTGGGATATTGGGAGTAGATACAAATACATTACTCGGCTGGGTTAGAGATCTCAGGTTTGGGTTTAAAACGAGAGTTAAATTTGTACGGTGTAATTTTCTTAACAGGTGCTCTCCGTGGAGGTAGGAGGTATTGCCAAGCCACGTAAAAATCTTGTGTTCTTGCCCGGTGTCATTTCAGTTTTATATTGTCCCGAATAAATTGTCACGGGTCCAAAATCAATCAACCTTGCGATTGGCCGGAAATATTACTGCCCACCACAACAGTCAACTATTTGATCTTCACCATCCCAACACCTCGAAAATGCCGTCGATCTCCATTGGCCATGAAGACGAACCCATTCGATTTTTCTAACATATCAAAATATTCATTCGGAATGGTACGCACTTTGGGTGGTGTGACTTTGTCCCAAGTTGCGTTGGAATTTTAATATCATTGAGCTAGTTAGATTCCAAGAGCTATGGGGTTTCATAGCAGGGGGAGTCTAGAAAATCACACAGTGGTCGAAATGGTCCTACGAAAGGGAGAAGAGCGTGGAAGCTTATATCGTTGGACGGGAGTATGGTATACAATACTCTAACTTCGATCGGTTCACGAAATCTCGCGCCTGGACGAAATGCAGACCATGGTGAGAAGGAAATCCTGCTGGTGAAGGAATTGCATCGAAGTCACTCTTCGGAACCGACAAGTATAGTCGGGTGGGCAGTTGCACATAGGATTGGTCGTGGAGCAAATCAAGTGGGGTATGACCAAAATTCTTGATTTGGGCTACGTGTAGCCAGTGCAAGGAAAGCCAATGGAACGTTCGGGCTATTTACAATTACTCTTAAGTTCAGCTCGGATGGAAGAGCGCTTGAAACGATGTGTGGAATGTGGCTGGAGGGAGAGAATTGTTGGGTCCAGCCAAACTTTTGGCAAATACCATGTACAAGCCAATCCACCACACACGGATTAGATAAGAGACAAGGCAAATGAAGACATAAATGATGGACATGCACGACGAGTGCAATGACAATATGTGTTTTGGCTTGTAGCATGATGTTTTGCCTATATAAGGGCATGCGTTTCATTTGTATACGGCACACCAAACAAAGGAAAAAGAGTCCAAAGAGAGCGAGAGAGATAGTGAGAGGGTAAAATATTTATCCACCTTCGGGTTGATAAGGGTGAGAGCGGGTGTAGTTTTATTGGGTAGTTGGGAGTAGGTACAAATACGTTACCTGGCTGGATAAGAGGTCTCGGGTTTGGGTTTAAACACGAGAGTTAAATTTGTACGGTGTAATTTTTAATATAGTAAACAGGTGCTCCCTGTGGAGGTTGGCAGTATTGGCCGAACCACGTAAAAACTTTGTGTTCTCGCTCGGCGTCATTTTAGTTTATAATGTCCCGATTATATTGGCATGGGTCCAAAATCAATCAACTTTCTGCTGGGCCCGAATGTTACCGCTCACCCCAATACTTATATATATATATATATATATATATATATATGAGGTTTGCTATGGTGCCCACCTACCGTGAGCAACCACCGTGGGCACCATAAGCAAATCTCTACATTTTTTGCATTTTTTCGATTCCCAACAACGCCAACACCTCCGTAGACCATCTCATATCCATTGCTAACCTAAATCGCCCTCTCTAACACGTTAATTTTAAGAAAATCGTCACATGGATATGTCGTCCACATGTGAATAATAAGTAGATGATTTTCTTAAAATTAACGTGTTAGAGAGGGCGATTTAGGTTAGCAATGGATATGAGATGGTCTACGGAGGTGTTGGCGTTGTTGGGAATCGAAAAAATGCAAAAAATGTAGAGATTTGCTTATGGTGCCCACGGTGGTTGCTCACGGTAGGTGGGCACCATAGCAAACCTCATATATATATATATTGGACTGAAGAGCTTGAATTATTCGATACGAGACAAATCTCAAATTTTAGAATCTCAACACGTTTTAATGTGTGGTATGACTAACCTAACACGTGGACATATGAATTGGATAATGGCGATGAAGATTGTTCTGATATTAGAAATCGAGAGGTCTTTCCTAAAACCAATTGGTGATATGAGGGAAAAACCTCTTATATAGTGTATTGAAGAACTTGAATTATTCTATGGGACAAAACCTAATTTTTTAGAATCTCAACAACTCCGTTTCAAAATTTTTCTGAGTCCCAATAGGAAAGAAGCGAATTCAAGCCCTCCTATTTGATACTAAAGTAACAAAGCTAAATAGATATATGCATTTCTTCGGACTGTTAACATGTTGGCGGGTCGCACGTTTTCATGATTGTTTCTTTTAGAAAACAATTTGCCACTTACAGTGAAAAGTTAAATTCAAGAATTACAATGAAAGGTACATAATCAATTGATAACCAAAATTTGGGGTTAAGAAAAAAATTTCCTATCCTCGCACACAGGAAATCTGAAGATACAGAAATACACTCATATACATGATGATGAGCCATGCTAGTTAGGTGTTATAATATTGTTTGTTTTAGAAACCACTATATATAACGAGCAATCGTAAAATACGAAAAAAATAACGATGTAGTACTAGGTTATTTGTGTTCTTCACTATCCTAATTGGTGTACATAACATTATTACGTAAGGACAAACTATAGACAAACCCATGGTCCCTTGAATGATTTTTCACCAACCATATGACAAAGGTACAAAATATATTATATATATATATGTATATATATATATTTAAGAGAAATTTAATCAATAACACTTCTCCTTTAAGTTTCTTCTTAGATACTCCAAGCATAAATTTTTTTCCTCAAATGTGTCCTTTCTGTAGTGCCTGTTGGTTTCGGTGTTGGCGTCTGGTCGGTGGCGCTCGTAAAACTCGGACAGAGTTTCGGCTTACTACGTCAAAGTCGAGGCACGTACATCGTACGCTTTCCGTAAGACGTTATTGTCCCGTATTTCAGTGCCTCGGGTTGTCGCAATACGTCCCGAAGATACAACGACTTCAGGAATTTCGAAACGTCGCGCACCGTAACGAAATTATCGAGCGAGTCTACTAAAGACTCGAGCTTTCTTGCTTTATTACTAATAAGGGAGATGCTGTCAACTTATTCTAAAATGCTAGGAGTGAATTGAATGATTGAATTAATTTTCCAAGTCTGCAGGGGTCTATTTATAGGTTTTAAGGGGTCTGGGGGCGAATCTGTGAAGGGCTGCAACTTCTGGGCAGGGACCTATTTGTGAATAGTCACCTCCCTTGTCTTTTTTTTCAGATTAAATCTGATCCGTCAGATATGGATCCAACGATCCAGATCGCACCTCTTCTGAAGCGACGCAGCGGTTCGGCCGACCCGCCTGACCCGACCCGGGTCGGTTTGCTTGGGTGAACCAGCAGGCCCTTTGGTCGAACCGATGCGCCCCATCAACCCTAATGGGTCTCGCCACCTCATCGTCGTTACACGTGGCACTGCATTAGCGCCACGTCATCATTTTTGCCTATCACTGACACGTCATCGAATCCGCCACGTCAGCAATATTGCCGCGTCATCGCCACATCGCGCGTCCCATGGCCAACCTCTCGTCGCCACATCATCGTTGGTGCCACGTCACGCCGGTGCCACATCATCATCAATGCCACATCATCGGAGCATAAATTTAGTTCCGGGTTTGGGCTTGGGCTAGCGGGCCGTGCGCGTTGGCTTGGGCCGAGCTCGGCCGTGGGCCATTGAGCCCACCTATTGAGCTCACCACTTGTTTGATGAGTAGTGATGGGTGTCTATATATATAGTTGAAAAAGTTGTTTTTCCAATGTGGAACATTTGATCCATTCCCTTACACACCACCCACATTATTTATTATTATTGGGTCGGATTAAATAATTAATTTCTCATTCACCCATTATCGGTTTGAGCAAATTAAAAGTCTACGGATTCTCCTCGAAACGTAGATTATGAATCTTGAATCAATTTCGAGTTTTGATGAACGACAGTTCTCGATTTAATCAAAATCGTTTCAGCTCTTCTTTAGTGGCTTAATTACCCACTTGGGCGCAAAAGCCCGCTCAAAACCCAACAGTGCCTTCGTTAAAATATCAGCAGCTTGCTCATATGAAGTAGCTTGATCTCCTTGCTTGCGTTAGCTTCCTCAATGCATGAAACTTCACCTTATGTGCTTAGACCGACCATGAAAAATAGGATTTTTCGCCATTGAAATCGCAGATTTATTATCGACACATATCACTGTTGCCTCAGATTGTTTCATGCTCAAATCTTCCATCTAGTTTCTTAGCCAAATTGCTTGATTCGCCGCACTAGTAGCTGCAACATATTCAACTTCGGCGGATCATTGTGCTACTACTTCCTACTTCCTTGAGCTCCAAGAAGACACGCCAGAACCGATAGCCTGAATTGCTCTTTGAGTCATCATAACTTCCAGCCCAATCACTATAGGAAAAACCTTGCGGCACTCCATTTTTCATAGATTTAAACTGACACGATAATCAATAGTACCTTTGACATACCTGAGAACTCATTTTGCTGCTGCCATATGCTTCTGTTTCAGTTCTTGCATGAATCTAGATAAAAAAAAACTGCTTGCAAACATCAAGTTCGGCCTTGTATTCGTCAGATATAAAAGACTTCCTACCAGACTTCGATAAGCAGTGCAATAAACAACATCCCCTACATCATCTTTAGTTAGTTTCTCATGAGCAAGTAAAGGAATTGAAACAGGTTTGTAACGCTCCATCTTGAACTTCTTTAATAGCTCATGTAGCGTACTTCTGCTGAAAAATAAAAATATCACTCGTACTTTACTGAATTTCCATCCCGACAAAATAATGCATCTCTCCCAAACAGACATCTCGAACATTTTTCCATCTCAGTCTTAAAGGTGCTCATCTCCTCTACGTTACTCCCTTTTACGAGTAAGTCATCAACATATAAAGAAATAATCAATATTTTCCCATCGCTGCTTTTCCTTGTATAGCTTCAACATCACTCCTCCCGAAACCGGAATTAATAAGATAAGTATCTAACTTATTGTACCACGCCCTTAGAGCATGCTTCAAACCATAAAGTGCCTTGTGTAGCTTGTACACTTGATATTCTTTATCTTTCACTTCGAATCCCGGAGGTTGATCAACATAAATTTCTTTTTCACGCTGCCCATTGAGAAATGCGGATTTTACTTCAAGGTGAAATAACTCCACTTGTGTTGAGCCGCAAGAGCAATTAGCAATCTTATAGTATCGCGTCTATCAAACGCCGCAAACGTATCATTGAAGTTGACACCATATTGTTGTGATTACCCTTGACAATAAGTCGTGCTTTAAGCTTGTTCAAGGATCCGTCAGGATTCATCTTCGTCTGGTAGACCCATTTTACACCTAAGATATTTCGGCCATTTGGTCTCTCGACTAACTCCCACGTCTCGTTCTTGTTGATCGTATGAATTTCTTCTTTCATAGCTTGAATCTAGCCTTCAGTTTTGCAGCCTCATTAGATGGTTCAACAGTAGCTATGTTGCATTTCTCGTAAATTTCTGCAAGTGACCTCGTCTTTCCTTTTCGGTTCATCGTCGAAGTCCTCATTTTCCTCCTGTGGATGCCCGATCGTTTTATCTAAATTTTCAGCAATTGAGTGAGGTTCAGCCTGAGGGTTTTCATGCTTTATTTTCCTTCTTTCCAGTCCCAGAAAGAATTCTCATCCACACGAACATCTTGGCTGAAAATAACATCTTATCCTTCACATCATAAATGCGGTATGCCTTAGATTTTGATGCATAACCCAAGAAAATACCAACCTTCGACTTAACATCAAGCTTACTTCGTCTTTGAGTCAGAATATGAACGAGCAACATGAGCCAAAAACCTTTATGTGATTGACGGGTGGTTTGACTCCACTCCATTTCTTGTTAGGCGAAGCATCTTTCAGTGCGCTCGTCGGCAATTTATTTGTAGATAAACAGAAGTATAAGCAGCCTCAGCCCATAAATCATTTGGTAGATTTGTCTCCGCCAAAAGACACCGCACCATCTCTACGAATTTCTGTTTTTCCTCTCAACAACACCATTTTGCTCCAGAGTATAAGACGAGTTGATGATGTATATCTTCATCTTCACAAAATTTGTTGAATACATTTGAGTTGAACTCCATGCCATTATCGGATCGCACGGCTTTAATTTTGCATCCACTTTGAACTTCGATCATCTTCTTGATTGAAAATTTCAAGAACTTGATACTTGAACTGTATGAAATAAATCAAAGGCATCATCGTGAAATCATCAATAAATCAGATGAAGTATTTGTTGCCGCTCAGAGATTCCATTTTCATCGGACCACACAAATCCGTGTGTATCAACTCGAGCTTACTTTGCGCCCTCCAAGTCGAAGAATGCAGAAAATGTATGTAGTCAAAGGCACACATTCCATCGGATTTTTGTATCTCGGGCAGATTATAAACCATCTCCTTTTGTAAAGCCGTTCGTGCCAAGGACTAGAGTCGACAACGTTCGCCATTTTCACACTTTTCACCAACAAAACATCAATTTATCGAAAATGTTTTCTCAACCATAGGTAGCTCAGCAACAAGATTATTTTGAGAATCATATATATAGCAGTATATCTTCTTAAAGAATAGAGAATAATCATTTTTCATCATTTGGGCAACACTGAGCAAATTTTGCATCAACGGAGGTATATAAAGGACATTGTGAATCCGTCTAATACCTCGCTTTGTTGGAACAGCTATGGATCCTCTTTCTTGAGCTTGAACTACTACACCATTTCCAAGCTTCACCTTCATATGGATCGAGTTGTCTAAAGTTTCGAAAATAGCCTTCTCGCCATATGACTCATATACCCGCTATCAACATACCAAGTAAGATTCTCATTTGATTCTTCAACTTGAGTGGCCACAAACAAGTTGCCTTTAGCTTCTTCTTCCTTTTCTTCTGTGTAATTTAGTTGCTGCCCTTTTTGGGTTGATTATTTTTCGCCTTCGAACGACAATATTTCTCAATATGGCTATATTTTTTGCAAAACTGAGATTGGATTGTGGTTTTCCTTTATGCCAACAATCTTTCTCTTCATGATTGGACCTCTCACATGTACTACAAGGTGGAAATCTGCCTTTATTTTCAGAACCTTTCGAAGTCATCGGAGCTTTTCCTTTGTCGTTTTCTGCTCCACGGTCTTCTTGTCATACTTCTTCGAAAATTTCCTTTATGTCTTGCTTGCATAGCTCCATCCATGGGTATTCTGCCATCGAGTCTCACGAGTGATCTTTGATCATGTGCTTGTAGCTTGGTTATAATTTCAGCCACAATCAACTTCGAGAGATCACATGATTCTTCAATCGTTGTCACCTTTGATTCGAATTTTTCCGGGAGGCTTACCATTATCTTCTCCCCAACTTTAGCATCTGCAACATTCTCTCCAAGCAACCTGATCTTATTTACTAGATCAAGCAACTTCGATGAGTATTCCTTCATGCTTTCACCATCTTTCATCTTCCAAAGTTCCAACTAGTACTGTCAAAGGGTCGGGCCAGGGCGGGCGGGCTGGCTGGCTGGCATGCCATGTAGCGGGCCTAAAAAAATGGAACCCAACCCGCCCCACGGGCCCGCTTAGAATTTTTTATTTTTTATTTTTTATTTATACTTTAATTTATTTAGTTAATTAAGGTATTTATTAATAAATTATGGATAACCAACTTATACTTATGTATTTATTAATATATATATATATATATGTAGTTAACTATGGTCTAATTAATGAATCTCTTTTGCTACCTTTAAACTCCTCCTTGAGCTTGTCCCACACGTCCTTTGAAGATTCGAGCGTCATAATTCTTGTAAATATGACATCTGATAAAACCGAGTGAAGACACGTCAAAGCCCTTGGTTTCTTTTATTTTTTTTCTTTGCTTTATCTGCGACATCGTCGGATCTGCTCCTAACGGTGTTGTATCGGCTCCTTTATCCATTGCTTCCCATAGATTTAAAGCTTGGAGATAGGACTTCATCTTAATGTCCCATATATGGTAGTTCTCTCCTTCGATTCCGGAGGTCCGGTGCCTAAGAAGTTGCTTGAAGACATGCTTTGATCATGATTGGTTTGAAGACATGCTTTGGCCCCTTATTATTAAAGCTCTGATACTGATACCATTCGATACAAACAGGGCATTGAAACAATGAAGAAGCACACACATTTTTTGAAGGTTCATTACATTCATTTATTTTCACATCATCTATTATACATAACATTATTACCTAAGGACAAACCATAGAGAAACCCATGTGCGTTAGGATCGGCTATCGCGTTTAGAGGGTGGGTGAATAAACGCTAGACTCTTTTTCGATACTTAAACGGTTAGGGTCAATACCGGTACTTGATATTGTTCTAAGTGTATCGTGCGGAAACAGATCAGTCGGTTTTGAACCAAGACCGATAATAAATGTCATGTGTTTGTGTGTGTGAAGGAACACCGGTTTGTTTCTGGAAGTTCGGAGTTAATTCTCCTACGTCTCCCCTTCTTCCTCGCAAGGAAGGTTCGCTAGATCTTCAGTTATACACTGTGTACAACCCACCCAGCTGCCCTCAACTTTAATCTAATGAATCACCTAGGCAGTCGCATAATACAATCCACCTACTTCAAGAGCTTGTTAAAGTCCCTTGGAAATAACTCACTTACTAAACAAAACTGGTCTACGTACAGTGAGGACAACACTCAAATGACTCGCTTAAACAGATTTTCACTTGTTTTTCACTTTCAAGGTTGGTCGTCGTCCGTCTTCATCACGCCTCTCTCCTTTTTATAGTTGAGCTTGATGAAGGGAGTCGTTGTGAGATAGCTCCTTGTACCGGACAGTGCATTAAATGTTATTTACCCAAAACGGATACTGTCCGGTTTCCGTAGCAGTTTGCGCTGTGCCAATTGCTTTTTCCTCTTTTAGCTTGGCTTGACTTCAGCTTGGTTTTTTCCTGGCAGCCTTGCATTAAATGTTCTATCAGAAGTCTTCAACATCCTGCCTTGAAAAATTTCGAATTTTCGTCCACGTGGCAGGTCCGGTATCTACACTTCGGTCTTGGCGGTTTACATCCGTTTTCTGGTGCGCTTGTGAACTACTGACTGGTATTCGGTCTTGAGTCTTCGTTTAACCGGTATACTCAGTCGAGTTTGGACAATCACCAAAACTGTTTAATCTGAATTCTTTGATTCAAGATTTCTAACAATGTGTCCCTTGAATGATTTTTCACCAACAATATGACAAACATAAAAAATATATTATATATTTAAGAGAAACTATCAATAACAACAATAATCCGAAGCCAAAAGAAGAGTCCCAGACGTTTCCTAGGGATTCAGAACTTCCATCACCTTCTCATACGTCTCTTTCAACTCGTTTTCTACTTCCGCGCTCTTGTTAATGATTCGTTCAATCCTTCTGAAAGTACTAATAAAGCGTTCGAATGTATTTTCGACTTGTAAGTTCCCTTCCTCTTCTTCACTTTAAGCATTATTGTTGATATGTTCAACCCCATTGTCCACTTAACTCTCGTTTCTCAATATTAGTTGCATCGAACTTTCCTCTCTAACCTCATTAGTTGCGTCCCTTGAATGATTTTTTCACCAACCATATGACAAATGGGATTATGTGACTGCGCTCTCCATGCATCATAAGCCTCTGCGGTTTCCCAGTTAACCATTTCAAGTGAATTCTTTTTCTGAATATAAGAGTAAATACGTAAATTGAACTGGCAAGCAAGAACAATTTATGGTTTCTGAAAATTATGGGGCAAAAGTCTAAAATAGTCCCCAATGTTTACCCTGTGAACCAATTTAATCCCTTATGTTCTCCGGAGACCAATTTAGTCCCTGTTGTTATCGAAAATGACCCAATTGGTCACTCCGTCAGTCAGAGCGTCAATTTAGATGGCGATGGTATTTGCGACGGTAGCGACGGATATTCCGTCGCTAAATGAGAAAGTTAAAAAAACATTAAAAATGAGGAAAAAATCCAAAAAAAAAGGAACACAATTCAAAAAATAGAATAAAAAATTCAAAGAAAGAGAATATTACTAATAATTAAATAAAAAATAAATAATAATAAAAAATAAAATAATAAACTAAAATTACAATAAAAAATTATAACTATAAATTTAAGATTTGAAAAAAAAGTAAAAATAAAAATATATTTGTTTATTAGAAATTAAATAAAAATAAAAAAATATAATTAAGGATAAAAATGCCTCTAAAAGTTTTACGAAGACCGTCCCTGCCAAGTTAATGAGGATATAATCGTCCCAGTTCTCGAATTTTTTTTAACAAATATACTAGGATTATTGCATTGCCGTTAAGACAAAGACGAGATCGGGAATTATCGTCAATTAATCGTGATAATGTTAAAAGAAATTGCGAGAACTGTAACGGCGATGCAATCAGCCAACTATATTTGTTAAAAAAAATTCGAGGCATTTTTTATCCTTAATTTTATTTGTCCTTTTTATTTAATTTTTAATAGATAAATGTATTTTTATTTCTTACATTTTTAAATGTTAAATTTATATTTATCATTTTTTAGTTTAATTTTAGTTTATTATTTTTATTATTATTTATTTTTTATTGTTATTTATTTTTTATTTAATTTATTAATAATATTCTCTTTATTTTTTTGAATTTTTTACTCTGTTTTTTTTAATTTCTTTTCCTTTTTTTTGGATTTTTCCTCATTTTTAACTTTCATTTAGCGACGGAATATCAGTCACTAATACCGTCGCAAAATACCATCGCCGTCTAAATTGACGCTCGGACTGACGGAGTGACCACTTTGATTCATTTTCGACATCCATGACTAAATTGTTCTCCGCGGAACATCGGGGACTAAATTGGTTCACTGGGTAAACATCGAGGACTATGTTAGGCCTTTGCCCGAAAATTATACATGAAATGGACTGTATCTAACAACAATCAATGAGGTTCACAACAATTTACTTTAAGTCTTCCAATCCTTCTTCATGCTCATTAGACAGCCATAAGCATAAATAAACTTTGCTTTTCAGATCTCCAGTCAATCTACTTCACTCTAATTTAAAAATAATGAAGGTCCAAGTGAAATAATAAGCGCGGAGAAGAAAAATGGATAAATTTCGCAGCAGTTTAACATCGCACGATAAGGAATTCGGACATGATGTTTAAACAATCAAACATAATGGATGAAGGAAGACCGATATTTGGGTCCATGAATTCACTATTTGACAAGAAGAAAAAATATCAAATCCACTCATCCACCATTAGAGCCGTCAAAATAGCCCGCGGCCCGCGAGCCGGCCCGCCCCGCCCTGCCTATGGGGCGGGCGGCGGGCCTAACGGGCTAGCCCGCGCGGGCTGCAGGCTAGGCGGGGTGGGGCGGGCCGGCCCGCCATATTTTTTATTACTTTTTTTTATAAATTAAATATATATTTATTTAAATAGAGGAATTTTAGTTAATGATTTTATTTATAATTAATGATGCATTTATTAATTAATACATAATTAATTTATATTTAAATATTATAATTAAATAATTAATGATGCATTTATTAATTAATACATAATTAATGTATATTTAAATATCATAATTATATAAATTATTCTTAATTAATTAAAAAGTTTAAATAAAAAAATTAAAAAAAATTCATGGCGGGCGGGACTGGCCCGCGGCCCGCTAGTGGGGCGGGCTGGGCTTCAGTTTTGAAGGCCCGCCAAACAGCGGGCTTTGGCGGGATGCGGGCCAGCCAGGCCCGGCCCGGCCCATTGATAGCTCTATCCACCATGATACGAATCATCGCGAAAATCACGTTTGCTCGTGAAATCAGAACAAACCCAAACTAATAAGAAGACAGAATCGAACAATGAGACTTACCTGCAAAATGAAGAAGCCAAACTAACACGCTGACAATCGCGATTTGCAAAGCGTTCTGAGGGTTTTCTAGTGCGGACGAAATTTGCGCCTCGGAAACACAGGTTTATGATCCAGATTGTATTTATGTCACCGAACTAGAAAGATACTATCGGGGAAGTAAATATTATCTATTCTTTACTCCTAATCTCGAGATTTAGGGTAAGATCGAAGAGTCTCAAATGAAAACGTAAGAATCATAATTTCTAAATGCTGATTCAAGTAACTGTTGTTTTAGTTATTATTAGATTGAATGATGGGAAGGTGAAATGGTGAGTATTATTGGGACTGAGAATATGAGGACAGAATAGATAATCTTATTCTTTCTCACCAATCACTCTATTCCTTTTTTTCTTACAATTCACCTACTCTCACGCTCTTTCTATGCTTTGCACTCTCTCACATTTTTTTCTCTCGTTACATACCACATATATATAGACATGTTATATAATACAAATCTTAGATGATAAGATAAGATCCTTGGAAATCTGCTTTGTTGAAAATGCATGGACAAATGAGGGGCTGCGCCGTTTTTTTTTTTCTTCGACTGATGATTGTCATTTTCTTCATTTTTTTTTTCCTTTGGCTGCTTGGAGATTACTCCCAACAAATTCCCCACTTAAGCTCAAAGCATTTCGTTCTTCCAGACCTCCTTAACTTAACTCTTTTCCATGTATCATATGTTGTGGCTCGCCACTTGGCGTCTATAAATGCCTTTGTAATTCGCTCCAAATTTGTTGTCCAGCAGTACTCGCGAGTTACCAGAAAGCTCGGTGAGTTAGCCCACGCCAACTGTGGAGGACAGTTACCAAAATGTCGTCTCCCACACCTTGGACAATTTGGTACTGGTGCGGGAAACCTTGGTGGCATCTGATTTGGTTGTTGAGGTGGTCCAGGTCTATTCTGGAAATTAGGCTTTACGCCCTTTACGAAGAACCGCTTCTTCTGGTTTCCTCCACTCCACTGTGTTCCTTGAACAAATTTTCTCTTTGCCTCTTGGGCACGAATGATTCTGGTCTCGGCCTGTTCAGCAACTAATGCCCATTCCGCAACTTGAGCGTATGTGGCTCCCTGAAGCCCGGCCATATTTACATCGCGATACAATTCTGGCTTCAGGCCCTCCAAAAAGCGTTCGATCTTCAGGGTATCAGTGCTAACCATGTGAGTGGCAAACCTCGACAACTGTTCGAATTTGCGGATGTACTCCGCCACTGTCATCGGCCCCTGGCGAAGATTAATAAACTCATTCATTCTCTGGGCTCGCACTGGAGCAGTAAAGTACTTGCTCCTGAAGAGTTCTTTGAAACGATCCCAGCTCATCGTGATCGGGACCTCGATTGCCAGGATGGTGTCCCACCAATGACCTGCACTCCCCCGCAGTAGAAACGCAGCACATAACACTTTCTCTTCCTCGGGTATGCGGCTGTACTGGAACATACTTTCAAGGGTCCTTAACCAATCCTCAGCAGACGTGGGATCGATAGCGTCTTCGAATGTAGGCGGATTGAGTTTGCGAAACCGTTCCCCAACGATCTCGATCCTTTCTGCCTGGGAAGGTCCGCTGGTTTGTTGCCCCTCAGTGTTTCGATGTTGAATTAATTCTTGGATCTGGGCAGATTGCTGACGTACTAACTCCGTAAGTTGGAGAATAGCAGCGTCACGATTATCAGTCGGTGTTTCGGGTTCTCTACCCCGATCGGAGCTCCCACTACCTTCACTTCTTGTTCTACCCATCGTAAATATTCCTACCCTGATGTCCCTAAGGCCAATAAATTACGCAACACAAACAAAAATAACAGGAACAAAAACTTACTAGCAAGGCTGCTTCCACGCTTTTGAGTGTGTGTACATAGACAGTCTACAGAACCTGCAACCGAAGCTCTGATACCACCCTGTGGCGCCCCGCCATCTACTAACCATTCTAATGTTATCTTACGCGACTAAATATAATATAAAGTAAACAATATGCAAAAATGCGTATTAAATTTTTCCTTTTATATAAAGGAATTCATTATGTACATGCTCAAAATATCGCTCCGACCCTATATACAAGGGAAGTGTACAAGTGCGAAGCAAAAGAAACCCTAACGCCCGGCCACACAGGTCGCATCTATGTACACACCACCCTCAAAAGTCGCTGGAAGCTTCAAAAGGAAAGCCTTGCCATCAGAAGCGATCACGTACCGTGGTCGCGTGCACCTACAACACATAAAGTAAGGGGTGAGCTATAAAACTCAGTAAGTAGGAATATGCAGTGTCGTGAACGTGAAAACCCCGCAAAGGCATCCGCGCCAATGCATCCCACACCTCGTAAATCAAACTCAATCTCATATCTCTCAGGGCCCTCGGCTAACTTGCTATGCACCATAAAGAGCTCTAATCCAACACGGATAAACGTGGCAGTGACCTACGCTGGGTAGCCTACGCTAGGTTTCCCTAGGTCGCACCCTCCCAGGTCGTCCCCTCTGCCGTGCGGTAGCCCACGCTGGTAGCCTACGCTGGTTAGCCTACGCTAGGGTTTCCCCCTAGGTCGCTCCTTCCCAGGTCGCATCCCTCCGCTATCAGGGCATCAGCCCAAATAAAATAAACAGGGCAGAAGCCCAAATAAATATATAATATAATCGACGACGCACCACGCCGTCATGGTGCCATAGAAGTAGCCCTGACTCAACTACGAGTCGACATCAAATGCCTATATCGGCAAATATCATTCGCCCTCAGGCGGTAAATACCGTGCATGCTCATCTCACGTAAACCCCAAATGTCCCGTGCATGCACATGAATATGCAATGTGAATTAATATCAGAAGCATGTTAAATAATTCACGTAATAATATAAACATCCAAGCACATAGTCACGTAATTCAAGCACATACAAATAATTTATGTGTTGTAGTTGAAATTCCCACTTACCTGGTATCCTTAGCTATTAGCTTATCGTACTGTAAATTGCTAACCTTCGAACCCTAAATATTGAAACATATAAAATTAGGGTTTGTTAGTCTAATTTTAATTTCACGAAATTAGCTTAATTTGAAAACCCTAGTTTTGACTTTTATGGGTTTTGAAATAGATCTCTACATGAGTTAAATGAATCTCAACATAAGTTCCGGTATAAATCTCGACATGTCTTAAAAATG
Source organism: Craterostigma plantagineum (assembly GCA_027422505.1). Classification (NCBI taxonomy): domain Eukaryota; kingdom Viridiplantae; phylum Streptophyta; class Magnoliopsida; order Lamiales; family Linderniaceae; genus Craterostigma; species Craterostigma plantagineum. The sequence goes on along the minus strand of JAPQWV010000748.1, from coordinate 118,497 downwards.
AATTTCGACCTCATATATACCATAATTCGACATCTAAATACTACATAAGATCTTGATATCTATTGGAATTAAATCTCGAGATGTATGTTAGTCCAATTATAGCAAATGTCGAGATGATCTTTAAATCCCACATGAAATGTCGAGATGCATGTTAACCAAATAATGTTAAGAATTTCGAAATGAATGTTAACATTCCAAGCTAAAATGTCGAGATATTATAAATACCAAATGTCGACATTACTCTAACAATTTTGATGTTCATTATAGGAATAACTCCCGACATTTTCCACTATACATATTTTGATATATATATCTCTCGACAATTAAACTATACGACAAGATCTCGATATTATATACAACTAGCTCGACATTATATTAGCTACCTCGATATGGTTTCTCACTTGTATATTAAATCTCGAAATTGATTAACAAATACACATAGATTTAAAAGAAATCTCGAGATGTACATTGGGATACAAACAAAATGTCGATATCATATCTACAATAGATCTTGAGAACAATTAAATATCGACATAAGCTTTTTGTTTGATCTCAACATATGCTTTGACCTCGAACAATTCTCCCTGATATAGCATATAAGATTTCGCTGCCTACATTAGAGTAGATCTCGAGTTTTACATAATATTATAAGCTAAATGTCGAGAGATGGTATCAATATTAAATAAGATGTCGATATTTAGACAATGCACCGATATCAGTCATTTACAATAGATCCCGACATTTGTTGTTTCGATATTGTAAGTATAATGTCGAGATGAGCTTATAGCAAAATATTGATATTATATCCAAGATATCTTTCCAGATATGTTTCTGTATTTTAAATAATGACTTCGAAATCCTCCCTTAATAACTAACAGAATTCGAAAGTTTATCTATATTATATTAGCTAAAGATGTCGACACTCCCATTGATGAGAAATGTCGATATGTGTCTTATATATATATATATATATATATATATATATAAGATGTCGATATGGCTTCCTTTCTCCATATAAATCTCGAGCTAAAGTGCACCTTAGGTCTCGACATTTTCAAGATAAGTCACGATATAACATATAAAATTTCGAGGGGGTTTTTCAAGGCTATACATGAAGATTTCGACATTCTTCTATTTTTATCCTTGAGCTCGAGTTATTCCTACAAGACTTAACAGAGTTTCCATATTTACCAAACTGAAACTTAGCATAAACCTTAAACGATTCTTAAGCCTTCAAGAACTAACTATGGTATTACAGTAAAAACCCTAAAAATAATAAACTTGTACGAAACCTAATTGTAGGTAATTCTGAGCCTAGAATCTCTTAAACACTTTAATATTTTAACTCCAATTGTAATTTTTTGTTAGTTAATTAAGTTAAACGAGTTCAAACAACTCAAATTCACCTCGTACGTAAAGTCATCATTTACTTTCAGCAACCAAATCAGGCTCTATAAGATATTTCATATATATCTTGAAGTTATGATATATGTTTTCTATTTGAATGCCGATTATGGCATTAATTCATACAATAAATTGTGATCTTTTTAACCAGGGAAGCGTCGGGCGTTGCAACAATGCAATAAGTTGGGCATTTCCACGGACAACGCATAGAAATACTCATTTCCTTTTCAATGTTCGCGACCGTTTTCGTGAAACTAACAGCTCGAATTCTTCTTGGAAAATTACAGGAAAGCAGCAAATTCAAATGGTCCTGTTTGATACGAAAGTAAAGTAGCTAATATATATAGATATCTAAATTTGCTTCTGACTTTTTAACGTTGGCCGGTCGCATGTTTTCAAGATTTTTCTTTTAGAAAACAATTTCCATTTACAGTGAAAAGTTAAATTCAAGCATTAGAATGAATGGTATATAATCAACTGATAACCAAAGTTGACGTGCAGAAAAAAATTTGGATCCCGGCAGAGGAAATCTAAATAAATAGAAATACACGTCTAAATCTTGATGCAGTGCTAGTTATGTGTTATATTGTTTCTTTTAGAAAACAATATATATATAATGAGCAACAGTAAAATGCGAAAAAAAAAAGACGATGATGTACTTACTAGGTTATTTGTTCTTCATTCTCCGAATTGGCGTTATCGTCTTTTACATTCAATAACTTTCTAGTATAAAACAACAGAAATCCAAACCTAATAAAAACAAATCAGAAAATGTTTCTGCAAATTATGATCAAGCTGAAGGTTCTGCTGGATATATAGTGAAGCGAAAACTCGACTAGGACTCTGGTCATAAGGCAATGAAATTGTGGTCGCCCATGGCTTCATTGTTTCTCCATTAACATGCATCTTCTGATATAAAAAAATATATACATGATGGATGATGATGGGGTGAGGGTGATATATGATATTAAAACTTACTTTGAAGCTCAGTTTAAATGGATGTAATGACACAAAAAAATGCATGTTAAGGAGAGGCTTGAAGTGAATAATTAACCTGAAGCCAAAAGAAGAGTGCCAAACGTAGTCGGGGGATTCATAACTTCCATCACCTTCTCATAGGTCTCTTTCAACTCGTTTTCTACTTCCGCACTCTTGTTAATGATTCGTTCAATCCTTTGGAAAGTACTAATAAAGCCTCCAAATGTTTTTTCGAGTTGTATGTTCCCTTCTCCTTCTTCACTTAATGCAATATGTTCAGCCGAATTGTCCACTTGGATTTCGTTTCTCACTATCAGTTGCATCGAACTTTCCTCTCTAACTGGATTTTCTTTTGCTTTGGTTACACTAACCTTATTCCGCTCAATTAAACGTCTAGACCTACATCTTTCTATCGCCTCTGGCATTTCTACAACATCCTTCCCCTTATTGTTCGGCCTTTTCTTGAAGCTTCCCATCTCATTCTTTCCTTCAATGGTCTTATTTCCATCAGAGCTTCCCTGACTTCTCTTGGTCTTAACAAACTTCCTCTTACTTCCTTTGTTCTGCTGTTTTTCAGCTTCAGTCACTGATTGACTCCCCATAACAAAAAATCCTAACCACCCATCGTTCTCCTCTGAAGTCGGGTCACTGCTATTCCCAATTTGGTCGGTAGAATCAACAGTCTGTTGTTGCAAACCTAACGCCTCATTTACTTCTACTGATGCAGTTATCCACCCTTCCAGGCTTACTTCTGAATGACTATCATCATTCTCCTCTATAGTAGACTCAACAAGCTTACGCTGTGTAGTACAATCAGTCATTTTAATGGTAGATCTAGGTTTATGATCTGAAGGTTGTTCTGTAATAAGACGATATACTTCAAAGCAATCATCGTCTACATATTTACGGCCGAGATTGACCAGCCAATCAAGCTTATGTGATTGCGTTCTCCATGCATCATAAGCCTCTGCGATTTCCCAGTTAACCATTGCAAGTTAATTCTTATTCTGAATAAGTTCAATCGTCAGAGTAAATACAAAAATTGAACTGGTAAGCAAGAACAATGTATTCTTTCTGAGAATTATACATGAGATGAACTATGTGTAACTACAATGAATGAGGTTCACAACAAAATAGTTTTAGATCTCCAATCCTTCTTCATGCTCATTAAGACAGCCATAAGCATAAATAAACTTCATTTTTCAGATCTTCAATCAATCTACTTCACTTCAATTTACATATCATTAAATCCTTATACAAGTTGAAAATAATGAAGGGTCCAAATGAATTCATAAGCGCGGTGAAGAAAAACGGATAAAATTCACAACAGTTTAACATCGCACGATAAGGAATTCAGACGCAATTGTTTAAACAATCAAACAGAATGGACAAAGCAAGATGGCGATTTGTATCCATGAATTAACTATTTGACGAGGAAATAAAAACAATCAAATCCATTCAGCTACCACGAAACATTGCGAAAATCACGTTTGCTCGTGAAATCAGAACAAACCCAAATCTGATAAGAAAAAAGAAAGAAGAAAATATCAAACAATGAGAGTTACCTGAAATGAACTAGCCAAAATAACTCGCGATTTTGCAAAGCGTTCTAAGGTTTTTTTAGCGGGGACGAAATTAGGGTTTTGCGCCTCGGAATCACAGGTTTGATGAAACAATCGAGATTTTTTTATGTCACCGACCTAGAAAGAGAATATTATGAAAGTAAGTGTTATATATTCTCTACTCCTAATATCAAGATTTAACATAAGATCGAATAGTCAAAAGAGCGAGAAATACAATCAATATTCTCGCTTGGAGTTACTACACACCTTTCCGATTATATTGGGCGACGCACATACTAAAATATCATAGGACCGCTCACGCCGGGAGTTTCTTGAATGAACCCTGTGATTCGTTACGCTACGTGAAGTCTATCATTAAAACATCCCGAAGCAATATAGATGTTCTCATTAGCGTTTGTGATTGTGTTGCTATCGTAACCCTACATGCATTACAAAATCTTACATCATATCTTGTAAGTGAAGTTCTCAATATCTAACACGCTTCAGAACATGTTGTTCAGTTTCAGTTTTAACCGCACACTATGAAGTTTCTCGTTATCATTTGACATGTTTCAAATTGCGATCGAATTTCAATTTCGAATCTTAATCTACTTAAAAAAATATCATGGAAATCAGAAAGAGCTATAACCAAACCACTACGCCTTTAGCTCCTCTTCTAGCGGTCTTTTGTGTAGCAAAAATGCACGAAATCTGTATTCGATTTCAAGTATGAAAACGTAAGAATCAAAAGTTAACATTCAAAATGCTGATTCAAGTAAACGTGAACCTTCCATGTCTGACAAGAGATGATTAGGCTTACTCTTTGTGTAACCAGAGCGCAAAACGCGGTGAAGTTAACTTTTCTTCGCTGCATTATTTAATCACACGACTTGTTCAATGCCTATTTGCTCTTCGAGTGTCCGTACATATCTCGTTCCATAGATTTTTCACTAATCGCATATGTTTCTAAAACGATGAATTGTGTTGCAATATATGGAAAAGTAACTTGTCACGACGATCTTGTGGAGCAAAAGGTCTGTGAAATAAATGTGATACACAGCTACAAGCTGGGCTTCTTTGATTGTGTCCCTCACTTTTGTGGGGCTTGATATTTTATGATGCAAAAACTCTTATGCTTTTGGTTTGTATTAGCGAGCGAATTAACAATGAACCTGTTGGGGAATTCGATCCTGGACCTCGCCGGAGCCGCCGGGAATCGCCGGACAAGAAGCTGGGACGAGCTGAAGTTGAATAGAGCTGAAGAAGTGATCAAAGTACAGTAGCTGTTCGATCATCTGCGCGCCTAATCGGAGAGACGACATTTAAACCTGGAAGATTAAATGAGGGATGTCAGATGGCGCGCGAAGTTGATGAACGACCAAGATTAGATGAGACCCGATCTGAGTGATGATGAATATGGACCGCATGATCAAGATCGGACGATGGATGATTAAGGCGGGAAATCACTTATAAAAGTGTCATGCGACTTACGTTGGGTCACGCTTAACACATGCGCAACGTGGCTGCATTTGGGACGTCCGTTCAAGATGAAATCAACGGTCCACACCATTCGACACTTAGTTATTTCAGCTATTTAAGGTTCTGTAAATCAGTTTGACGATCCATCTTTGTGAGCTTGTAGCGTCTTGTAGAGTGAGAATCTCGGTGAGGTTAAAACACGAATGTTGTAGAGGGCCGTGAGAGTTGTACTTTTCGTGTTGTGAGTAATACAGGGCGAGGCTCGGTTGATCCGTGGATGTCGGCTAAACATAGCCGAACCATAAATCTGTTGTTAAGTGTCTGTGTGTGTGTGTGTGTTCAGAGCTGCTGTTTCGAGCTGATCTGAGCTACGAATTGTTCAAATCAGTGAGAAAGCTTGCATACAGTGAAAGAACATTGAATTGCGATCTCAACGCTGCTTCTCGATCAACAAGTGGTGCGGTGAGCGTGGATTGGATACTAGACTCGGGCTCCAGCATGCACATAACCTTCAACAAGGGCTGGTTGCGAGATTACAAGGTGTTGAAGGGCAAAACAGTTCAGCTTGGGAATGGAAAGAGCTGTGAGGTGTTTGGTTGTGGTTCTGTCCAAATGAGGTTAGCTAATGGAGCTGTGGGACTTCTAAGAGATGTCAGGTATGTCCCTGAGTTAAAGAGAAACTTAATTTCCATTGGTACTTTGGACAAAAAGGTCTATAACACCAAACTAGCAGCTGGAAAAGCTTAAGTGTTGAAACAGGGTAGGTTGGTTCTGACTGGAAGTTTGAGGCATGGTATCTACTTGCTCGATGGGTGCTCTGTGATGGGAGGCACACAGCTTGAAACTAGGAAGTTTGGTGGTGAGACTGATGTGCACGCGCGATCACAGGATGCTCATGATGGGGGAGAAAAAGGCAAGGCAAAACTGAAGGTCGAAGCAGAAAACCAAATTTCTGCTGAGAGCTGTGATGGAATCAGCTCTGATGGTGATGATTCTGAGCTCTCTGATGGTGATGATTCTGAGCTCGAGGTGGAGCTATTTACTCCACGCGGCGAAGGCACCTCAAAGTCACATGAGAGGGTGACATCTGAGGTGGAGCTGAGCTCAGAGGAAGCAGAGGATCCGAGCAAGAAGTCGGATGAAAACTGCTCTGAAAATACCAACTGATATTGATTCTGATTTTTCTATTGAAGGTTCTATATACTGCAATCTCCACGGCGAGTGAGGCAAAGGAAAAGGTGCTGGCTAGCTCAAGGAAGGCCAGGAAAGCATCAAAGGGAAATAGAGTCGGAGAATTCACAGAAGAGAGACAGGAAATAAGCATCAATGGTCGAGATCACTCCAAGTGGAAAATTTCCATCCTACTTGGAGTTGGGAAGTTCTCAATTGTGGCATGCAGCTCCTGAGGGAGCTGGTTGATCAACCGAGCAAAGAAGTATTACCAGCGGTGGAGCTTTGATGGGAGACCGAAGCTCAGAAATGAGACTCTCATATGCAAAGGGTGAAGGTAATGGCTGGTTTCTGGTATGATTTCAAGTGAGGACAGCAGATGAGGTTGAGCAGATTCAGGCAAACTCGAAGTTGGGATTGCAAGGTCGAAGTCTCGAGGCGGAGTTTGTTGGGGAATTCGAGCCTGGACCTCGCCGGAGCCGCCGGGAATCGCCGGACAAGAAGCTGGGACGAGCTGAAGTTGAATAGAGCTGAAGAAGTGATCGAAGTACAGTAGCCGTTCAATCATCTGCGCGCCTAATCGGAGGGACGACATTTAAACCTGGAAGATTAAATGAGGGACGTCAGATGGCGCGCAAAGCTGATGAACGGCCAAGATTAGATGAGACACGATCTGAGTGATGATGAATCTGGACCGCATGATCAAGATCGGACGGTGGATGATTAAGGCGGGAAATCACTTATAAAAGTGTCACGCGACTTACGTTGGGTCACGCTTAACACATGCGCGACGTGGCTGCATCTGGGACGTCCGATCAAGATGAAATCAACGGTCCACACCATTCGACACTTAGTTATTTCAGCTATTTAAGATTTTGTAAATCAGTTCGACGATCCATCTTTGTGAGCTTGTAGCGTCTTGTGGAGTGAGATTCTCGGTGAGGCTAAACACGAATGTTGTAGAGGCCGTGAGAGCTGTACTTTTCGTGTTGTGAGTAATACAAAGCGAGGCTCGGTTGATCCCTGGATGTTGGCTAAACATAGCCGAACCACGTTAAATCAGTTGTTAGTGTGTGTGTGTTCAGAGCTGCTGTTTTGAGCTGATTTGAGCTACGAATTGTTCAAATCAGTGAGAAAGCTTAGCATACAGTGAAAGAACATTGAATTGCGATCTCAACGGTGCTGCTCGATCAACAAAGACACAATTCTTTTCTTTATTTTTGGCTCACACGTTTCCCTCTGTTATTTTTCCTTCATATGACATCCTATTTACAATAATCACACAACACTACAAAACAAAATACACAAAAGTTCTGCTCCCATTATAACTTAATCCCATGCTTCACGTTTATTTTTTCTTTCCACATTTGCTGCTCCTTTTTTCTTTCTTTTGTGTTCTGCTGACTTCTTTATTTGAACGCTGTTTTTTGTCTTCTCCCTTTGCGGTTTCAACTCCAACTTGCCCCAACTCTTCAAAATGCATTGTGTTTATTTGTCAACAAATTCCTTCCTTAAACTCAATGACTTCCTATTTTTCATCCCAAGCGCTCGCTTCAAATTTTCAAATGTACCTGTCGGTAACAACTTCGTGAAAATATCTGCAACCTAATCTAGGCTTGCGACGTGCACATCTTCACTTCTCTATATTTTACGTGCTCTCTAATTAAATGGAACCGAGCATCAATATTCTTGCTTCTCTCATGATGAACCGGATTTTTCGCCAACTCAATCGTGAATTTATTATCTACTCGATTTTGATTGGCTCGACTTGTTGAAGATTCAACTCGAGCAGCAAATTTCTCAGCCATATTGCGTGACCGGCACTCCACGATGCTGCCACATATTCAGCTTCACAGGTTGATAGAGTGATGATCGGTTGTTTTTTCGATAGTCAAACGCTGTGCTTCCTAAATAAAATACGTAACCACTCGTGCTTTTGCGATCATCGATATCTCCACACCAATCACTATATGCTTATTCGATCAGTATATCGTCGCTCGCCTTTGAATAAAATAGACCTAATGATTGTGTTCCTCGAATGTATCAAAGAATTCTCTTGATTGCTGATCGACACGTGGTGTGTGAATGAAAAGTGCGACAAGTGATAATTAAAACGAATACCTAATTACTATCACCGACGTGCGATAGGCAGTGAACCTATCGTTGGTAGTGCAGTAAAGTGAGTAGACGAGTATCGAACACGAGGAATAAATCAAGTACTAGTAATTACCTATCGATTCGATATTTAGCCTAAATAAAATACGCAGATTTTTGATGACTTAACCTAACACTTACCCCTAAATCGACTAGAAATTCAAAGAACACGTTAAACTGATACGAAGCTTTCAGATAAGAAAAAGTGCTCGGGATTCGAATCCCGCTAGGTATTATTGGCTAAGACAATAAACTATCGCTCCTACGTGATTTTGACTAGATCGCAGTAATTTTCCTGCCCGCTCGCGAGTTTGCTGTCGCCCTAAACGCTCGCGGGGATCTAAAATTCATTAATTACTAACGGCGAGGATCGAGTATTTGCTTTCGCCCTATACTCGAATCCTATCTTCTACGAATGGCCTAATCGTTATTTAGCTGTCGCCCTAAACGATTTTCCAAACAATTACTTTAACACATAGACATATTAAAGCAACGAAATAATTTCATAGAACGATAAATAGTCAAAACACATAGTCATGATAATTAAAAGTCTTAACTACGAAATATCCTAGCGTTCATCTAATCCCAAACACAAAGGGAATTAGCTACGCATAATAGAAGGAAAAACAACTAAGGAAATAGAAATTAAGAGAAAAGAACTCATAATCGTTGAAAGCTCGGGTAGATCTTTGTTCTTCGTTCACGTTTGCGTAGAACTCCGTCTCTTGCGCTCCGGGGCGTGATTCTGCGTTCCTCCATTATTTATTTTTCGAGTTCCTATAGTAACCGAGATAGCAAACATACCTGGGTCCTTGCATTTTTGAGGTAATTTTCTTTGAAGAGCAGCGGAAACATTATCACTTACAAGGATTTTGCCTTCGGCCTTATGTTTTCTTTTGTTCGAACACATTTCTTTCAAAAATTTCGCATAGCGTAAAATCTGCTTGATAGCGTCTAAGAGTGGGATGTTGATTTCGACTTTGCTGAAAGTTTCCATTATGTTCTTTTCCTCTTCTTCTTGTTTCACCCTAGCAAACCTTCCAGAAAAAGGGGGAGGAATAACAAGATTAGATTTTAAACCAGAATCATTAATTACCTTCTTTCCATTGTCTTTAGTTTCATCTCCACTTGGTAGTTTTGTTGGGGCTTTGTCATCATTAGGCGGACCGATCTCTTTCCCGTTTCGAAGAGTCATAACACTCACATTCTCTCTTGGATTAATTTCAACTTGAGCTGGTAGTTTTCCCTTCTCATTCTGCATTTGACTAATTTGTGCCGCCATTTGGGACATTTGCCTTTCTAAGTTTTGTACGCTAGCGCGTGTTTCATGTATGCTTGATCGTGTCTCCTGTTGAAAAGTAGCAGTGCTATTGGCTAAATTCATAACGATATCCTCTAAAGACATACCTGGTTTTGAAAGTGTAGCTCGAGGTGCTTGTTGCATGAAACCTGGTGGCCGATTCCCATAGCTCAGATTTGGATGGTCTCTCCATCCGGGGTTGTAATGGCTTGAGAATGGATCATAACGTTTTTGAGATGGTCATGCAAATCCTCCAACTGCATTTGCTTGCTCACTAATGTCAAATTGATGTGAGGGACAATTCTCCGTTGAATGTCCGGTAAGCGTACAAATACCACAAGTCTTCACATGATGAGTTTTTCCTGAAACAAGTTTCTCCACAAGCGAAGTTAGAGAATCTAATTTTTGCTCAAAAGATGTACTTACCCCGCTAGCCCGTTGTTGACCTACGTGTTGACGTGTTCCGAATTGTTGCGCATTTGTAGCCATGCTTGAAATTAAACGACGAGCTTCTTCGGCCGTTTTATCAACTAATGCTCCACCACTGGCTGCGTCGATCATGTTTCGTTCCATTGGTAATAGCCCTTCGTAGAAATATTGGATAAGTGCTAATTCTGAAATTTGGTGGTATGGGCAGCTTGCACATAATCGCTTGAATCTCTCCCAGTATTCGTGTAAAGTTTCTCCGGTAAACTGTCGAATCCCATATATTTCTTTTCGAATGTTTGCGGCACGAGACGCGGGAAAGAATTTTTCGAGGAATTGCTTCTTTAGCTCAGCCCATGTATTTATAGAGCCAGAGGGCAAATAGTACAACCAATCTTTCGCAAGATCGGCCAGTGAGAAAGGAAAAGCACGAAGACTGATTTGGTCTTCGCTTACGCCACTAGGCTTCATGGTTGAGCAAACCATGTGGAACTCCTTCAAGTGTTTGTGGGGATCCTCACCTGCGTTACCATGAAAAGTAGGAAGTAAATGAATTAAACCAGATTTTAATTCAAATGGTGTTTGAGGAATTGGAAATTCAATGCAAAGTGGCTGCTGGTGAACATCTGGAGTAGCCATATCCCTCAAGGTCAGGCGGACTGGTTGTTGTTGCTGTTCATTTTCCATATCACTTGATGAAAATTCCTCGTCTGACGTGGCGTCGGATTTTGAGATTTTCAATTTGTCCTTTTCTCTCTTTGCCTTCTGATTTGCTCGTGCAGTCTTCTCTATCTCTGGATCAAAGATTAGAATACCAGTACGAGAAGAACGGGGCATAAGCTTGAAAAATAATAATAATGATAAGCGAAATAAAAGTAGAAATAAACCAATTAGACACCACCTTCCCCGGCAACGGCGCCAAATTTGGTCGCGTCAAAAACGGCCAAAAATAATATTAATCACCTTATTCACTCACTAAATACTAGTATAGCGAAAGTAGGGATCGTCTCCACAAGGGAAATGGTTGATTTATTTCTAATTTCAAGCTCGATCAATAATTACAATAATAATAATAATAATATTAATAATAATAATAATGATATTGGGGGGGGGGAGGGGGGGTTGATGATAATGTTTTTAACGCAATAACGAGAAATAAAAATATCGAGACTAACGACAATAAAATAATAATCGAAGGAATTATTGTCCACCTAGATTTATTTAACTGATCATCGATTTAATAAAATATTATGTCAACGCAAGCATAATCGGTTATAGTTATCGACGAACGCCTAACAACCAATCTTTTCTTACTTTTTCGGTAATTAAGAGACGCTCTATAATTACTTCCCTAATCGAAAAATAATCTCCGGGACGCCCTGCAAGATTTAAAGTTCCGACAGCATTAAATACGAAAAAGACCCGATTATTGACTAATAAACTCGGACGTCGGTTTATTAAATCAAATCATTTAACCTTACAATATAACTTACACTTACTGAATGTAGAGAAGTTGAATATTGGTTGCTACTTATTAAAACGAACAAACAATTACGGATTTGTTGTTTATATTAGCTATTGATTTACCTAGATATCATAAACATTGGCCACTGTTTATTTAACCTAAGCTCATCAATATATGTTACTACCGGATAAACGAATACTTGCGCTTTCAAAAAGTAGTCTCGTTTAATCTCACAGTTTCAACAAAACTAGGCTTCGAATAATCCTTCAACTATAGAAATTAGCCGCTAAACATATTAATAAAAATGGATCTATTAATTAATAATGCAGGCATAAGAGATAAAAGAAATGGAATATCCTTACGTCCGTGTGAATGCTCCTCTGTGTTGTTCATCCACGTCAACAAGCATTTATCATAAAAGTAATGGATAAACTCAACCAAAGAAGACAAACGAACTTGGGTTTTGTAACTAATTATTAAGACATGATTATCATATTTTAATATAATGTTTTGACAATAACAACAAATATATATGTTTGTATATATGTGTAATAAGGTGAACAGATGCTAAAGAAAACGGCAAAGGCAGAATTAATACTCTTCTTAAGCAACGATTAACCTCGGGCTAACGCGATTACAGATGTGATCTCCAAGACTCGACCTCCCAACTGCCTCGTCTGAACAAAAGCTGCGAGTTATCGATAGCGGCGAAGATGAGAGCTACGAGGGGCTTCCTTCTGTCATCTATCTACCTCTGTTTTCTCACATAATCTATCACAGAAGCTCTCTATTTTATTTCCTCTCTTCAGCTCAAACTCTCTGCCCTCCTTTTATAGAATAAAATCTGAACAGGTTCTTTTCTTTTCAAGGTGGAGATATGGATCCGGATCTATCAAGCTAATCCTCCAAGTCTTCGATATATCTTGTTGATTGCATTTTTTTCCTTCCTCGAGCCCTGTGTGCATCGACTTTAATTGCTTGACGTAAGATGTTTGGCTCTTTCTTTTTATTTTTCTTTGCACAGCCGTTCGATGAGTTTACTATCCCTTTCTTGTCCACATGTAATTAGGAAAAACCCTACTGGACTAATTGGGCTACATAGATATTTGTTTTCAACTTGGATCAAGTAACCAATCTTTCGAAGCCCATTTATGATTGACATGGCAGTGGAGAATGAGTGAGGTGTTCCATTCGCTACGTTGTGCTCTGAATTCTTTGAATTCGTTCCACGTTTGGATCTTTCCCATTTTGGTTAATTTTACTCCGATATCCTGTCAAATATGAAATATAAAAAATATACTTATATTCGAGCAAATTTCGACCCAAAACACGCGTTAATATGTTGTAAAATATCATATAATCGTAACTTATCAACCATCATCAGATATATTTCTCTGCATCTCCTCATTACATATCATCGCATAAGCTTGTTGATGTGTTGGTGGTGGAATAATGAGCAGAATTTGAGACTTCAGTGGAGCATAAGATTCATTTAATCCTGATAAGAACTGCATTAACTTGTGCTCTCGCATGTAAGCATCATATGATGAACGTCCCTTCGCAGTTTCAATAGACAGATTAAGAAGTGATTCATATTCCTCCCACATGTCTCAATTTGGAGTAATAAGCAGTCACATTTTCAGCTCCCTGACTGTGTGAATTAATTTCCTTAAACAAAGAAAAAATTCTGCTTCTATTCACCTTACTAAATTGATCTTCCAACTCTTTCCAGGCTTGAAAAGCCGTATCATAGTATACCAAACCTTTATAGATTTCCTTATTCACTGACTTTAGAATCCAAGACAGTACCAGAGAATTACATCTATCCCATTGATCATAACTCTCAGAAGTAGGATTAGGTTTAGGACATTTACCATTAATAAAACCGAGTTTACCCTTGCATTTGAGGGAGAGCATCATCGCCTTGCTCCAAGCAGTATAATTTTCAGAACCACGCAATTCATCTGGAACTAAGATCAAATTCGGAACATCTGCATGAAGATACAGAGGATCTGAGGGATTTAGGTATGAAACCTCATGTGGCGATTCCAGATTTCCATCTGAGCTCAAATTCTCCTGAGAAATTTCTTCAATGACTGACAGTGTCACAGAAATTGGAACGAAATCAAGAGACTAAAGCTTCGATCTAGCAAGATTCACAGAAATCGAAGTAATTGGAAACAAATGTGGATTGATCGGTGCTCAGCTCTGATACCATGTGAAGAAAATATTTGGAGGGAAAATATGGATTGAATAGCTGAGTAAAAATGAATCAATCGTTTGTTATTTACAGCTTACATATCTACTTATACTGTAAAATACTAAGTAAACTATCCACTAATCATAAACCGCCACGTGTACAAATAATTAACAGAATTAGCTAAGCTTGCTGATCCATTCTCGCAGATGATCTTCAGCTTAACAGAGAATACGTATCTGGGTGGTTAAAGAAGGAACATAGGCACATTTTCTTCGAAAAGGCGACCTTGGTGCCCAAGTTCCGATTAGGAAATTGGTTGTTATAGGCAACGGTTGTTAAAAGGCTTAGACGACAATTTCTAGGCGTCCTTGGTACGCTCTAAATATTTCAAAGCGTATAGGCGGCAGTTTCTTTTAACGAAGTCGCTTATTTTAATACTTTTTTGAAATATTATAATTGTCTTTCGATATCCCAACAAACTTGTATCTGTTATTTCGGTGATCAAAATAGAAAACATTTCACGTGAGCTCTCTCTCTATTGGATGCTCTCTATCAATAATACTCACAATATAATATTATGTTGCTCATGCAAGAAAAAAACTTGAGAGGCTTAAAGTTATTATTTTGCTCACCCTTTCTTCTATGCGTACTGATACAATTTATAGGAATATCAAGAGGGAAAAGTCCAAACATAAACTTCAACAAAAGAAACTCCTTTTTGATTTTTCCATTTCATCTTATCTCTTCGTTGATTGCTTGTCAAACATGTATTGCTTATTTGCTTCATTTGTTTGCTACTTTCGGCTCCATATTTTTTTAATCTATTGAGCTTAGTCAACAAATTCCCCCCTTAAGCTCAATGTCTTCATGTCTTTCATCCCGAGCATCCTCTTTAGGTTTTCGAATGTGCTTGTCGGTAACGGCTTCGTGAAAATATCTGTGACTTGTTCCGAACTCGCAACGTGTACCATCTTCACTGCTCCATTTTTTACGTGCTCTCTAATAAAATGGAATCGAGCATCAATATGTTTGCTCCTCTCATGATGGACTGGGTTTTTCGGCAACTCGATCGCCGATTTATTATCTACTCGAATTTCGATTGGCGCATCTTGTGTAAGATTCAATTCGAGCAGTAAGTTCCTCGGCCAGATTGCGTGACAGACACAACACGATGCTGCACAGATTCTGCTTCATAGGTTGATAGAGTCACGATCGGTTGCTTTTTCGATAACCAGGTGAATGCCGTATTACCTAGATAAAATACGTAGCCGCCAGTGCTTCTTCGATCATCGATATCTCCGCACCAATCGCTGTCAGAATATCCGACTAATTTGCAGTCGCTCGCCTTTGGATAAAATAGTCCGAGTGATTGTGTTCCTGGGATGTATCGTAGAATTCTCTTAATCGCTTTTAGATACGACTGCCTCGGATCTTCCATATACCGGCTAATGACTCCAATGCTATAAGCGATATCGGGTCTCGTGCAGGTCAAGTATCGCAGACTGCCCACGAGACTTCGATAATCAGTCGCATTCACTCCTTGTCCTCTCTCAAACTTGGACAGTTTTATTCCAAGTCCATCAGTGTCGCTATCGGGTTGCTCTCCTCCATTTTATTTTTCTTTAATATAGCCTTCGCATACGCTTCTTGCGACACAAAAATTCCCGTGCTTCTTTGCTCGACTTCAAGACCGAGAAAATATTTCATCAGTCCCAAGTCCGTCATCTCGAATTCCTTCGTCATCGCCTTCTTGAAGTCGTTGACTATTTTCTCACTGTTTCCCATGAATATAAGGTCATCGACATAGAGAGCGACGATGATCATTTCCTTTCATTCTCGTTTGACGTAGAGGCGTGCTCGAACGGACATTGCTCGGACTTGTTCTTTTTGAAATATCCGTCAATACGGGTGTTCCATGCTCGCGGCGCTTGCTTTAGCCCGTAAAGCGCCTTTTTTAATTTCAACACTTTGCCTTCATTCCTGGTTTTGTGTATCCGGGGGGCTGCTCCACGTAGACTTCTTCCTCGAGTTCCCTGTTCAGAAAAGCAGACTTTCACGTCCATCTGGTAGATTGACCAGTTGAGTTGTGCAGCTTGAGCTAGGAGCAAACGGATTGTCTCCATTATGACAAGCAAAAACTTCGTCATAATCTATTCCCGCTTGTTGTCGATAGCCCTTCACTACCAATCTCGCCTTGTAACGTTCAGCTTTTCCTTGGGCATTCATCTTCTTCTTATAAACCCATTTGACTCCAATGGGTTTATGCCCGTTTGGCAACTCCACAAGTTTCCATGTGTCGTTCTTTTCGATCGCCTTTATTTCCTCGTCCATCGCCATTTTCCATCTCTTGTCTCTTATGGCTTCTTCGAAACTAATTTGTTCCGAGTCGGCCAGTAAGCAGACTAGGTGAACCTGTTCGGTTGATCTTTACAGGTCCCGCATGCTTCGCATCCTCGGCTGTCTTGGTTCATCCTCCTCGTCATTTTCTTGAGACGAAATCGGAAGAGGTATTGGTGCAACGATCAGTGGCTCTTCAGGCGTTGTGTTTTCTTCAACGTTCCAGGCCCACAAACTTTCTTCATCTACCCGAACATCGCGACTTGCTATTACCTTTTTATTTTCAGGGTCATAGAGCCGATACGCCTTCGTCTTCTCATCATACCCAATAAACACGAGCTTTTTGCTTTTATCGTCGAGCTTGGTTCTTCTTTGATCGGGCACATGTGCATGCGCCATGCTTCCAAATATTTTGAAATGCGCTACGGTCGGTTTTCGGCCAGTCCATGCTTCCTGCGGTGTTTGATTCCGAGGCTGTGCGGTGGACATCGGTTCTGAATATATATAGCACATCGTATCGCTTCGGCCTGGAACTCTTTTGCATGTCTTTGCTCTTTAACATTGATCGAACCATGTCGAGAATGGTTCGATTCTTCCTTTCAGCTACACCGTTCTGTTGTGGTGAATAAGACGCGGTGAGGAACCTCCTAACGCCTTGTTCTTCGCAAAATTAGCGAAAGCACCTGACATGTATTCGCCACCTCTGTCTGATCGGAGCGCCTTGATGTTTGAGCTTGTCTCCTTTTCGACCATAGCCTTGAATTTTTTAAACGTCTCGAACGCTTCTGATTTTTCCTTAGAAAATACACCCACGTCTATTTTGAGTAGTCGTCGATGAAAGTGATAAAGTATCTCCTTCCACCGAATGATTCTGGTGTGACTGGCCCACATATATCTGTATGTATGAGCTCGAGTGGTTTGCGCGCTCGATATTCTGCCTGCTTCTGGAACGTCGTCCTCGTATGTTTTCCGATTACGCAGCTTTCGCAAAGCTTCTTTTCGCCTTCTATCACCGGCATTCTGTTGACCATGCATCTTTTGGAGAGCTCCTTTAGGCCACCCTAGTGCAAATGACCAAATCGCATATGCCACAACTGGTCTTTATCCTCCACGTCAACTTGCAAACATTTTTCTTGAATCGCCTTCAGGTTGAGTCTGAACATTCGGTTCCTTTCCATCTCGACCCGTGCGATCATTCTTCCGTCTTTGTTTCTTAGTTGTAATGAGCGGTCCTTCATGAACACTGAACATCCTTTTTCAAGCAACTGGCCCATGCTTAAGATGTTTGTCTTCAAGTCGGGTACGAAATAAACGTCCTCGACCGTTCCCTGTTTGCCATCATTTCGAGAGAAACAAATTTTCCCTCGGCCTTTGACTTCTATCTTCGATGCGTCTCCAAAAGACACGTGGCCGTCATCGATCTTTTTTAGATCCGTGAAGAGATGTTTATGCCCGCTCATATGATTGCTGGCACCGTTGTCAAGATACCACACCATATCATTGTCTGGACTTGAATCCTCGAGCGCCATTAAGAGAACGCCTTCGTCTTTTGGCTATTCTTGTGATTAGATTCGCATTTTCACCTACCTTCTTTTCGGACCAACAGTCTTTTACGAAATGTCAGAACTTCCCGCAGTTGTAGCATTCAACGCTCGGCCGATTCGAGCGATCACCTCGTCCTTGAGCTCGACCTCGTCCTCTCCAATTTTGATTGCTCGTTTATCGTTGTTCCGGATTGTATCCTCGTCCTCGGCCTGAATTTTGGCCGAAACCTCGTCCTCTTTGACCTCGTCCTCGTCCTCGGCCGTGATACGTATATAGCGCCTTGTCCTCTTTAAGTGATAATTTCGTCTGCAGAGCCTCGTCCAGCGATTCCTGCTTCTTCTTTTTCTTCCGTTGCTCGTGAGCTTCGAGCGAATCGGAGAGTTCGTCGACTGTCATTTCTTCGAGATTTTTGGATTCTTCAATTGCACATACCACGTTCTCATACTCGTCCGTCAGGGAGCGGAGAATTTTTTCGACGATCCGCGCTTCCGTTAGAGCCTCACCGTTTCTCTTCAACTGATTCGAGATGGTTTGTACTCTCGTTATATAATCGGATACGCCTTCGCCGTTCTTCATTCTTGTCATTTCGAATTCGCCACGAAGAGTTTGCAGCCGTACTTGTTTTACTTGGTCGGCGCCTTTGTACGATGTCTCCAGTTTTTCCCATGCTTCCTTCGAATTTTTAACGTCTGCTATCTTTTCAAGGCCGGGATCGTCT
Source organism: Craterostigma plantagineum (assembly GCA_027422505.1). Taxonomy (NCBI): domain Eukaryota; kingdom Viridiplantae; phylum Streptophyta; class Magnoliopsida; order Lamiales; family Linderniaceae; genus Craterostigma; species Craterostigma plantagineum. The sequence goes on along the minus strand of JAPQWV010000748.1, from coordinate 99,759 downwards.
AACGCTTGGTGGATGAAGTTGAGCGCGGTCTGGCGAGATCGTTCCTACGCCTTGATTTGAGCCGTGTCGTCCGTTTTTTCGGTTCGGTGTACCCTTTTTCTACGATATTCCATACGCCTTGCGACCCGAGCAGTACCTTCATTCGGATAACCCAACTATCATAGTTGAGTTTTGTGAGGCGCGAGACGGGCATGACTCCGAGTGACATGGCTTTGATACCAATTTGTTATTTCGGTGATCAAAATATAAAAAATTCACGTGAGCTCTCTCTCTATTGGATGCTCTTTATCAATAATTCTCACAATATAATATTATGTTTCTCATGCAAGAAAAAAAACTTGAGAGGCAACTTATTATTTTGCTCACCCTTTTCTATGCGTACTGATACTTTATAGGAATATCAAGAGGAAAAGGTCCAAACATTAACTTCAACAAAACAAACTCCTTTTTGAATTTTCCACTTCATCTTATCTCTTCGTTGATTGCTTGTCAAACATGTATTGCTTATTTTCTTCATTTGTTTGCTACTTTCGGTTTCATATTTTTTTAATCTATTGAGCTTAGTCAACAGTATCAAACCAATAGATTCCCTGATAATAACACACGACAAAAAACTTCAATAAAACACTGAAAACGGTTATTTACTCGATGTTTTCAACTATTTAACAAAAGTAGACAACAACGCTTTTAACTATATATTAAAACAATACTCGTACAACTGGACAAACACTATTGAAATATTTGGCCCACATCCCAACAATTTCTCGGATCTTTGTGGTGTTGTATGTTATGTCTTTTAAAATCTGAACATTGAGTAAGATATTTGTTATCAATGCATGCTATAGTTCCATACGATAAATAAGAATTAATAGAAAAATAGGAAGATAGTTTTATACCTCTACCATGTTACACCTCTGTTCTCCGGCAATTCTTAAGATATCATGCATGTATCGCATGATATAGAAACCACACAATGCACTACCGTATGGTTGTCTTGGGCACTAAATTTAAGAAATAATACCGTAAGAATGCTAATACAAATTACTTTGAATATTAATAAAATAATGCGAACCTTGCATGCTTTCCAACTAACAGGGGTTTCATTCTTCTTACTTTGAGCATCACCCGTGGATCTCCCCATCTGTATTGCCCTGAAATTCAAAAGTTCTATAATTAAGATTATTAAATAAAATAAACTTACTAATCTGAAATTTTTTTCTTATAAAAACTTACACGTTTAGACGTTCACAGATCCCAATCTCCCTAAGGCCGACTTTTGGTGCCAAAGGATCAAACACGAATACGGTGCACGCAGAAAAGTCGATCACCAACAATATCCAATGATTTCTAAATTATGTAACAAGCAAAGTCAATCATGTATGATATAAACTTTAATATATATATATATTTATGCATATAAGAAAGTATTATATTCCTACCTTTCACAGTAAGGCGCAAAAAAGTAACTGCATGACTGATATGAATTTCTGAAAGCCTCAGCCATGTAGCTAATCTCTGTATCGGCATTATTTTTAAGGGACATCAAACTTAAACGACTAGGGTTGAAGCAATGGAACCCGGGTGATTCTTGACGAAGATACCTATAATGAATGATATTATTTCTAAAACTTAAACCTATACGACTTGTTATGAATTGTTTCAAAGATAAATGGAGATACCTCAAGAAAAGTTGAATCACCGCGGAATCCAAACTCACAAAGTCGAATAAGTCCAGGATATCTTTGGCAACGATGGGCATGGGGTCGTTCTCACGACTAGGATTGTAATATACATCACTCATATCAAATTCGAAAGATTGATCCACGCGATGAGAGATGGCCTCGAATAAATACTGACAATGCTCCACTAATGAGCACTTTTCTGATAAGAAAAATATGTAAGTACAGATATAGGTAATGAAATATTAAAACTTAACTTTGCAACTCATATGGATGTACTATGAAGATAATAAAATGCGTTTAATGACAAGCTTGAAGGGGAATAATAACCTGAAGCCAAAAGAACATTCCTAGACGTTATCGAGGGATTCAAAACTTCCATCACTTCCTCATACGTCTCTTTCAACTCATTTTCCACTCTTGCACTGTTATCTGCGATTAGCTTGATCCTTAGAAAAGTACTAAGAAATCGATCGAATGCTCTTTTGAGTTGAATGCCCCCTTCATCTCCTTCAGTTAATGCACAGTTGATATGGCCAACCTCATTATCCACTTGGCGTTCATTTCTCAACATCAGCTGAGTCGAACTTTCCGCTCTAACTGGATTCGCTTCCTCGTTAGCTTCACTAACTCTTTTGTTCTCAATCAAACATCTAGACCTACGTGTTTCTGCCACATCTCGCATTTCCACGACATTCTTTCCCTTATTGAGCAACCTTTCGTTGTTTCCATCAGAGGAATTAAGTAACATTCCCTGACTTCTTTCAGTTACAACAAACTTCCTCTTAGTTCCTTTTTTCTGCTCTTTGTCTGTTTCAGTCGTTTGACCTCCATCAACACGAAAACCTAACCACACATCATTCTCCTCTAAACTGGGGTCAATGTCCTTACCAGTTTCATCCGTACACTCAACATGTTGTTGCATACCTATCCACGTACTGAGACTCACCTCGGAGTTAATTGTCTCGTTATCCTCTATCAAGTCATTTCCTTCCCATTATGATCAAGAGGCTCAACAGGTTGTTCTTGAATAGTACAATTAAGTCTATGATCTGAAGGTTGTTCTGTGAGAAGACGATATACTTCAGAGTAATCATCGTCTACATATTTACGGCCAAGATTGGCCCACCAATCATCAAGCTTAGATGGTTGCGATCTCCAGGCATCATAAGCCTCAGCAGTTTTCCAGTTAACCATCTCTATTGAATTCTTTGCTGAATAAGTTCAGTCGTCTGTTTTTTTTCATGTTTAATTGTTAGTAAATATACAACTGAACTGGTAAGCAAAAGCATGATATGACTTCTGAGAATCATATATGAAATGAATGTAACGATCGATGAGTTTCACACCAATTTAGTTTAAGATTTCCAATCCTTCATTCTCATTTGACAACCATATATATAAATAACAATCAATTTATTTCACTCTAGTTTACATATAATTTCCTTATACAACAGATGAAAATATTTAAGGATCCAAATGAATTCATAAGCGCGGAGAAAAAAAACGGACAAAATTTGCAGCAGTTTTAACATCACTCAATAAGGAATTCAGACAGAAAGGTTGAAAAAATCGATGAGTGAGGAAGACGAAGATTTGGATCCATGGATTCACTATTTTAAAAGAAGAAAAAAAAATCAAATCCATTCATCCACCATGGTATGAAACATTGCCAAAAATCAAGTTTGCTCGAATAAATCATAATACAAAAACCAAATCTGATAAGAAAAAAGAAGAAATATCCAACGACAAGAATTACCTGGAAAAAGAACGAGCCAGAAACCCACGCCAACAATCGCAATGTTTCGAACCGTTCTAAGGGTTTTTTGAGTGCGGACGGAATTAGGGTTTTGCGCCTCCGAAATGCAGGTTTGAGAAAACAATCGAGATTTTATTCATGTCACCGACTTAAAAAGAGAATATTCGAAAAGTAAATACTATCCATTATTTGCTCCTAACATCAAGATATGAGATAAGATCGAAGAGTCAAAAGAGGAAGAAATACTTATCGAGATTAATGCGGTCGAGACACACCTTTCTGATTTAATTGGGTGAGACTAAAATATTATCGGACCACTCACGCGGCGAGTTTCTACGACGCGCCTTGTGATTCATTATACAACGCGGCGCCTATATCGTCAATATGTCACAAATCAATTGACGTCTCTCATTATTGTTTATGGTTGTCCAGAGAAACCCTAGCGAATTTTATTCAAAACTCCTAAATATGTATCTTATATGTAAGGCTCTCAATCAATAACACGCTTCAGAACCTGTTCTACGTGTTTGCTGTAAGCGCACATTATGAAGCTTTTCGTTCTCATTTGACATGTTTCAAATAGCGATAGAAGTTCAATATCCAATCTTTGTCCAATCGCAAAAATGAAAATGGACGAAAATCATAATGCTGATTCAAGTAAATGAACATTCTCGTATGAGAACAGATGATTGGGCTCACCCCTTGTGTAACCAGAAATTAAGCGCATTCAAGTTTCTTTTTTCTTGGCTGCATTATCTCGTACCATAGATTTTGCGTTAAGTTAGGATTTTTCAAAACGATGAATTAAGTCGCAATTTATGGCAAAACAACTTCTCAGGATGGTGTCCGATCAGCACAACCTGGGCTTCCTTCGACTTTCTCCCTCATTTATGTGGAACTAACTGTCACTAATCTAGTGTAGTGAAAAACCCGAAGCGCACTGGGTTCAACTTTAATTAACATACGGACAAAAGAATATGGTAGAAATAAAGACAAAGCAAGAAACGCTTGTCTCAAGCTACTAAGAACGCACTTGTTTTAATTATACAAGATTTTATAGCACTTGATATGAAAAACGGCCACCAAAGTTGTCATCATGAAGATGCTAGAAGAATAAGCGCGGGTAGAAGCTATGATTAAAGGACCATTCGCATGATAACGAGGGGATTGTCATAAACCAAGAAGACAGTGAGACCGAGAAATGGAAGTAAAACTTTCCTCTGGTATTATAACAGGTATAAAGTATTAAACTGACATGAAACCAACAGAAATTGTTCCACCTAGTGCCTAAGGAGAATTTTTTATGGGATTCAGCCGCCCATGAAGAACAAAATAAAAATATTATAATATTTTATTATAATATTATTTTATTTATATATATAATAAATGAACGGTTCGTATTAAAAGGCGACGCGGCGGATTCCTGGCCACCGGTTTTGAGCGATCCAGAAGAGCTGAAGACATCTATAAATAGGCTGATCTTTCTTCAGTTGTTATCATCCCAAATCAAGTGAGAAGTTCAGTGATAGAGAAATAGTGAGAGGAAAACTTATCCGGGTGAATAAGGTTGAGAGCGGGTTTTAGTTTTACAGGGTAGTGGGAAATATGTACAAATATATTATCCGGGTGGGTAAGGGGTCTCGAGTTTGGGTTTAAACACGAGTGTTTATTTGTACGGTTTAATATTCTCAATATAGTAAAGCTGGTGCTCTCCGTAGAGGTAGGCGGTATTGGCCGAACCACGTAAAAATCTCGTGTTCTTTATAGGTGTCATTTTGGTTCTCTCGTGTTGAATCTCTGCAGGGATAATGGCGATGGAAAACAGTTTCAAAGTGCGGCAATTTGATGGTACGGGGAGTTTCACTCTGTGACAAAGACGAGTGAAGGATATACTTATTCATTAAGGCTTGGCTAAGGCTTTGAAAGGGGACACGGCAAAGCCGGAGAAAATGACGAAAGAAGACTGGGAGGATTTGGGATCAAGATGTGTCAGCACAATCCGTCTGTACATTGCAGATAACATTGATAATGTTGTTAATGGGGATTCTGTACCAGACTTGTGGGCGAAGTTGGAGGAGTTGCACCTCGGGAGAAACTTAGCCACAAAGTTAGATCTGAAGCGGGAGTTGTATCGGCTGAAGATGGATGATAAACGTATTTTTATATGTTTATATTTATGATAAATGAGTCGGTTGCGGGCCAAATTAAGTCGCTTGATACGTTTTTAAAAGCTTTATTTAATTTTTATAAATTTATGGATTTCAAGACGACAAATGGTGAACTTTGATGAATAAACTGTTTCTCTCCAGGAGAAACTACACTGCAAAATTTATATGGTTGCGATCGTCTGCGAGTCTAGTTTGTGGCCGGATTGAAATTTGGGTATCCTGAGTGCAAATTTATTCCATTTGCACCGATGTGGCGCAGTCTGCCAAAAACTTTTGATTTAAACTCGGTCCATCAGCTCCAACCCCATTTAAAACTTTTAGGCCCAAGACCATCTCAACGAACTTACATCTTTGAGCCCATAAGACAATTGAATAGGTATACAAGACACATACGCACACTTGAGGAGATAAAGAGACCCACGACCACGACACACATATGTATGACGCACACAAAGATGGAGAAAGCTCGCGGTTCAAGGAAGAAAAAGGAAGATTTCACGGCTGCCACATCGATCTCATGTCTGCTTCTTTTCTGATTTGTCGTTGAAAATAATTTGTGAGTTGAAAAGGAAAGATGGATCGGCGAAGAAAACTCTCTATATAACGGGCGATGTTACGCAACTGAAAAAAAAAAAGAGGAGAAGTTCGATCTAAGAGCACTCACTATCATCAACTGAGAATACCTCTCTGTTGAAAGGCCAGTTACACAAACACACATGGCATAACAGAGAGGGTTACAAGGGAGTTCGAATGCTGCGAAAGATGAGGGCGGGTGCGGCTGTCCGGCTGAGAGCATCGAGCTTCAGCTGTGAACGACAAGCAACGGAAGCGACATCTTGAGTTGGGCTGCAGTCAAAGCCTGAAGTATCGAGTGAGGCAGTGGACAAAATTTCTAGAAGCTGAGCGCCTACCAGTGTTCGACGAATTGCCAAGCCAAGACGACATCAAATTAGCACCGCACTGATAAGTTAGTTTGCAAGGTAAAACTATCACAGTTTGGTGTTGTTAGTTGCTGACAATAATCGACTTCGCACTTTCGTAAGATTATTAGTATGCCGTTCCGTATGTATTGCTTTTTAATTTGTATGTATCGTAGCTAAACTTGTCGTAGTTGAAGTATTATCAAAACCTTGATTTATAATATTGTGAGATTATTTGTGCTTATTCTTGAACGCGTGAGTATTTGTTTAAGCTTGAATTTATTTCAGTTGATGAACTTAGGTTGATTAAATAGTTGCAAATGTTTAATTAATCTAGGTGAGTGGCTAATTAAAACGACAAATCCGTAATTGTTTGTTCGTTTTATAAGTAGCGAACAATATTCAACTTCTCTACCTTAGGTAAGTGTAAGTTATATTGTAGTTTACACCATTTGATTGTAAAGAACCAGCGTCGTTTCTTGCGAGAGCGTCGTCCCAGCGAGTTAGTCAATAATCGGGTCTCTTTCATTTTTAATGCTGTCGGAATCTTAAACCTTGCAGGGCGTCCCGAATGTTATTTTTTCGATTAGGGAAATAATTATAGAGCGTTTCATAATTATCTGAGAAATTAAGAAGAGATTGGTTGCTAGGCGTTTGTCGACAGCTATAACCGATTATGCTTGCGTATACACGTTATTTAGGAATCTATGGTCGATTATATAAATCAAGGTGGAGAACGATTTCTTCAACTATTATTTATATTGTTAGTATTTATTTTTGTTTCCTTCGTCTATCATTAGTTTAATTTCGTTTTTCTTTGAACCGTAAACAACAAAACCACCTTATTATTATTATTATTACTACTTCTATTATTATTATGACGCTTATTATTATTAGTATTATTATTATTAGTACTATTATTCTACTACTACTATTACTATTATTATTACTATTATTATTATTATTATTATTATTATTATTATTGATCGAGTTTTGATATAGAAGTACATCAACCATCTTCGTTGTGAGACGATCGTTACTTTCGCTATTCTCATTAGTAAGGTTATAAATTTTATATTTTGGCCGTTTACGACGCGACTAATGGAGGAAGGTGGAAATGTCATGGATCATATCAGCGTGTTCAACGGACTTGCGGTTCAACTCCTAAAAGTTGATGTAAAGTTAGAGGAAGAAGATAAGGCCCTTTTACTTCTTACCTCGCTTCCTGATTTCTTATGATAATTTGGTCACAACCATCTTGTATGAAAAGACGACAGTGAAGATGGTAGATGTACAGTCAACTCTTTTGGCGCATGAAAAGAGGAGGCGATCAAATTATGAGGATAGCCAAAATTCGGCGTTGGCTATACACGAGTAGAATTGTAGACGAAGGTTCCACGCTAGACAATTTGGAGGTAGCAGCAGGTCTAAATAAAAAATGGCGGGAAGGCATTGTGTGCTACAAGTGTGGTGAGCTAGAACACATCAAGAGAAATTGTCTGACTTGGAAGAAGGACAGAAATGGCGAGAAGAATTCCACAACGATGGTAACAGAATATTATCTTGGAGACGTTCTCAAAGTCTCCAATGATGACGCTTGTTCTCAGGATGAATGGATATTAGATTCGGGGTCGAAGTACCATGTTTGCTTCGAGAGAAAATATTTTGATACATTCCAAAAAATACGCAGGGGTTTCGATTTCCATGGCTGATGGATATCGTCGCGATGTTCAAGGTGTTGGAACGATAAAAATCAAAATGGTTGACGGAGTGGGGCTCACTTTGGGTGGTGTGATCTTTGTCCCAAAATTGCACAGGAATTTAATATTCTTGAGCCAGTTAATTCCAAGGGCTATGCATAGCAGGGGGAGTCTAGCACGTGGCGGAAAGGTCCTAATGAAGGGAGAAGAGCGTGGAAGTTTGTATAGTTTGGACGAAGCGTGGTACAAAATACTCTGACTTCGATGGGTTCACGAAAACCGTGTGCGCGTGGTGGAAAGGCAGACGATGGTGAGAAGGAAAATCCTGCTGGAGAAGGAGTTGCATCGAAGTCCCTCTTCATAATCGACGAGTAGAGTCGGTTCCACAGCTGCACATGGAATTAACCGGGGTGAATCAAGCGGGTAGGACCTGAATTCTTGATTGGATATGTGTAGCTGGTACAAGGAAGGTCAATGGATGTTCGTGGTAATTACGAACGGGTCAAGTTCAGACTCGCTGGGATGAACGCTTGGTGAAGAATACGCCGAATGCGGCTGGAGGGGGAGAATTGATGGGATCCAACCGCCACGATGAAGAAAAAAATAAAAATATTATAAAATTTAATTGTAATATTATTTATTTATATATATAATAAATGAACGATTCGTGTTAAAGGGCGATGCGGCGGATTCCTGGCCATCGATTTTGACCGGTCCAGAAGAGCTGAAGACATCTATAAATAGGCTGATGATTATTCAGTTGTTATCATCCTAAATCAAGTGTGAAGTTCAGTGAGAGAGAAATAGTGATAGGAAACTTATCCTGGTGGATAAGGTGAGAGCGGGTTTTAGTTTTACTGGGGTAGTTGGGAATAGGTACAAATATATTACCCGAGTTGGTAAGGGGTCTCGAGTTTGGGTTTAAACACGAACGTTAATTTGTACGGTGTAATATTGTCAATATAGTAAAGCTGGTGGTCTCCGTGGAGGTAGGCGGTATTGGCTGAACCACGTAAAAATCTCGTATTCTCTATTGGTGTCATTTCGGTTTATTCTGTCCGGATAAAATTATCGCGGATCCAAAATCAACCTTCCACTAAGTCCGAAATGTTACCGCTCAACCCCAATATTTTTATATAATCACTAGTTTATTCTTAATAGTGTTTGATTTTGCCTATAAATAGGCGTCAAACGATCAGAGGTACATCATACCATAGAAGCGAACGATTAAGAGAAACTAGAGAGAATCAAACAAAAATATGGCAAAGGTGTTTTCTCCGATTATAATTAAGAGTTTCTCCTTTACATACTGATATTATAACTCATAGATTTTCTCTATAGTTATTAGAGATCGTTTGAGTACTTCTTGTTGGGTCCAGCCAAGCTTTTGGCAAGTACCATGTGCAAGCCAATCCACCACACGCATTAGATAAGAGACAAGGCATGTGAAGACATAAATGATGGGATATGCATGACGAGTGAAATGGAAATATGTGATTTGGCTTGTAGCATGATGGTTTGCCAGGGCATGCTTTCATTCGTAAACGGCACCCCAATAGAAGAAAAAGAGTCGAGAGAGAGGGAGAGAGATAGTGAGATCCAACTTCGGGTTGATAAGGGTGAGAGTGGGTGTAGTTTTACTGGGATATTTGGGAGTAGATACAAATACATTACTCGGCTGGGTTAGAGATCTCAGGTTTGGGTTTAAAACGAGAGTTAAATTTGTACGGTGTAATTTTCTTAACAGGTGCTCTCCGTGGAGGTAGGAGGTATTGCCAAGCCACGTAAAAATCTTGTGTTCTTGCCCGGTGTCATTTCAGTTTTATATTGTCCCGAATAAATTGTCACGGGTCCAAAATCAATCAACCTTGCGATTGGCCGGAAATATTACTGCCCACCACAACAGTCAACTATTTGATCTTCACCATCCCAACACCTCGAAAATGCCGTCGATCTCCATTGGCCATGAAGACGAACCCATTCGATTTTTCTAACATATCAAAATATTCATTCGGAATGGTACGCACTTTGGGTGGTGTGACTTTGTCCCAAGTTGCGTTGGAATTTTAATATCATTGAGCTAGTTAGATTCCAAGAGCTATGGGGTTTCATAGCAGGGGGAGTCTAGAAAATCACACAGTGGTCGAAATGGTCCTACGAAAGGGAGAAGAGCGTGGAAGCTTATATCGTCTGGACGGGAGTATGGTATACAATACTCTAACTTCGATCGGTTCACGAAATCTCGCGCCTGGACGAAATGCAGACCATGGTGAGAAGGAAATCCTGCTGGTGAAGGAATTGCATCGAAGTCACTCTTCGGAACCGACAAGTATAGTCGGGTGGGCAGTTGCACATAGGATTGGTCGTGGAGCAAATCAAGTGGGGTAGGACCAAAATTCTTGATTTGGGCTACGTGTAGCCAGTGCAAGGAAAGCCAATGGAACGTTCGGGCTATTTACAATTACTCTTAAGTTCAGCTCGGATGGAAGAGCGCTTGAAATGATGTGTGGAATGTGGCTGGAGGGAGAGAATTGTTGGGTCCAGCCAAACTTTTGGCAAATACCATGTACAAGCCAATCCACCACACACAGATTAGATAAGAGACATGGCAAATGAAGACATAAATGATGGACATGCACGACGAGTGCAATGACAAATGTGTTTTGGCTTGTAGCATGATGTTTTGCCTATATAAGGGCATGCGTTTCATTTGTATACGGCACACCAAAAACTTTGTGTTCTCGCTCGGCGTCATTTTAGTTTATAATGTCCCGATTATATTGGCGTGGGTCCAAAATCAATCAACTTTCTGCTGGGCCCGAATGTTACCGCTCACCCCAATACTTATATATATATATATATATATATATATATATTGGACTGAAGAGCTTGAATTATTCGATACGAGACAAATCTCAAATTTTAGAATCTCAACACGTTTTAATGTGTGGTATGACTAACCTAACACGTAGACATATGAATTGGATAATGGCGATGAAGATTGTTCTGATATTATATTAGAAATCGAGAGGTCTTTCCTAAAACCAATTGGTGATATGAGGGAAAAACCTCTTATATAGTGTATTGAAGAACTTGAATTATTCTATGGGACAAAACCTAATTTTTTAGAATCTCAACAACTCCGTTTCAAAATTTTTCTGAGTCCCAATAGGAAAGAAGCGAATTCAAGCCCTCCTATTTGATACTAAAGTAACGAAGCTAAATAGATATATGCATTTCTTCGGACTGTTAACATGTTGGCGGGTCGCACGTTTTCATGATTGTTTCTTTTAGAAAACAATTTGCCACTTACAGTGAAAAGTTAAATTCAAGAATTACAATGAAAGGTACATAATCAATTGATAACCAAAATTTGGGGTTAAGAAAAAAATTTCCTATCCTCGCACACAGGAAATCTGAAGATACAGAAATACACTCATATACATGATGATGAGCCATGCTAGTTAGGTGTTATAATATTGTTTGTTTTAGAAACCACTATATATAACGAGCAATCGTAAAATACGAAAAAAATAACGATGTAGTACTAGGTTATTTGTGTTCTTCACTATCCTAATTGGTGTACATAACATTATTACGTAAGGACAAACTATAGACAAACCCATGGTCCCTTGAATGATTTTTCACCAACCATATGACAAAGATACAAAATATATTATATATATATATGTGTATATATTTAAGAGAAATTTAATCAATTAACACTTCTCCTTTAAGTTTCTTCTTAGATACTCCAAGCATAAACTGTTTTTCCTCAAATGTGTCCTTTCTGTAGTGCCTGTTGGTTTCGGTGTTGGCGTCTGGTCGGTGGCGCTCGTAAAACTCGGACAGAGTTTCGGCTTACTACGTCGAAGTCGAGGCACGTACATCGTACGCTTTCCGTAAGACGTTATTGCCCCGTATTTCAGTGCCTCGGGTTGTCGCAATACGTCCCGAAGATACAACGACTTCAGGAATTTCGAAACGTCGCGCACCGTAACGAAATTATCGAGCGAGTCTACTAAAGACTCGAGCCTTTCTTGCTTTATTACTAATAAGGGAGATGCTGTCAACTTATTCTAAAATGCTAGGAGTGAATTGAATGATTGAATTAATTTTCCAAGTCTGCAGGGGTCTATTTATAGGTTTTAAGGGGTCTGGGGGCGAATTGTGAAGGGCTGCAACTTCTGGGCAGGGACCTATTTGTGAATAGTCACCTCCCTTGTCTTTTTTCCAGATTAAATCTGATCCGTCAGATATGGATCCAACGATCCAGATCGCACCTCTTCTGAAGCGACGCAGCGGTTCGGCCGACCCGCCCGACCGTCATCATTTTTGCCTATCACTGACACGTCGTCGAATCCGCCACGTCAGCAATATTGCCGCGTCATCGCCACATCGCGCGTCCCATGGCCAACCTCTCGTCGCCACATCATCGTTGGTGCCACGTCACGCCGGTGCCACGTCATCATCAATGCCACATCACCGGAGCATAAATTTAGTTCCGGGTTTGGGCTTGGGCTAGCGGGCCGTGCGCGTGGGCTTGGGCCGGGCTCGGCCGTGGGCCATTGAGCCCACCTCTTGAGCCCACCACTTGTTTGATGAGTAGTGATGGGTGTCTATATATATAGTTGAAAAAGTTGTTTTTCCAATGTGGAACATTTGATCCATTCCCTTACACACCACCCACATTATTTATTATTATTGGGTCGGATTAAATAATTAATTTCTCATTCACCCATTATCGGTTTGAGCAAATTAAAAGTCTACGGATTCTCCTCGAAACGTAGATTATGAATCTTGAATCAATTTCGAGTTTTGATGAACGACAGTTCTCGATTTAATCAAAATCGTTTCAGCTCTTCTTTAGTGGCTTAATTACCCACTTGGGCGCAAAAGCCCGCTCAAAACCCAACAGTGCCTTCGTTAAAATATCAGCAGCTTGCTCATATGAAGTAGCTTGATCTCCTTGCTTGCGTTAGCTTCCTCAATGCATGAAACTTCACCTTATGTGCTTAGACCGACCATGAAAAATAGGATTTTTCGCCATTGAAATCGCAGATTTATTATCGACACATATCACTGTTGCCTCAGATTGTTTCATGCTCAAATCTTCCATCTAGTTTCTTAGCCAAATTGCTTGATTCGCCGCACTAGTAGCTGCAACATATTCAACTTCGGCGGATCATTGTGCTACTACTTCCTACTTCCTTGAGCTCCAAGAAGACACGCCAGAACCGATAGCCTGAATTGCTCTTTGAGTCATCATAACTTCCAGCCCAATCACTATCGGAAAAACCTTGCGGCACTCCATTTTTCATAGATTTAAACTGACACGATAATCAATAGTACCTTTGACATACCTGAGAACTCATTTTGCTGCTGCCATATGCTTCTGTTTCAGTTCTTGCATGAATCTAGATAAAAAAACTGCTTGCAAACATCAAGTTCGGCCTTGTATTCGTCAGATATAAAAGACTTCCTACCAGACTTCGATAAGCAGTGCAATAAACAACATCCCCTACATCATCTTTAGTTAGTTTCTCATGAGCAAGTAAAGGAATTGAAACAGGTTTGTAACGCTCCATCTTGAACTTCTTTAATAGCTCATGTAGCGTACTTCTGCTGAAAAATAAAAATACCACTCGTACTTTACTGAATTTCCATCCCGACAAAATAATGCATCTCTCCCAAATCAGACATCTCGAACATTTTTCCATCTCAGTCTTAAAGGTGCTCATCTCCTCGACGTTACTCCCTTTTACGAGTAAGTCATCAACATATAAAGAAATAATCAATATTTTCCCATCGCTGCTTTTCCTTGTATAGCTTCAACATCACTCCTCCCGAAACCGGAATTAATAAGATAAGTATCTATCTTATTGTACCACGCCCTCAGAGCATGCTTCAAACCATAAAGTGCCTTGTGTAGCTTGTACACTTGATATTCTTTATCTTTCACTTCGAATCCCGGAGGTTGATCAACATAAATTTCTTTTTCACGCTGCCCATTGAGAAATGCGGATTTTACTTCAAGGTGAAATAACTCCACTTGTGTTGAGCCGCAAGAGCAATTAGCAATCTTATAGTATCGTGTCTATCAAACGCCGCAAACGTATCATTGAAGTTGACACCATATTGTTGTGATTACCCTTGACAATAAGTCGTGCTTTAAGCTTGTTCAAGGATCCGTCAGGATTCATCTTCGTCTGGTAGACCCATTTTACACCTAAGATATTTCGGCCATTTGGTCTCTCGACTAACTCCCACGTCTCGTTCTTGTTGATCGTATGAATTTCTTCTTTCATAGCTTGAATCTAGCCTTCAGTTTTGCAGCCTCATTAGATGGTTCAACAGTAGCTATGTTGCATTTCTCGTAAATTTCTGCAAGCGACCTCGTCTTTCCTTTTCGGTTCATCGTCGACGTCCTCATTTTCCTCCTGTGGATGCCCGATCGTTTTATCTAAATTTTCAGCAATTGAGTGAGGTTCAGCCTGAGAGTTTTCATGCTTTATTTTCCTTCTTTCCAGTCCCAGAAAGAATTCTCATCCACACGAACATCTTGGCTGAAAATAACATCTTATCCTTCACATCATAAATGCGGTATGCCTTAGATTTTGATGCATAACCCAAGAAAATACCAACCTTCGACTTAACATCAAGCTTACTTCGTCTTTGAGTCAGAATATGAACGAGCAACATGAGCCAAAAACCTTTATGTGATTGACGGGTGGTTTGACTCCACTCCATTTCTCGATAGGCGAAGCATCTTTCAGTGCGCTCGTCGGCAATTTATTTGTAGATAAACAGAAGTATAAGCAGCCTCAGCCCTAAATCATTTGGTAGATTTGTCTCCGCCAAAAGACACCGCACCATCTCTACGAATTTCTGTTTTTCCTCTCAACAACACCATTTTGCTCCAGAGTATAAGACGAGTTGATGATGTATATCTTCATCTTCACAAAATTTGTTGAATACATTTGAGTTGAACTCCATGCCATTATCGGATCGCACGGCTTTAATTTTGCATCCACTTTGAACTTCGATCATCTTCTTGATTGAAAATTTCAAGAACTTGATACTTGAACTGTATGAAATAAATCAAAGGCATCATCGTGAAATCATCAATAAATCAGATGAAGTATTTGTTGCCGCTCAGAGATTCCATTTTCATCGGACCACACAAATCCGTGTGTATCAACTCGAGCTTACTTTGCGCCCTCCAAGTCGAAGAATGCAGAAAATGTATGTAGTCAAAGGCACACATTCCATCGGATTTTTGTATCTCGGGCAGATTATAAACCATCTCCTTTTGTAAAGCCGTTCGTGCCAAGGACTAGAGTCGACAACGTTCGCCATTTTCACACTTTTCACCAACAAAACATCAATTTATCGAAAATGTTTTCTCAACCATAGGTAGCTCAGCAACAAGATTATTTTGAGAATCATATATATAGCAGTATATCTTCTTAAAGAATAGAGAATAATCATTTTTCATCATTTGGGCAACACTGAGCAAATTTTGCATCAACGGAGGTATGTAAAGGACATTGTGAATCCGTCTAATACCTCGCTTTGTTGGAACAGCTATGGATCCTCTTTCTTGAGCTTGAACTACAACACCATTTCCAAGCTTCACCTTCATATGGATCGAGTTGTCTAAAGTTTCGAAAATAGCCTTCTCGCCATATGACTCATATACCCGCTATCAACATACCAAGTAAGATTCTCATTTGATTCTTCAACTTGAGTGGCCACAAACAAGTTGCCTTTAGCTTCTTCTTCCTTTTCTTCTGTGTAATTTAGTTGCTGCCCTTTTTGGGTTGATTATTTTTCGCCTTCGAACGACAATATTTCTCAATATGGCTATATTTTTTGCAAAACTGAGATTGGATTGTGGTTTTCCTTTATGCCAACAATCTTTCTCTTCATGATTGGACCTCTCACATGTACTACAAGGTGGAAATCTGCCTTTATTTTCAGAACCTTTCGAAGTCATCGGAGCTTTTCCTTTGTCGTTTTCTGCTCCACGGTCTTCTTGTCATACTTCTTCGAAAATTTCCTTTATGTCTTGCTTGCATAGCTCCATCCATGGGTATTCTGCCATCGAGTCTCACGAGTGATCTTTGATCATGTGCTTGTAGCTTGGTTATAATTTCAGCCACAATCAACTTCGAGAGATCACATGATTCTTCAATCGTTGTCACCTTTGATTCGAATTTTTCCGGGAGGCTTACCATTATCTTCTCCCCAACTTTAGCATCTGCAACATTCTCTCCAAGCAACCTGATCTTATTTACTAGATCAAGCAACTTCGATGAGTATTCCTTCATGCTTTCACCATCTTTCATCTTCCAAAGTTCCAACTAGTACTGTCAAAGGGTCGGGCCAGGGCGGGCGGGCTGGCTGGCTGGCATGCCATGTAGCGGGCCTAAAAAAATGGAACCCAACCCGCCCCACGGGCCCGCTTAGAATTTTTTATTTTTTATTTTTTATTTTATACTTTAATTTATTTAGTTAATTAAGGTATTTATTAATAAATTATGGATAACCAACTAATAATTATGTATTTATTAATATATATATATATATATGTAGTTAACTATGGTCTAATTAATGAATCTCTTCTGCTACCTTCAAACTCCTCCTTGAGCTTGTCTCACACGTCCTTTGAAGATTCGAGCGTCATAATTCTTGTAAATATGACATCTGATAAAACCGAGTGAAGACACGTCAAAGCCCTTGGTTTCTTTTATTTTTTTCTTTGCTTTATCTGCGACATCGTCGGATCTGCTCCTAACGGTGTTGTATCGGCTCCTTTATCCATTGCTTCCCATAGATTTAAAGCTTGCAGATAGGACTTCATCTTAATGTCCCATATATGGTAGTTCTCTCCTTCGATTCCGGAGGTCCGGTGCCTAAGAAGTTGCTTGAAGACATGCTTTGATCATGATTGGTTTGAAGACATGCTTTGGCCCCTTAATATTAAAGCTCTGATACTGATACCATTCGATACAAACAGGGCATTGAAACAATGAAGAAGCACACACATTTTTTTGAAGGTTCATTACATTCATTTATTTTCACATCATCTATTATACATAACATTATTACCTAAGGACAAACCATAGAGAAACCCATGTGCGTTAGGATCGGCTATCGCGTTTAGAGGGTGGGTGAATAAACGCTAGACTCTTTCGATACTTAAACGGTTAGGATCAATACCGGTACTTGATATTGTTCTAAGTGTAACGTGCGGAAACAGATCAGTCGGTTTTGAACCAAGACCGATAATAAATGTCATGTGTTTGTGTGTGTGAAGGAACACCGGTTTGTTTCTGGAAGTTCGGAGTTAATTCTCCTACGTCTCTCCTTCTTCCTCGCAAGGAAGGTTCGCTAGATCTTCAGTTATACACTGTGTACAACCCACCCAGCTGCCCTCAACTTTAATCTAATGAATCACCTAGGCAGTCGCATAATACAATCCACCTACTTCAAGAGCTTGTTAAAGTCCCTTGGAAATAACTCACTTACTAAACGAAACTGGTCTACGTACAGTGAGGACAACACTCAAATGACTCGCTTAAACAGATTTTCACTTGTTTTTCACTTTCAAGGTTGGTCGTCGTCCGTCTTCATCACGCCTCTCTCCTTTTTATAGTTGAGCTTGATGAAGGGAGTCGTTGTGAGATAGCTCCTTGTACCGGACAGTGCATTAAATGTTATTTACCCAAAACGGGTACTGTCCGGTTTCCGTAGCAGTTTGCGCTGTGCCAATTGCTTTTGCCTCTTTTAGCTTGGCTTGACTTCAGCTTGGTTTTTTCCTGGCAGCCTTGCATTAAATGTTCTATCAGAAGTCTTCAACAGCCTGCCTTGAAAAAATTCGAATTTTCGTCCACGTGGCAGGTCCGGTATCTACACTTCGGTCTTGGCAGTTTACATCCGTTTTCTGGTGCGCTTGTGAACTACTGACTGGTATCCGGTCTTGAGTCTTCGTTTAACCGGTATACTCAGTCGAGTTTGGACAATCACCGAAACTGTTTAATCTGAATTCTTTGATTCAAGATTTCTAACAATGTGTCCCTTGAATGATTTTTCACCAACAATATGACAAACATAAAAAATATATTATATATTTAAGAGAAACTATCAATAACAACAATAATCCAAAACCAAAAGAAGAGTCCCAGACGTTTCCTAGGGATTCAGAACTTCCATCACCTTCTCATACGTCTCTTTCAACTCGTTTTCTACTTCCGCGCTCTTGTTAATGATTCGTTCAATCCTTCTGAAAGTACTAATAAAGCGTTCGAATGTATTTTCGACTTGTAAGTTCCCTTCCTCTTCTTCAGTGTAGATCGAGGACCGCCGTCGGACTCGTATTTGGACGTGCTTTTATGTGTGTGTAATCTCGTGAATGAATTCGATCGATTCACAGATCAATCGGACCGAAAACAGAACCTAAACACACACACTCTGAAAACAGATTTTAACGTGGTTCGGCCGAGAATTGGCCTACGTCCACGGACCAAACCAGAGCTCCTTTGTATTCCCACCCAAAATGAAAGTTACAGACCTACACAAGCACTACAACTTTCATGTTTACACCGGAGACTAAATCTCACTCTACTGGGAAATACAAACTCGTGAAGTGGTGAGGTTGAACTCCCAATTTCTGATATTTATAAGCTGAAGATCACACTTAACCCATGCTGCCCGATTTATCCAAGCCGTCCGATCGATCTGATCCTACGCGCCAGAGTCTGCCACGTAGCACATGCTATTTCACGTGAAGTTGCAAGTGTCAAATGGCACTTCTATAAGTGAAATAGCTTCTTTAATCCGAGCCGTCCGATCTTCAATCTAGCGGTCCAGATTATCAATCCGCGCCATCATGCATCTTCTAATCGTGGCCCTTGATTAATTCGCGCCTCATCCTACGATCAGCATTCAATCTTTGGCTCTTGAATATCATCCGTCAGATCGCGCGCCAACATGATCCGACGGCTACTGTTCATCGCGGCTCATCTTCAGTTTATTCCTTCAGCTCCTATCTTCAGTTCGCACAGCCACCTTCCGCGGCCATTTCCGGCGACCTCCGGCGAGTCTCAGGCTCGCAAACCCCAACAAACTCCACCTCGAGACTGCAGACTCGCAATCCCAACTCCCGGAGTTCTCATCGCAGCCCAAACTTGCCTGCAAAAGTCGCCCAAACTCTTACCAGAAACCAGCTTCTCTCAACCTCTGTTTCAGCTGCGAATCATCCGATCTGAGCCTTGTTTTCTCGTTACAAAGCTCCACCTCGATTCGCAGCCCCTCTCGTTTGATCACCCAGCCCCTCCAAGAGCCCCGAGCCTCGAACGAGACCTCATCAACTCCAAGCGGGCTTGAAATTTCCCTCATGAAGTCGACTCGGACTTTCGAGCTCGCCATCTCCGTTTCTCCCGAAGATTCACCGTTGCTCGCTTCAAGAACTTCTGCCCCGGCCGATGTACAGCTCCCCTGACATCTCCTCTTGGCCACCATCGAGCTTGAAGCCTCCGCAACCCGCTGCCCCGTACGAACGGCAGCAACAAATTCTGCTATGGCAGAATTTCTGTCGAACTTTCGCCCGCCGTTTCGACCCCGGCCTCCGTATCTCTTCCACCTCCGAGCTCACCCGCTCTTGTGGCCTGAGAATACTCTCCATCCGAGGTAGAATCGCCTCCACCTCAAGCCTGAGCTCATCGCAATCGAGCTCCAAACACAGCACCTTGGAGCAGTTTGACAGAAAACTGCTCCAACCAAGGGTCTTGCCCGCCCTTGCTCCACCTCGATCCGAGGTCACCGTGGCTTCCCTCGACCACCAATCGAGCCACCACATTCCCTACTTCGTGTAGGACCGGTTGCCTCCACCGGACAACCCACCGAGACACGAAAATCGCGCCTCCGAAACCGGCCGAAAACCAGCTTGCCTGTCACCGGCGTTGATCCGTTCTCCCGCAGTTCTCGCGTTGCTCCGGCCGTTCTCCAGCCCTCCCGTCCACACGAGGTTCCTCCTAACCTCTAGGTCCAACCTCGCATCACCTAGGATCCCGCAACACCTCTCTCGAACTGCAAAATGCTCCGGATTATACCGAATCACCCGACAGCTTTCCCGCAAGCCTTTCCCGCGTTTCCGCCGTGGTTTCACCCTCCGATGCGCTTCCCGTGGCGGCCTGTGACACCTCCACCTGCATCCGAGCCTCCTCAAGCCTCTTCCCAACGGAAACGAGCTTGAGCCGCAGCCTCCTTGGTCCAAAAACGCTTGAACCAACGAGAATCCCCAAAACGAGCCTCTTGCGGTCACTCCCGGGAAAACAGCTCCGTTCTCCACGCTCACCGCACCAATTGTAGATCGAGGACCGCTGTTAGACTCGCATTTGGACGTGCTTTCAGTGTGTGCATCACTCGTGTATCGATTCGATCGTTTCGCAGCTCAAACAATCGGAAAAACAGAGAAGAAAACTCACACACACGAAAGCAGATTTAACGTGGTTCGGCGCAATATTCGCCTACGTCCACGGACCTAACCGAGCTTCTTTTCATTAAACCACCAACACGAAAGTTACAGCCCTCTCAGCACTCTACAACTTTCGTGTTTACGACTCACCGTGGTTTTCACTCTACAAGAAGATATAAGCTCGGAAAGATAGCTCAGTCGAACTGCTAAAACTGATATATATAGCTGAAGATCGATCCTTAAATGTCGAATCACACCATCCGTTGATCTTGATCTGATCGGACGCTCCTCATAAAGCCACGTTGCCAGTGCTTTCCTGCGTGAACCAAGCAAGAGTTGCGTGACAACTCTATAAGTGAAATTACACTTTAAACGGAAGCCGTCCGATCTTCATCCAATGGCTGAGATTCATTAGCCGCGTCACACAGCATCTTCCAATCTCTGCCGTTGATCCAATTCGCGGGCGATCCATCGGCCCTGATTCAATCTACAGGCTTTGAATATGATCCGTCCGATCTGCGGGCCAGCCATCCAACGGCAGCTGTACCTCGTGACTATTTTCAGCTCTTCTCCATTTCAGACTTCAGCTCGACCCAGCTCTTTCTCCGGCGGCTCCCGGCGATCTCCGGCGAGTTTCCCGGCTCGCCACCCCAACATTCACTTTAAGCATTATTGTTGATATGTTCAACCCCATTGTCCACTTAACTCTCGTTTCTCAATATTAGTTGCATCGAACTTTCCTCTCTAACCTCATTAGTTGCGTCCCTTGAATTATTTTTTCACCAACCATATGACAAATGGGATTATGTGACTGCGCTCTCCATGCATCATAAGCCTCTGCGGTTTCCCAGTTAACCATTTCAAGTGAATTTTTTTCTGAATATAAGAGTAAATACGTAAATTGAACTGGCAAGCAAGAACAATTTATGGTTTCGGAAAATTATGGGGCAAAAGTCTAAAATAGTCCCCAATGTTTACCCTGTGAACCAATTTAATCCCTTATGTCTCCGGAGACCAATTTAGTCCCTGTTGTTATCGAAAATGACCCTATTGGTCACTCCGTCAGTCAGAGCGTCAATTTAGAATGGCGATGGTATTTGCGACGGTAGCGACGGATATTCCGTCGCTAAATGAGAAAGTTAAAAAAACATTAAAAATGAGGAAAAATCCAAAAAAAAAAAGGAACACAATTCAAAAAATAGAATAAAAAAATTCAAAGAAAGAGAATATTACTAATAATTAAATAAAAAATAAATAATAATAAAAAAATAAAATAATAAACTAAAATTACAATAAAAAATTATAAACTATAAATTTAAGATTTGAAAAAAGTAAAAAATAAAAATATATTTGTTTATTAGAAATTAATAAAAAATAAAAAAATATAATTAAGGATAAAAATGCCTCTAAAAGTTTTACGAAGACCGTCCCTGCCAAGTTAATGAGGATATAATCGTCCCAGTTCTCGAATTTTTTTTAACAAATATACCTGGATGATTGCGTTGCCGTTAAGACAAAGACGAGATCGGGAATTATCGTCAATTAATCGTGATAATGTTAAAATAAATTGCGAGAACTGTAACGGCGATGCAATCAGCCAACTATATTTGTTAAAATTCGAGGCATTTTTCATCCTTAATTTTATTTTTCCTTTTTATTTAATTTTTAATAGATAAATGTATTTTTCTTTCTTACATTTTTAAATGTTAAATTTATATTTATCATTTTTTAGTTTAATTATTTATTTTTTATTGTTATTTATTTTTATTTAATTATAATAATATTCTCTTTATTTTTTTTGAATTTTTTACTCTGTTTTTTTTTTTTTTTTAATTTCTTTTCCTTTTTTTTTTTGGATTTTCCTCATTTTTAACTTTCATTTAGCGAAGGAATATCAGTCACTAATACCGTCGCAAAATACCATCGCCGTCTAAATTGACGCTCGGACTGACGGAGTGACCACTTTGATTCATTTTCGACATCCATGACTAAATTGTTCTCCGCGGAACATCGGGGACTAAATTGGTTCACTGGGTAAACATCGAGGACTATGTTAGGCCTTTGCCCCGAAAATTATACATGAAATGGACTGTATCTAACAACAATCAATGAGGTTCACAACAATTTACTTTAAGTCTTCCAATCCTTCTTCATGCTCATTAGACAGCCATAAGCATAAATAAACTTTGCTTTTCAGATCTCCAGTCAATCTACTTCACTCTAATTTAAAAATAATGAAGGTCCAAGTGAAATAATAAGCGCGGAGAAGAAAAATGGATAAATTTCGCAGCAGTTTAACATCGCACGATAAGGAATTGGGACATGATGTTTAAACAATCAAACATAATGGATGAAGGAAGACGGATATTTGGGTCCATGAATTCACTATTTGACAAGAAGAAAAAATATCAATCCACTCATCCACCATTAGAGCCGTCAAAATAGCCCGCGGCCCGCGAGCCGGCCCGCCCCGCCCTGCCTATGGGGCGGGCTGGGCTGGAACTTTCCGGCGGGCCTAAACGGGCTAGCCCGCGCGGGCTGCAGGCTAGGCGGGGTGGGGCGGGCCGGCCCGCAATATTTTTTATTACTTTTCTTTATAAATTAATATATATTTATTTAAATAGAGGAATTTTAATAATGATTTTTTTATAATTAATGATGCATTTATTAATTAATACATAATTAATGTATATTTAAATATTATAATTAAATAATTACTGATGCATTATTAATTAATACAAATTAATGTATATTTAAATATCATAATTATATAAATTATTCTTAATTAATTAAAAGTTTAAATAAAAAAATTAAAAAAATTCATGGCGGGCGGGACTGGCCCGCGGCACGCTAGTGGGGCGGGCTGGGCTTCAGTTTGAAGGTCCGCCAAACAGCGGGCTTTGGCGATGCGGGCCAGCCAGGCCCGGCCCGGCCCATTGATAGCTCTATCCACCATGATACGAATCATCGCGAAAATCACGTTTGCTCGTGAAATCAGAACAAACCCAAACTAATAAGAAGACAGAATCGAAACAATGAGACTTACCTGCAAAATGAAGAAGCCAAACTAACACGCCGACAATCGCGATTTGCAAAGCGTTCTGAGGGTTTTCTAGTGCGGACGAAATTTGCGCCTCGGAAACACAGGTTTATGATCCAGATTGTATTTATGTCACCGAACTAGAAAGATACTATCCGGGAAGTAATATTATCTATTCTTTACTCCTAATCTCGAGATTTAGGGTAAGATCGAAGAGTCTCAAATGAAAACGTAAAGAATCATAATTTCTAAATGCTGATTCAAGTAACTGTGTTTTAGTTTTTATTAGATTGAATGATGGGAAGGTGAAATGGTGAGTATTATTGGGACTGAGTAGCCGAACCATAAATCTGTTGTTAAGTGTCTGTGTGTGTTGTGTGTGTTCAGAGCTGCTGTTTCGAGCTGATCTGAGCTACGAATTGTTCAAATCAGTGAGAAAGCTTGCATACAGTGAAAGAACATTGAATTGCGATCTCAACGCTGCTTCTCGATCAACAAGTGGTGCGGTGAGCGTGGATTGGATACTAGACTCGGGCTCCAGCATGCACATAACCTTCAACAAGGGCTGGTTGCGAGATTACAAGGTGTTGAAGGGCAAAACAGTTCAGCTTGGGAATGGAAAGAGCTGTGAGGTGTTTGGTTGTGTTCTGTCCAAATGAGGTTAGCTAATGGAGCTGTGGGACTTCTAAGAGATGTCAGGTATGTCCCTGTTAAAGAGAAACTTAATTTCCATTGGTACTTTGGACAAAAAGTTCTATAACACCAACTAGCAGCTGGAAAAGCTTAAGTGTTGAAACAGGGTAGGTTGGTTCTGACTGGAAGTTTGAGGCATGGTATCTACTTGCTCGATGGGTGCTCTGTGATGGGAGGCACACAGCTTGAAACTAGGAAGTTTGGTGGTGAGACTGATGTGCACGCGCGATCACAGGATGCTCATGATGGGGGAGAAAAAGGCAAGGCAAAACTGAAGGTCGAAGCAGAAAACCAAATTTTCTGCTGAGAGCTGTGATGGAATCAGCTCTGATGGTGATGATTCTGAGCTCTCTGATGGTGATGATTCTGAGCTCGAGGTGGAGCTATTTACTCCACGCGGCGAAGGCACCTCAAAGTCACATGAGAGGGTGACATCTGAGGTGGAGCTGAGCTCAGAGGAAGCAGAGGATCCGAGCAAGAAGTCGGATGAAAACTGCTCTGAAAATACCAACTGATATTGATTCTGATTTTTCTATTGAAGGTTCTATATACTGCAATCTCCCGGCGAGTGAGGCAAAGGAAAAGGTGCTGGCTAGCTCAAGGAAGGCCAGGAAAGCATCAAAGGGAAATAGAGTCGGAGAATTCACAGAAGAGAGACAGGAAATAAGCATCAATGGTCGAGATCACTCCAAGTGGAAAATTTCCATCCTACTTGGAGTTGGGAAGT
Source organism: Craterostigma plantagineum (assembly GCA_027422505.1). Taxonomy (NCBI): domain Eukaryota; kingdom Viridiplantae; phylum Streptophyta; class Magnoliopsida; order Lamiales; family Linderniaceae; genus Craterostigma; species Craterostigma plantagineum. Next base: position 74,592 of record JAPQWV010000748.1, on the reverse strand, counting down.
TCTCAATTGTGGCATGCAGCTCCTGAGGGAGCTGGTTGATCAACCGAGCAAAGAAGTATTACCAGCGGTGGAGCTTTGATGGGAGACCGAAGCTCAGAAATGAGACTCTCATATGCAAAGGGTGAAGGTAATGGCTGGTTTCTGGTATGATTTCAAGTGAGGACAGCAGATGAGGTTGAGCAGATTCAGGCAAACTCGAAGTTGGGATTGCAAGGTCGAAGTCTCGAGGCGGAGTTTGTTGGGGAATTCGAGCCTGGACCTCGCCGGAGCCGCCGGGAATCGCCGGACAAGAAGCTGGGACGAGCTGAAGTTGAATAGAGCTGAAGAAGTGATCGAAGTACAGTAGCCGTTCAATCATCTGCGCGCCTAATCGGAGGGACGACATTTAAACCTGGAAGATTAAATGAGGGACGTCAGATGGCGCGCAAAGCTGATGAACGGCCAAGATTAGATGAGACACGATCTGAGTGATGATGAATCTGGACCGCATGATCAAGATCGGACGGTGGATGATTAAGGCGGGAAATCACTTATAAAAGTGTCACGCGACTTACGTTGGGTCACGCTTAACACATGCGCGACGTGGCTGCATCTGGGACGTCCGATCAAGATGAAATCAACGGTCCACACCATTCGACACTTAGTTATTTCAGCTATTTAAGATTTTGTAAATCAGTTCGACGATCCATCTTTGTGAGCTTGTAGCGTCTTGTGGAGTGAGATTCTCGGTGAGGCTAAACACGAATGTTGTAGAGGCCGTGAGAGCTGTACTTTTCGTGTTGTGAGTAATACAAAGCGAGGCTCGGTTGATCCCTGGATGTTGGCTAACATAGCCGAACCACGTTAAATCAGTTGTTAGTGTGTGTGTGTTCAGAGCTGCTGTTTTGAGCTGATTTGAGCTACGAATTGTTCAAATCAGTGAGAAAGCTTAGCATACAGTGAAAGAACATTGAATTGCGATCTCAACGGTGCTGCTCGATCAACAAAGACACAATTCTTTTCTTTATTTTTGGCTCACACGTTTCCCTCTGTTATTTTTCCTTCATATGACATCCTATTTACAATAATCACACAACACTACAAAACAAATACACAAAAGTTCTGCTCCCATTATAACTTAATCCCATGCTTCACGTTTATTTTTTCTTTCCACATTTGCTGCTCCCTTTTTTCTTTCTTTTGTGTTCTGCTGACTTCTTTATTTGAACGCTGTTTTTTGTCTTCTCCCTTTGCGGTTTCAACTCCAACTTGCCCCAACTCTTCAAATGCATTGTGTTTATTTGTCAACAAATTCCTTCCTTAAACTCAATGACTTCCTATTTTTCATCCCAAGCGCTCGCTTCAAATTTTCAAATGTACCTGTCGGTAACAACTTCGTGAAAATATCTGCAACCTAATCTAGGCTTGCGACGTGCACATCTTCACTTCTATATTTTACGTGCTCTCTAATTAAATGGAACCGAGCATCAATATTCTTGCTTCTCTCATGATGAACCGGATTTTTCGCCAACTCAATCGTGAATTTATTATCTACTCGATTTTGATTGGCTCGACTTGTTGAAGATTCAACTCGAGCAGCAAATTTCTCAGCCATATTGCGTGCGTGACCGGCACTCCACGATGCTGCCACATATTCAGCTTCACAGGTTGATAGAGTGATGATCGGTTGTTTTTTCGATAGTCAAACGCTGTGCTTCCTAAATAAAATACGTAACCACTCGTGCTTTTGCGATCATCGATATCTCCACACCAATCACTATATGCTTATTCGATCAGTATATCGTCGCTCGCCTTTGAATAAAATAGACCTAATGATTGTGTTCCTCGAATGTATCAAAGAATTCTCTTGATTGCTGATCGACACGTGGTGTGTGAATGAAAAGTGCGACAAGTGATAATTAAAACGAATACCTAATTACTATCACCGACGTGCGATAGGCAGTGAACCTATCGTTGGTAGTGCAGTAAAGTGAGTAGACGAGTATCGAACACGAGGAATAAATCAAGTACTAGTAATTACCTATCGATTCGATATTTAGCCTAAATAAAATACGCAGATTTTTGATGACTTAACCTAACACTTACCCCTAAATCGACTAGAAATTCAAAGAACACGTTAAACTGATACGAAGCTTTCAGATAAGAAAAAAGTGCTCGGGATTCGAATCCCGCTAGGTATTATTGGCTAAGACAATAAACTATCGCTCCTACGTGATTTTGACTAGATCGCAGTAATTTTCCTGCCCGCTCGCGAGTTTGCTGTCGCCCTAAACGCTCGCGGGGATCTAAAATTCATTAATTACTAACGGCGAGGATCGAGTATTTGCTTTCGCCCTATACTCGAATCCTATCTTCTACGAATGGCCTAATCGTTATTTAGCTGTCGCCCTAAACGATTTTCCAAACAATTACTTTAACACATAGACATATTAAAGCAACGAAATAATTTCATAGAACGATAAATAGTCAAAACACATAGTCATGATAATTAAAAGTCTTAACTACGAAATATCCTAGCGTTCATCTAATCCCAAACACAAAGGGAATTAGCTACGCATAATAGAAGGAAAAACAACTAAGGAAATAGAAATTAAGAGAAAAGAACTCATAATCGTTGAAAGCTCGGGTAGATCTTTGTTCTTCGTTCACGTTTGCGTAGAACTCCGTCTCTTGCGCTCCGGGGCGTGATTCTGCGTTCCTCCATTATTTATTTTCGAGTTCCTATAGTACCGAGATAGCAAACATACCTGGGTCCTTGCATTTTTGAGGTAATTTTCTTTGAAGAGCAGCGGAAACATTATCACTTACAAGGATTTTGCCTTCGGCCTTATGTTTTCTTTTGTTCGAACACATTTCTTTCAAAAATTTCGCATAGCGTAAAATCTGCTTGATAGCGTCTAAGAGTGGGATGTTGATTTCGACTTTGCTGAAAGTTTCCATTATGTTCTTTTCCTCTTCTTCTTGTTTCACCCTAGCAAACCTTCCAGAAAAAGGGGGAGGAATAACAAGATTAGATTTTAAACCAGAATCATTAATTACCTTCTTTCCATTGTCTTTAGTTTCATCTCCACTTGGTAGTTTTGTTGGGGCTTTGTCATCATTAGGCGGACCGATCTCTTTCCCGTTTCGAAGAGTCATAACACTCACATTCTCTCTTGGATTAATTTCAACTTGAGCTGGTAGTTTTCCCTTCTCATTCTGCATTTGACTAATTTGTGCCGCCATTTGGGACATTTGCCTTTCTAAGTTTTGTACGCTAGCGCGTGTTTCATGTATGCTTGATCGTGTCTCCTGTTGAAAAGTAGCAGTGCTATTGGCTAAATTCATAACGATATCCTCTAAAGACATACCTGGTTTTGAAAGTGTAGCTCGAGGTGCTTGTTGCATGAAACCTGGTGGCCGATTCCCATAGCTCAGATTTGGATGGTCTCTCCATCCGGGGTTGTAATGGCTTGAGAATGGATCATAACGTTTTTGAGATGGTCATGCAAATCCTCCAACTGCATTTGCTTGCTCACTAATGTCAAATTGATGTGAGGGACAATTCTCCGTTGAATGTCCGGTAAGCGTACAAATACCACAAGTCTTCACATGATGAGTTTTTCCTGAAACAAGTTTCTCCACAAGCGAAGTTAGAGAATCTAATTTTTGCTCAAAAGATGTACTTACCCCGCTAGCCCGTTGTTGACCTACGTGTTGACGTGTTCCGAATTGTTGCGCATTTGTAGCCATGCTTGAAATTAAACGACGAGCTTCTTCGGCCGTTTTATCAACTAATGCTCCACCACTGGCTGCGTCGATCATGTTTCGTTCCATTGGTAATAGCCCTTCGTAGAAATATTGGATAAGTGCTAATTCTGAAATTTGGTGGTATGGGCAGCTTGCACATAATCGCTTGAATCTCTCCCAGTATTCGTGTAAAGTTTCTCCGGTAAACTGTCGAATCCCATATTTTCTTTTCGAATGTTTGCGGCACGAGACGCGGGAAAGAATTTTTCGAGGAATTGCTTCTTTAGCTCAGCCCATGTATTTATAGAGCCAGAGGGCAAATAGTACAACCAATCTTTCGCAAGATCGGCCAGTGAGAAAGGAAAAGCACGAAGACTGATTTGGTCTTCGCTTACGCCACTAGGCTTCATGGTTGAGCAAACCATGTGGAACTCCTTCAAGTGTTTGTGGGGATCCTCACCTGCGTTACCATGAAAAGTAGGAAGTAAATGAATTAAACCAGATTTTAATTCAAATGGTGTTTGAGGAATTGGAAATTCAATGCAAAGTGGCTGCTGGTGAACATCTGGAGTAGCCATATCCCTCAAGGTCAGGCGGACTGGTTGTTGTTGCTGTTCATTTTCCATATCACTTGATGAAAATTCCTCGTCTGACGTGGCGTCGGATTTTGAGATTTTCAATTTGTCCTTTTCTCTCTTTGCCTTCTGATTTGCTCGTGCAGTCTTCTCTATCTCTGGATCAAAGATTAGAATACCAGTACGAGAAGAACGGGGCATAAGCTTGAAAAATAATAATAATGATAAGCGAAATAAAAGTAGAAATAAACCAATTAGACACCACCTTCCCCGGCAACGGCGCCAAATTTGGTCGCGTCAAAAACGGCCAAAAATAATATTAATCACCTTATTCACTCACTAAATACTAGTATAGCGAAAGTAGGGATCGTCTCCACAAGGAAATGGTTGATTTATTTCTAATTTCAAGCTCGATCAATAATTACAATAATAATAATAATAATATAATAATAATAATAATGATATTGGGGGGGGGGGGAGGGGGGGTTGATGATAATGTTTTTAACGCAATAACGAGAAATAAAATATCGAGACTAACGACAATAAAATAATAATCGAAGGAATTATTGTCCACCTAGATTTATTTAACTGATCATCGATTTAATAAAATATTATGTCAACGCAAGCATAATCGGTTATAGTTATCGACGAACGCCTAACAACCAATCTTTTCTTACTTTTTCGGTAATTAAGAGACGCTCTATAATTACTTCCCTAATCGAAAAATAATCTCCGGGACGCCCTGCAAGATTTAAAGTTCCGACAGCATTAAATACGAAAAGACCCGATTATTGACTAATAAACTCGGACGTCGGTTTATTAAATCAAATCATTTAACCTTACAATATAACTTACACTTACTGAATGTAGAGAAGTTGAATATTGGTTGCTACTTATTAAAACGAACAAACAATTACGGATTTGTTGTTTATATTAGCTATTGATTTACCTAGATATCATAAACATTGGCCACTGTTTATTTAACCTAAGCTCATCAATATATGTTACTACCGGATAAACGAATACTTGCGCTTTCAAAAAGTAGTCTCGTTTAATCTCACAGTTTCAACAAAACTAGGCTTCGAATAATCCTTCAACTATAGAAATTAGCCGCTAAACATATTAATAAAAATGGATCTATTAATTAATAATGCAGGCATAAGAGATAAAAGAAATGGAATATCCTTACGTCCGTGTGAATGCTCCTCTGTGTTGTTCATCCACGTCAACAAGCATTTATCATAAAAGTAATGGATAAACTCAACCAAAGAAGACAAACGAACTTGGGTTTTGTAACTAATTATTAAGACATGATTATCATATTTTAATATAATGTTTTGACAATAACAACAAATATATATGTTTGTATATATGTGTAATAAGGTGAACAGATGCTAAAGAAAACGGCAAAGGCAGAATTAATACTCTTCTTAAGCAACGATTAACCTCGGGCTAACGCGATTACAGATGTGATCTCCAAGACTCGACCTCCCAACTGCCTCGTCTGAACAAAAGCTGCGAGTTATCGATAGCGGCGAAGATGAGAGCTACGAGGGGCTTCCTTCTGTCATCTATCTACCTCTGTTTTCTCACATAATCTATCACAGAAGCTCTCTATTTTATTTCCTCTCTTCAGCTCAAACTCTCTGCCCTCCTTTTATAGAATAAAATCTGAACAGGTTCTTTTCTTTTCAAGGTGGAGATATGGATCCGGATCTATCAAGCTAATCCTCCAAGTCTTCGATATATCTTGTTGATTGCATTTTTTTCCTTCCTCGAGCCCTGTGTGCATCGACTTTAATTGCTTGACGTAAGATGTTTGGCTCTTTCTTTTTATTTTTCTTTGCACAGCCGTTCGATGAGTTTACTATCCCTTTCTTGTCCACATGTAATTAGGAAAAACCCTACTACTGGACTAATGGGCTACATAGATATTTGTTTTCAACTTGGATCAAGTAACCAATCTTTCGAAGCCCATTTATGATTGACATGGCAGTGGAGAATGAGTGAGGTGTTCCATTCGCTACGTTGTGCTCTGAATTCTTTGAATTCGTTCCACGTTTGGATCTTTCCCATTTTGGTTAATTTTACTCCGATATCCTGTCAAATATGAAATATAAAAAATATACTTATATTCGAGCAAATTTCGACCCAAACACGCGTTAATATGTTGTAAAATATCATATAATCGTAACTTATCAACCATCATCAGATATATTTCTCTGCATCTCCTCATTACATATCATCGCATAAGCTTGTTGATGTGTTGGTGGTGGAATAATGAGCAGAATTTGAGACTTCAGTGGAGCATAAGATTCATTTAATCCTGATAAGAACTGCATTAACTTGTGCTCTCGCATGTAAGCATCATATGATGAACGTCCCTTCGCAGTTTCAATAGACAGATTAAGAAGTGATTCATATTCCTCCCACATGTCTCAATTTGGAGTAATAAGCAGTCACATTTTCAGCTCCCTGACTGTGTGAATTAATTTCCTTAAACAAAGAAAAAATTCTGCTTCTATTCACCTTACTAAATTGATCTTCCAACTCTTTCCAGGCTTGAAAAGCCGTATCATAGTATACCAAACCTTTATAGATTTCCTTATTCACTGACTTTAGAATCCAAGACAGTACCAGAGAATTACATCTATCCCATTGATCATAACTCTCAGAAGTAGGATTAGGTTTAGGACATTTACCATTAATAAAACCGAGTTTACCCTTGCATTTGAGGGAGAGCATCATCGCCTTGCTCCAAGCAGTATAATTTTCAGAACCACGCAATTCATCTGGAACTAAGATCAAATTCGGAACATCTGCATGAAGATACAGAGGATCTGAGGGATTTAGGTATGAAACCTCATGTGGCGATTCCAGATTTCCATCTGAGCTCAAATTCTCCTGAGAAATTTCTTCAATGACTGACAGTGTCACAGAAATTGGAACGAAATCAAGAGACTAAAGCTTCGATCTAGCAAGATTCACAGAAATCGAAGTAATTGGAAACAAATGTGGATTGATCGGTGCTCAGCTCTGATACCATGTGAAGAAAATATTTGGAGGGAAAATATGGATTGAATAGCTGAGTAAAAATGAATCAATCGTTTGTTATTTACAGCTTACATATCTACTTATACTGTAAAATACTAAGTAAACTATCCACTAATCATAACCGCCACGTGTACAAATAATTAACAGAATTAGCTAAGCTTGCTGATCCATTCTCGCAGATGATCTTCAGCTTAACAGAGAATACGTATCTGGGTGGTTAAAGAAGGAACATAGGCACATTTTCTTCGAAAAGGCGACCTTGGTGCCCAAGTTCCGATTAGGAAATTGGTTGTTATAGGCAACGGTTGTTAAAAGGCTTAGACGACAATTTCTAGGCGTCCTTGGTACGCTCTAAATATTTCAAAGCGTATAGGCGGCAGTTTCTTTTAACGAAGTCGCTTATTTTAATACTTTTTGAAATATTATAATTGTCTTTCGATATCCCAACAAACTTGTATCTGTTATTTCGGTGATCAAAATAGAAAACATTTCACGTGAGCTCTCTCTCTATTGGATGCTCTCTATCAATAATACTCACAATATAATATTATGTTGCTCATGCAAGAAAAAAACTTGAGAGGCTTAAAGTTATTATTTTGCTCACCCTTTCTTCTATGCGTACTGATACAATTTATAGGAATATCAAGAGGAAAAGTCCAAACATAAACTTCAACAAAAGAAACTCCTTTTTGATTTTTCCATTTCATCTTATCTCTTCGTTGATTGCTTGTCAAACATGTATTGCTTATTTGCTTCATTTGTTTGCTACTTTCGGCTCCATATTTTTTTAATCTATTGAGCTTAGTCAACAAATTCCCCCCTTAAGCTCAATGTCTTCATGTCTTCATCCCGAGCATCCTCTTTAGGTTTTCGAATGTGCTTGTCGGTAACGGCTTCGTGAAAATATCTGTGACTTGTTCCGAACTCGCAACGTGTACCATCTTCACTGCTCCATTTTTTACGTGCTCTCTAATAAAATGGAATCGAGCATCAATATGTTTGCTCCTCTCATGATGGACTGGGTTTTTCGGCAACTCGATCGCCGATTTATTATCTACTCGAATTTCGATTGGCTCATCTTGTGTAAGATTCAATTCGAGCAGTAAGTTCCTCGGCCAGATTGCGTGACAGACACAACACGATGCTGCACATATTCTGCTTCGTAGGTTGATAGAGTCACGATCGGTTGCTTTTTCGATAACCAGGTGAATGCCGTATTACCTAGATAAAATACGTAGCCGCCAGTGCTTCTTCGATCATCGATATCTCCGCACCAATCGCTGTCAGAATATCCGACTAATTTGCAGTCGCTCGCCTTTGGATAAAATAGTCCGAGTGATTGTGTTCCTGGGATGTATCGTAGAATTCTCTTAATCGCTTTTAGATACGACTGCCTCGGATCTTCCATATACCGGCTAACGACTCCAATGCTATAAGCGATATCGGGTCTCGTGCAGGTCAAGTATCGCAGACTGCCCACGAGACTTCGATAATCAGTCGCATTCACTCCTTGTCCTCTCTCAAACTTGGACAGTTTTATTCCAAGTCCATCGGTGTCGCTATCGGGTTGCTCTCCTCCATTTTATTTTTCTTTAATATAGCCTTCGCATACGCTTCTTGCGACACAAAAATTCCCGTGCTTCTTTGCTCGACTTCAAGACCGAGAAAATATTTCATCAGTCCCAAGTCCGTCATCTCGAATTCCTTCGTCATCGCCTTCTTGAAGTCGTTGACTATTTTCTCACTGTTTCCCATGAATATAAGGTCATCGACATAGAGAGCGACGATGATCATTTCCTTTCCTTCTCGTTTGACGTAGAGGCGTGCTCGAACGGACATTGCTCGGACTTGTTCTTTTTGAAATATCCGTCAATACGGGTGTTCCATGCTCGCGGCGCTTGCTTTAGCCCGTAAAGCGCCTTTTTTAATTTCAACGCTTTGCCTTCATTCCTGGTTTTGTGTATCCGGGGGGCTGCTCCACGTAGACTTCTTCCTCGAGTTCCCTGTTCAGAAAAGCAGACTTTCACGTCCATCTGGTAGATTGACCAGTTGAGTTGTGCAGCTTGAGCTAGGAGCAAACGGATTGTCTCCATTATGACAAGCAAAACTTCGTCATAATCTATTCCCGCTTGTTGTCGATAGCCCTTCACTACCAATCTCGCCTTGTAACGTTCAGCTTTTCCTTGGGCATTCATCTTCTTCTTATAAACCCATTTGACTCCAATGGGTTTATGCCCGTTTGGCAACTCCACAAGTTTCCATGTGTCGTTCTTTTCGATCGCCTTTATTTCCTCGTCCATCGCCATTTTCCATCTCTTGTCTCTTATGGCTTCTTCGAAACTAATTTGTTCCGAGTCGGCCAGTAAGCAGACTAGGTGAACCTGTTCGGTTGATCTTTACAGGTCCTGCATGCTTCGCATCCTCGGCTGTCTTGGTTCATCCTCCTCGTCATTTTCTTGAGACGAAATCGGAAGAGGTATTGGTGCAACGATCAGTGGCTCTTCAGGCGTTGTGTTTTCTTCAACGTTCCAGGCCCACAAACTTTCTTCATCTACCCGAACATCGCGACTTGCTATTACCTTTTTATTTTCAGGGTCATAGAGCCGGTACGCCTTCGTCTTCTCATCATACCCAATAAACACGAGCTTTTTGCTTTTATCGTCGAGCTTGGTTCTTCTTTGATCGGGCACATGTGCATGCGCCATGCTTCCAAATATTTTGAAATGCGCTACGGTCGGTTTTTCGGCCAGTCCATGCTTCCTGCGGTGTTTGATTCCGAGGCTGTGCGGTGGACATCGGTTCTGAATATATATAGCACATCGTATCGCTTCGGCCTGGAACTCTTTTGCATGTCTTTGCTCTTTAACATTGATCGAACCATGTCGAGAATGGTTCGATTCTTCCTTTCAGCTACACCGTTCTGTTGTTGTGAATAAGACGCGGTGAGGAACCTCCTAACGCCTTGTTCTTCGCAAAATTAGCGAAAGCACCTGACATGTATTCGCCACCTCTGTCTGATCGGAGCGCCTTGGTGTTTGAGCTTGTCTCCTTTTCGACCATAGCCTTGAATTTTTTAAACGTCTCGAACGCTTCTGATTTTTCTTGGAAAATACACCCACGTCTATTTTGAGTAGTCGTCGATGAAAGTGATAAAGTATCTCCTTCCACCGAATGATTCTGGTGTGACTGGCCCACATATATCTGTATGTATGAGCTCGAGTGGTTTGCGCGCTCGATATTCTGCCTGCTTCTGGAACGTCGTCCTCGTATGTTTTCCGATTACGCAGCTTTCGCAAAGCTTCTTTTCGCCTTCTATCACCGGCATTCTGTTGACCATGCATCTTTTGGAGAGCTCCTTTAGGCCACCCTAGTGCAAATGACCAAATCGCATATGCCACAACTGGTCTTTATCCTCCACGTCAACTTGCAAACATTTTTCTTGAATCGCCTTCAGGTTGAGTCTGAACATTCGGTTCCTTTCCATCTCGACCCGTGCGATCATTCTTCCGTCTTTGTTTCTTAGTTGTAATGAGCGGTCCTTCATGAACACTGAACATCCTTTTTCAAGCAACTGGCCCATGCTTAAGATGTTTGTCTTCAAGTCGGGTACGAAATAAACGTCCTCGACCGTTCCCTGTTTGCCATCATTTCGAGAGAAACAAATTTTCCCTCGCCTTTGACTTCTATCTTCGATGCGTCTCCAAAAGACACGTGGCCGTCATCGATCTTTTTTAGATCCGTGAAGAGATGTTTATGCCCGCTCATATGATTGCTGGCACCGTTGTCAAGATACCACACCATATCATTGTCTGGACTTGAATCCTCGAGCGCCATTAAGAGAACGCCTTCGTCTTTTGGCTATTCTTGTGATTAGATTCGCATTTTCACCTACCTTCTTTTCGGACCAACAGTCTTTTACGAAATGTCAGAACTTCCCGCAGTTGTAGCATTCAACGCTCGGCCGATTCGAGCGATCACCTCGTCCTTGAGCTCGACCTCGTCCTCTCCAATTTTGATTGCTCGTTTATCGTTGTTCCGGATTGTATCCTCGTCCTCGGCCTGAATTTTGGCCGAAACCTCGTCCTCTTTGACCTCGTCCTCGTCCTCGGCCGTGATGCGTATATAGCGCCTTGTCCTCTTTAAGTGATAATTTCGTCTGCAGAGCCTCGTCCAGCGATTCCTGCTTCTTCTTTTTCTTCCGTTGCTCGTGAGCTTCGAGCGAATCGGAGAGTTCGTCGACTGTCATTTCTTCGAGATTTTTGGATTCTTCAATTGCACATACCACGTTCTCATACTCGTCCGTCAGGGAGCGGAGAATTTTTTCGACGATCCGCGCTTCCGTTAGAGCCTCACCGTTTCTCTTCAACTGATTCGAGATAGTTTGTACTCTCGTTATATAATCGGATACGCCTTCGCCGTTCTTCATTCTTGTCATTTCGAATTCGCCACAAAGAGTTTGCAGCCGTACTTGTTTTACTTGGTCGGCGCCTTTGTACGATGTCTCCAGTTTTTCCCATGCTTCCTTCGAATTTTTAACGTCTGCTATCTTTTCAAGGCCGGGATCGTCTAACGCTTGGTGGATGAAGTTGAGCGCGGTCTGGCGAGATCGTTCCTACGCCTTGATTTGAGCCGTGTCGTCCGTTTTTTCGGTTCGGTGTACCCTTTTTCTACGATATTCCATACGCCTTGCGACCCGAGCAGTACCTTCATTCGGATAACCCAACTATCATAGTTGAGTTTTGTGAGGCGCGAGACGGGCATGACTCCGAGTGACATGGCTTTGATACCAATTTGTTATTTCGGTGATCAAAATATAAAAAATTCACGTGAGCTCTCTCTCTATTGGATGCTCTTTATCAATAATTCTCACAATATAATATTATGTTGCTCATGCAAGAAAAAAAACTTGAGAGGCAACTTATTATTTTGCTCACCCTTTTCTATGCGTACTGATACTTTATAGGAATATCAAGAGGAAAAGGTCCAAACATTAACTTCAACAAAACAAACTCCTTTTTGAATTTTCCACTTCATCTTATCTCTTCGTTGATTGCTTGTCAAACATGTATTGCTTATTTTCTTCGTTTGTTTGCTACTTTCGGTTTCATATTTTTTTAATCTATTGAGCTTAGTCAACAGTATCAAACCAATAGATTCCCTGATAATAACACACGACAAAAAACTTCAATAAAACACTGAAAACGGTTATTTACTCGATGTTTTCAACTATTTAACAAAAGTAGACAACAACGCTTTTAACTATATATTAAAACAATACTCGTACAACTGGACAAACACTATTGAAATATTTGGCCCACATCCCAACAATTTCTCGGATCTTTGTGGTGTTGTATGTTATGTCTTTTAAAATCTGAACATTGAGTAAGATATTTGTTATCAATGCATGCTATAGTTCCATACGATAAATAAGAATTAATAGAAAAATAGGAAGATAGTTTTATACCTCTACCATGTTACACCTCTGTTCTCCGGCAATTCTTAAGATATCATGCATGTATCGCATGATATAGAAACCACACAATGCACTACCGTATGGTTGTCTTGGGCACTAAATTTAAGAAATAATACCGTAAGAATGCTAATACAAATTACTTTGAATATTAATAAAATAATGCGAACCTTGCATGCTTTCCAACTAACAGGGGTTTCATTCTTCTTACTTTGAGCATCACCCGTGGATCTCCCCATCTGTATTGCCCTGAAATTCAAAAGTTCTATAATTAAGATTATTAAATAAAATAAACTTACTAATCTGAATATTTTTTTCTTATAAAAACTTACACGTTTAGACGTTCACAGATCCCAATCTCCCTAAGGCCGACTTTTGGTGCCAAAGGATCAAACACGAATACGGTGCACGCAGAAAAGTCGATCACCAACAATATCCAATGATTTCTAAATTATGTAACAAGCAAAGTCAATCATGTATGATATAAACTTTAATATATATATATATATATTTATGCATATAAGAAAGTATTATATTCCTACCTTTCACAGTAAGGCGCAAAAAAGTAACTGCATGACTGATATGAATTTCTGAAAGCCTCAGCCATGTAGCTAATCTCTGTATCGGCATTATTTTTAAGGGACATAAAACTTAAACGACTAGGGTTGAAGCAATGGAACCCGGGTGATTCTTGACGAAGATACCTATAATGAATGATATTATTTCTAAAACTTAAACCTATACGACTTGTTATGAATTGTTTCAAAGATAAATGGAGATACCTCAAGAAAAGTTGAATCACCGCGGAATCCAAACTCACAAAGTCGAATAAGTCCAGGATATCTTTGGCAACGATGGGCATGGGGTCGTTCTCACGACTAGGATTGTAATATACATCACTCATATCAAATTCGAAAGATTGATCCACGCGATGAGAGATGGCCTCGAATAAATACTGACAATGCTCCACTAATGAGCACTTTTCTGATAAGAAAAATATGTAAGTACAGATATAGGTAATGAAATATTAAAACTTAACTTTGCAACTCATATGGATGTACTATGAAGATAATAAAATGCGTTTAATGACAAGCTTGAAGGGGAATAATAACCTGAAGCCAAAAGAACATTCCTAGACGTTATCGAGGGATTCAAAACTTCCATCACTTCCTCATACGTCTCTTTCAACTCATTTTCCACTCTTGCACTGTTATCTGCGATTAGCTTGATCCTTAGAAAAGTACTAAGAAATCGATCGAATGCTCTTTTGAGTTGAATGCCCCCTTCATCTCCTTCAGTTAATGCACAGTTGATATGGCCAACCTCATTATCCACTTGGCGTTCATTTCTCAACATCAGCTGAGTCGAACTTTCCGCTCTAACTGGATTCGCTTCCTCGTTAGCTTCACTAACTCTTTTGTTCTCAATCAAACATCTAGACCTACGTGTTTCTGCCACATCTCGCATTTCCACGACATTCTTTCCCTTATTGAGCAACCTTTCGTTGTTTCCATCAGAGGAATTAAGTAACATTCCCTGACTTCTTTCAGTTACAACAAACTTCCTCTTAGTTCCTTTTTTCTGCTCTTTGTCTGTTTCAGTCGTTTGACCTCCATCAACACGAAAACCTAACCACACATCATTCTCCTCTAAACTGGGGTCAATGTCCTTACCAGTTTCATCCGTACACTCAACATGTTGTTGCATACCTATCCACGTACTGAGACTCACCTCGGAGTTAATTGTCTCGTTATCCTCTATCAAGTCATTTTCCTTCCCATTATGATCAAGAGGCTCAACAGGTTGTTCTTGAATAGTACAATTAAGTCTATGATCTGAAGGTTGTTCTGTGAGAAGACGATATACTTCAGAGTAATCATCGTCTACATATTTACGGCCAAGATTGGCCCACCAATCATCAAGCTTAGATGGTTGCGATCTCCAGGCATCATAAGCCTCAGCAGTTTTCCAGTTAACAATCTCTATTGAATTCTTTGCTGAATAAGTTCAGTCGTCTGTTTTTTTTCATGTTTAATTGTTAGTAAATATACAACTGAACTGGTAAGCAAAAGCATGATATGACTTCTGAGAATCATATATGAAATGAATGTAACGGTCGATGAGTTTCACACCAATTTAGTTTAAGATTTCCAATCCTTCATTCTCATTTGACAACCATATATATAAATAACAATCAATTTATTTCACTCTAGTTTACATATAATTTCCTTATACAACAGATGAAAATATTTAAGGATCCAAATGAATTCATAAGCGCGGAGAAAAAAAACGGACAAAATTTGCAGCAGTTTTAACATCACTCAATAAGGAATTCAGACAGAAAGGTTGAAAAAATCGATGAGTGAGGAAGACGAAGATTTGGATCCATGGATTCACTATTTTAAAAGAAGAAAAAAAAATCAAATCCATTCATCCACCATGGTATGAAACATTGCCAAAAATCAAGTTTGCTCGAATAAATCATAATACAAAAACCAAATCTGATAAGAAAAAAGAAGAAATATCCAACGACAAGAATTACCTGGAAAAAGAACGAGCCAGAAACCCACGCCAACAATCGCAATGTTTCGAACCGTTCTAAGGGTTTTTTGAGTGCGGACGGAATTAGGGTTTTGCGCCTCCGAAATGCAGGTTTGAGAAAACAATCGAGATTTTATTCATGTCACCGACTTAAAAAGAGAATATTCGAAAAGTAAATACTATCCATTATTTGCTCCTAACATCAAGATATGAGATAAGATCGAAGAGTCAAAAGAGGAAGAAATACTTATCGAGATTAATGCGGTCGAGACACACCTTTCTGATTTAATTGGGTGAGACTAAAATATTATCGGACCACTCACGCGGCGAGTTTCTACGACGCGCCTTGTGATTCATTATACAACGCGGCGCCTATATCGTCAATATGTCACAAATCAATTGACGTCTCTCATTATTGTTTATGGTTGTCCAGAGAAACCCTAGCGAATTTTATTCAAAACTCCTAAATATGTATCTTATATGTAAGGCTCTCAATCAATAACACGCTTCAGAACCTGTTCTACGTGTTTGCTGTAAGCGCACATTATGAAGCTTTTCGTTCTCATTTGACATGTTTCAAATAGCGATAGAAGTTCAATATCCAATCTTTGTCCAATCGCAAAAATGAAAATGGACGAAAATCATAATGCTGATTCAAGTAAATGAACATTCTCGTATGAGAACAGATGATTGGGCTCACCCCTTGTGTAACCAGAAATTAAGCGCATTCAAGTTTCTTTTTTCTTGGCTGCATTATCTCGTACCATAGATTTTGCGTTAAGTTAGGATTTTTCAAAACGATGAATTAAGTCGCAATTTATGGCAAAACAACTTCTCAGGATGGTGTCCGATCAGCACAACCTGGGCTTCCTTCGACTTTCTCCCTCATTTATGTGGAACTAACTGTCACTAATCTAGTGTAGTGAAAAACCCGAAGCGCACTGGGTTCAACTTTAATTAACATACGGACAAAAGAATATGGTAGAAATAAAGACAAAGCAAGAAACGCTTGTCTCAAGCTACTAAGAACGCACTTGTTTTAATTATACAAGATTTTATAGCACTTGATATGAAAAACGGCCACCAAAGTTGTCATCATGAAGATGCTAGAAGAATAAGCGCGGGTAGAAGCTATGATTAAAGGACCATTCGCATGATAACGAGGGGATTGTCATAAACCAAGAAGACAGTGAGACCGAGAAATGGAAGTAAAACTTTCCTCTGGTATTATAACAGGTATAAAGTATTAAACTGACATGAAACCAACAGAAATTGTTCCACCTAGTGCCTAAGGAGAATTTTTTATGGGATTCAGCCGCCCATGAAGAACAAAATAAAAATATTATAATATTTTATTATAATATTATTTTATTTATATATATAATAAATGAACGGTTCGTATTAAAAGGCGACGCGGCGGATTCCTGGCCACCGGTTTTGAGCGATCCAGAAGAGCTGAAGACATCTATAAATAGGCTGATCTTTCTTCAGTTGTTATCATCCCAAATCAAGTGAGAAGTTCAGTGATAGAGAAATAGTGAGAGGAAAACTTATCCGGGTGAATAAGGTTGAGAGCGGGTTTTAGTTTTACAGGGTAGTGGGAAATATGTACAAATATATTATCCGGGTGGGTAAGGGGTCTCGAGTTTGGGTTTAAACACGAGTGTTTATTTGTACGGTTTAATATTCTCAATATAGTAAAGCTGGTGCTCTCCGTAGAGGTAGGCGGTATTGGCCGAACCACGTAAAAATCTCGTGTTCTTTATAGGTGTCATTTTGGTTCTCTCGTGTTGAATCTCTGCAGGGATAATGGCGATGGAAAACAGTTTCAAAGTGCGGCAATTTGATGGTACGGGGAGTTTCACTCTGTGACAAAGACGAGTGAAGGATATACTTATTCATTAAGGCTTGGCTAAGGCTTTGAAAGGGGACACGGCAAAGCCGGAGAAAATGACGAAAGAAGACTGGGAGGATTTGGGATCAAGATGTGTCAGCACAATCCGTCTGTACATTGCAGATAACATTGATAATGTTGTTAATGGGGATTCTGCACCAGACTTGTGGGCGAAGTTGGAGGAGTTGCACCTCGGGAGAAACTTAGCCACAAAGTTAGATCTGAAGCGGGAGTTGTATCGGCTGAAGATGGATGATAAACGTATTTTTATATGTTTATATTTATGATAAATGAGTCGGTTGCGGGCCAAATTAAGTCGCTTGATACGTTTTTAAAAGCTTTATTTAATTTTTATAAATTTATGGATTTCAAGACGACAAATGGTGAACTTTGATGAATAAACTGTTTCTCTCCAGGAGAAACTACACTGCAAAATTTATATGGTTGCGATCGTCTGCGAGTCTAGTTTGTGGCCGGATTGAAATTTGGGTATCCTGAGTGCAAATTTATTCCATTTGCACCGATGTGGCGCAGTCTGCCAAAAACTTTTGATTTAAACTCGGTCCATCAGCTCCAACCCCATTTAAAACTTTTAGGCCCAAGACCATCTCAACGAACTTACATCTTTGAGCCCATAAGACAATTGAATAGGTATACAAGACACATACGCACACTTGAGGAGATAAAGAGACCCACGACCACGACACACATATGTATGACGCACACAAAGATGGAGAAAGCTCGCGGTTCAAGGAAGAAAAAGGAAGATTTCACGGCTGCCACATCGATCTCATGTCTGCTTCTTTTCTGATTTGTCGTTGAAAATAATTTGTGAGTTGAAAAGGAAAGATGGATCGGCGAAGAAAACTCTCTATATAACGGGCGATGTTACGCAACTGAAAAAAAAAAAAGAGAGGAGAAGTTCGATCTAAGAGCACTCACTATCATCAACTGAGAATACCTCTCTGTTGAAAGGCCAGTTACACAAACACACATGGCATAACAGAGAGGGTTACAAGGGAGTTCGAATGCTGCGAAAGATGAGGGCGGGTGCGGCTGTCCGGCTGAGAGCATCGAGCTTCAGCTGTGAACGACAAGCAACGGAAGCGACATCTTGAGTTGGGCTGCAGTCAAAGCCTGAAGTATCGAGTGAGGCAGTGGACAAAATTTCTAGAAGCTGAGCGCCTACCAGTGTTCGACGAATTGCCAAGCCAAGACGACATCAAATTAGCACCGCACTGATAAGTTAGTTTGCAAGGTAAAACTATCACAGTTTGGTGTTGTTAGTTGCTGACAATAATCGACTTCGCACTTTCGTAAGATTATTAGTATGCCGTTCCGTATGTATTGCTTTTTAATTTGTATGTATCGTAGCTAAACTTGTCGTAGTTGAAGTATTATCAAAACCTTGATTTATAATATTGTGAGATTATTTGTGCTTATTCTTGAACGCGTGAGTATTTGTTTAAGCTTGAATTTATTTCAGTTGATGAACTTAGGTTGATTAAATAGTTGCAAATGTTTAATTAATCTAGGTGAGTGGCTAATTAAAACGACAAATCCGTAATTGTTTGTTCGTTTTATAAGTAGCGAACAATATTCAACTTCTCTACCTTAGGTAAGTGTAAGTTATATTGTAGTTTACACCATTTGATTGTAAAGAACCAGCGTCGTTTCTTGCGAGAGCGTCGTCCCAGCGAGTTAGTCAATAATCGGGTCTCTTTCATTTTTAATGCTGTCGGAATCTTAAACCTTGCAGGGCGTCCCGAATGTTATTTTTTCGATTAGGGAAATAATTATAGAGCGTTTCATAATTATCTGAGCAATTAAGAAGAGATTGGTTGCTAGGCGTTTGTCGACAGCTATAACCGATTATGCTTGCGTATACACGTTATTTAGGAATCTATGGTCGATTATATAAATCAAGGTGGAGAACGATTTCTTCAACTATTATTTATATTGTTAGTATTTATTTTTGTTTCCTTCGTCTATCATTAGTTTAATTTCGTTTTTCTTTGAACCGTAAACAACAAAACCACCTTATTATTATTATTATTACTACTTCTATTATTATTATGACGCTTATTATTATTAGTATTATTATTATTAGTACTATTATTACTACTACTACTATTACTATTATTATTACTATTATTATTATTATTATTATTATTATTATTATTATTGATCGAGTTTTGATATAGAAGTACATCAACCATCTTCGTTGTGGAGACGATCGTTACTTTCGCTATTCTCATTAGTAAGGTTATAAATTTTATTTTTTGGCCGTTTACGACGCGACCAATGGAGGAAGGTGGAAATGTCATGGATCATATTAGCGTGTTCAACGGACTTGCGGTTCAACTCCTAAAAGTTGATGTAAAGTTAGAGGAAGAAGATAAGGCCCTTTACTTCTTACCTCGCTTCCTGATTTCTTATGATAATTTGGTCACAACCATCTTGTATGAAAAGACGACAGTGAAGATGGTAGATGTACAGTCAACTCTTTTGGCGCATGAAAAGAGGAGGCGATCAAATTATGAGGATAGCCAAAATTCGGCGTTGGCTATACACGAGTAGAATTGTAGACGAAGGTTCCACGCTAGACAATTTGGAGGTAGCAGCAGGTCTAAATAAAAAATGGCGGGAAGGCATTGTGTGCTACAAGTGTGGTGAGCTAGAACACATCAAGAGAAATTGTCTGACTTGGAAGAAGGACAGAAATGGCGAGAAGAATTCCACAACGATGGTAACAGAATATTATCTTGGAGACGTTCTCAAAGTCTCCAATGATGACGCTTGTTCTCAGGATGAATGGATATTAGATTCGGGGTCGAAGTACCATGTTTGCTTCGAGAGAAAATATTTTGATACATTCCAAAAAATACGCAGGGGTTTCGATTTCCATGGCTGATGGATATCGTCGCGATGTTCAAGGTGTTGGAACGATAAAAATCAAAATGGTTGACGGAGTGGGGCTCACTTTGGGTGGTGTGATCTTTGTCCCAAAATTGCGCAGGAATTTAATATCCTTGAGCCAGTTAATTCCAAGGGCTATGCATAGCAGGGGGAGTCTAGCACGTGGCGGAAAGGTCCTAATGAATGGAGAAGAGCGTGGAAGTTTGTATAATTTGGACGAAGCGTGGTACAAAATACTCTGACTTCGACGGGTTCACGAAAACCGTGTGCGCGTGGTGGAAAGGCAGACGATGGTGAGAAGGAAAATCCTGCTGGAGAAGGAGTTGCATCGAAGTCCCTCTTCATAATCGACGAGTAGAGTCGGTTCCACAGCTGCACATGGAATTAACCGGGGTGAATCAAGCGGGTAGGACCTGAATTCTTGATTGGATATGTGTAGCTGGTACAAGGAATGTCAATGGATGTTCGTGGTAATTACGAACGGGTCAAGTTCAGACTCGCTGGGATGAACGCTTGGTGAAGAATACGCCGAATGCGGCTGGAGGGGGAGAATTGATGGGATCCAACCGCCACGATGAAGAAAAAAATAAAAATATTATAAAATTTAATTATAATATTATTTATTTATATATATAATAAATGAACGATTCGTGTTAAAGGGCGATGCGGCGGATTCCTGGCCATCGATTTTGACCGGTCCAGAAGAGCTGAAGACATCTATAAATAGGCTGATGATTATTCAGTTGTTAGCATCCTAAATCAAGTGCGAAGTTCGGTGAGAGAGAAATAGTGATAGGAAACTTATCCTGGTGGATAAGGTGAGAGCGGGTTTTAGTTTTACTGGGGTAGCTGGGAATAGGTACAAATATATTACCCGAGTTGGTAAGGGGTCTCGAGTTTGGGTTTAAACACGAACGTTAATTTGTACGGTGTAATATTGTCAATATAGTAAAGCTGGTGGTCTCCGTGGAGGTAGGCGGTATTGGCTGAACCACGTAAAAATCTCGTATTCTCTATTGGTGTCATTTCGGTTTATTCTGTCCGGATAAAATTATCGCGGATCCAAAATCAACCTTCCACTAAGTCCGAAATGTTACCGCTCAACCCCAATATTTTTTATATAATCACTAGTTTATTCTTAATAGTGTTTGATTTTGCCTATAAATAGGCGTCAAACGATCAGAGGTACATCATACCATAGAAGCGAACGATTAAGAGAAACTAGAGAGAATCAAACAAAAATATGGCAAAGGTGTCTTCTCCGATTATAATTAAGAGTTTCTCCTTTACATACTGATATTATAACTCATAGATTTTCTCTATAGTTATTAGAGATCGTTTGAGTACTTCTTGTTGGGTCCAGCCAAGCTTTTGGCAAGTACCATGTGCAAGCCAATCCACCACACGCATTAGATAAGAGACAAGGCATGTGAAGACATAAATGATGGGATATGCATGACGAGTGAAATGGAAATATGTGATTTGGCTTGTAGCATGATGGTTTGCCAGGGCATGCTTTCATTCGTAAACGGCACCCCAATAGAAGAAAAAGAGTCGAGAGAGAGGGAGAGAGATAGTGAGATCCAACTTCGGGTTGATAAGGGTGAGAGTGGGTGTAGTTTTACTGGGATATTTGGGAGTAGATACAAATACATTACTCGGCTGGGTTAGAGATCTCAGGTTTGGGTTTAAAACGAGAGTTAAATTTGTACGGTGTAATTTTCTTAACAGGTGCTCTCCGTGGAGGTAGGAGGTATTGCCAAGCCACGTAAAAATCTTGTGTTCTTGCCCGGTGTCATTTCAGTTTTATATTGTCCCGAATAAATTGTCACGGGTCCAAAATCAATCAACCTTGCGATTGGCCGGAAATATTACTGCCCACCACAACAGTCAACTATTTGATCTTCACCATCCCAACACCTCGAAAATGCCGTCGATCTCCATTGGCCATGAAGACGAACCCATTCGATTTTTCTAACATATCAAAATATTCATTCGGAATGGTACGCACTTTGGGTGGTGTGACTTTGTCCCAAGTTGCGTTGGAATTTTAATATCATTGAGCTAGTTAGATTCCAAGAGCTATGGGGTTTCATAGCAGGGGGAGTCTAGAAAATCACACAGTGGTCGAAATGGTCCTACGAAAGGGAGAAGAGCGTGGAAGCTTATATCGTCTGGACGGGAGTATGGTATACAATACTCTAACTTCGATCGGTTCATGAAATCTCGCGCCTGGACGAAATGCAGACCATGGTGAGAAGGAAATCCTGCTGGTGAAGGAATTGCATCGAAGTCACTCTTCGGAACCGACAAGTATAGTCGGGTGGGCAGTTGCACATAGGATTGGTCGTGGAGCAAATCAAGTGGGGTAGGACCAAAATTCTTGATTTGGGCTACGTGTAGCCAGTGCAAGGAAAGCCAATGGAACGTTCGGGCTATTTACAATTACTCTTAAGTTCAGCTCGGATGGAAGAGCGCTTGAAACGATGTGTGGAATGTGGCTGGAGGGAGAGAATTGTTGGGTCCAGCCAAACTTTTGGCAAATACCATGTACAAGCCAATCCACCACACACAGATTAGATAAGAGACATGGCAAATGAAGACATAAATGATGGACATGCACGACGAGTGCAATGACAAATGTGTTTTGGCTTGTAGCATGATGTTTTGCCTATATAAGGGCATGCGTTTCATTTGTATACGGCACACCAAAAACTTTGTGTTCTCGCTCGGCGTCATTTTAGTTTATAATGTCCCGATTATATTGGCGTGGGTCCAAAATCAATCAACTTTCTGCTGGGCCCGAATGTTACCGCTCACCCCAATACTTATATATATATATATATATATATATATATATTGGACTGAAGAGCTTGAATTATTCGATACGAGACAAATCTCAAATTTTAGAATCTCAACACGTTTTAATGTGTGGTATGACTAACCTAACACGTAGACATATGAATTGGATAATGGCGATGAAGATTGTTCTGATATTATATTAGAAATCGAGAGGTCTTTCCTAAAACCAATTGGTGATATGAGGGAAAAACCTCTTATATAGTGTATTGAAGAACTTGAATTATTCTATGGGACAAAACCTAATTTTTTAGAATCTCAACAACTCCGTTTCAAAATTTTTCTGAGTCCCAATAGGAAAGAAGCGAATTCAAGCCCTCCTATTTGATACTAAAGTAACGAAGCTAAATAGATATATGCATTTCTTCGGACTGTTAACATGTTGGCGGGTCGCACGTTTTCATGGTTGTTTCTTTTAGAAAACAATTTGCCACTTACAGTGAAAAGTTAAATTCAAGAATTACAATGAAAGGTACATAATCAATTGATAACCAAAATTTGGGGTTAAGAAAAAAATTTCCTATCCTCGCACACAGGAAATCTGAAGATACAGAAATACACTCATATACATGATGATGAGCCATGCTAGTTAGGTGTTATAATATTGTTTGTTTTAGAAACCACTATATATAACGAGCAATCGTAAAATACGAAAAAAATAACGATGTAGTACTAGGTTATTTGTGTTCTTCACTATCCTAATTGGTATACATAACATTATTACGTAAGGACAAACTATAGACAAACCCATGGTCCCTTGAATGATTTTTCACCAACCATATGACAAAGATACAAAATATATTATATATATATATGTGTATATATTTAAGAGAAATTTAATCAATTAACACTTCTCCTTTAAGTTTCTTCTTAGATACTCCAAGCATAAACTGTTTTTCCTCAAATGTGTCCTTTCTGTAGTGCCTGTTGGTTTCGGTGTTGGCGTCTGGTCGGTGGCGCTCGTAAAACTCGGACAGAGTTTCGGCTTACTACGTCGAAGTCGAGGCACGTACATCGTACGCTTTCCGTAAGACGTTATTGCCCCGTATTTCAGTGCCTCGGGTTGTCGCAATACGTCCCGAAGATACAACGACTTCAGGAATTTCGAAACGTCGCGCACCGTAACGAAATTATCGAGCGAGTCTACTAAAGACTCGAGCCTTTCTTGCTTTATTACTAATAAGGGAGATGATGTCAACTTATTCTAAAATGCTAGGAGTGAATTGAATGATTGAATTAATTTTCCAAGTCTGCAGGGGTCTATTTATAGGTTTTAAGGGGTCTGGGGGCGAATTTGTGAAGGGCTGCAACTTCTGGGCAGGGACCTATTTGTGAATAGTCACCTCCCTTGTCTTTTTTCCAGATTAAATCTGATCCGTCAGATATGGATCCAACGATCCAGATCGCACCTCTTCTGAAGCGACGCAGCGGTTCGGCCGACCCGCCCGACCCGTCATCATTTTTGCCTATCACTGACACGTCGTCGAATCCGCCACGTCAGCAATATTGCCGCGTCATCGCCACATCGCGCGTCCCATGGCCAACCTCTCGTCGCCACATCATCGTTGGTGCCACGTCACGCCGGTGCCACGTTATCATCAATGCCACATCACCGGAGCATAAATTTAGTTCCGGGTTTAGGCTTGGGCTAGCGGGCCGTGCGCGTGGGCTTGGGCCGGGCTCGGCCGTGGGCCATTGAGCCCACCTCTTGAGCCCACCACCTGTTTGATGAGTAGTGATGGGTGTCTATATATATAGTTGAAAAAGTTGTTTTTCCAATGTGGAACATTTGATCCATTCCCTTACACACCACCCACATTATTTATTATTATTGGGTCGGATTAAATAATTAATTTCTCATTCACCCATTATCGGTTTGAGCAAATTAAAAGTCTACGGATTCTCCTCGAAACGTAGATTATGAATCTTGAATCAATTTCGAGTTTTGATGAACGACAGTTCTCGATTTAATCAAAATCGTTTCAGCTCTTCTTTAGTGGCTTAATTACCCACTTGGGCGCAAAAGCCCGCTCAAAACCCAACAGTGCCTTCGTTAAAATATCAGCAGCTTGCTCATATGAAGTAGCTTGATCTCCTTGCTTGCGTTAGCTTCCTCAATGCATGAAACTTCACCTTATGTGCTTAGACCGACCATGAAAAATAGGATTTTTCGCCATTGAAATCGCAGATTTATTATCGACACATATCACTGTTGCCTCAGATTGTTTCATGCTCAAATCTTCCATCTAGTTTCTTAGCCAAATTGCTTGATTCGCCGCACTAGTAGCTGCAACATATTCAACTTCGGCGGATCATTGTGCTACTACTTCCTACTTCCTTGAGCTCCAAGAAGACACGCCAGAACCGATAGCCTGAATTGCTCTTTGAGTCATCATAACTTCCAGCCCAATCACTATCGGAAAAACCTTGCGGCACTCCATTTTTCATAGATTTAAACTGACACCATAATCAATAGTACCTTTGACATACCTGAGAACTCATTTTGCTGCTGCCATATGCTTCTGTTTCAGTTCTTGCATGAATCTAGATAAAAAAACTGCTTGCAAACATCAAGTTCGGCCTTGTATTCGTCAGATATAAAAGACTTCCTACCAGACTTCGATAAGCAGTGCAATAAACAACATCCCCTACATCATCTTTAGTTAGTTTCTCATGAGCAAGTAAAGGAATTGAAACAGGTTTGTAACGCTCCATCTTGAACTTCTTTAATAGCTCATGTAGCGTACTTCTGCTGAAAAATAAAAATACCACTCGTACTTTACTGAATTTCCATCCCGACAAAATAATCCATCTCTCCCAAATCAGACATCTCGAACATTTTTCCATCTCAGTCTTAAAGGTGCTCATCTCCTCGACGTTACTCCCTTTTACGTGTAAGTCATCAACATATAAAGAAATAATCAATATTTTCCCATCGCTGCTTTTCCTTGTATAGCTTCAACATCACTCCTCCCGAAACCGGAATTAATAAGATAAGTATCTATCTTATTGTACCACGCCCTCAGAGCATGCTTCAAACCATAAAGTGCCTTGTGTAGCTTGTACACTTGATATTCTTTATCTTTCACTTCGAATCCCGGAGGTTGATCAGCATAAATTTCTTTTTCACGCTGCCCATTGAGAAATGCGGATTTTACTTCAAGGTGAAATAACTCCACTTGTGTTGAGCCGCAAGAGCAATTAGCAATCTTATAGTATCGTGTCTATCAAACGCCGCAAACGTATCATTGAAGTTGACACCATATTGTTGTGATTACCCTTGACAATAAGTCGTGCTTTAAGCTTGTTCAAGGATCCGTCAGGATTCATCTTCGTCTGGTAGACCCATTTTACACCTAAGATATTTCGGCCATTTGGTCTCTCGACTAACTCCCACGTCTCGTTCTTGTTGATCGTATGAATTTCTCCTTTCATAGCTTGAATCTAGCCTTCAGTTTTGCAGCCTCATTAGATGGTTCAACAGTAGCTATGTTGCATTTCTCGTAAATTTCTGCAAGCGACCTCGTCTTTCCTTTTCGGTTCATCGTCGACGTCCTCATTTTCCTCCTGTGGATGCCCGATCGTTTTATCTAAATTTTCAGCAATTGAGTGAGGTTCAGCCTGAGAGTTTTCATGCTTTATTTTCCTTCTTTCCAGTCCCAGAAAGAATTCTCATCCACACGAACATCTTGGCTGAAAATAACATCTTATCCTTCACATCATAAATGCGGTATGCCTTAGATTTTGATGCATAACCCAAGAAAATACCAACCTTCGACTTAACATCAAGCTTACTTCGTCTTTGAGTCAGAATATGAACGAGCAACATGAGCCAAAAACCTTTATGTGATTGACGGGTGGTTTGACTCCACTCCATTTCTCGATAGGCGAAGCATCTTTCAGTGCGGTCGTCGGCAATTTATTTGTAGATAAACAGAAGTATAAGCAGCCTCAGCCCCTAAATCATTTGGTAGATTTGTCTCCGCCAAAAGACACCGCACCATCTCTACGAATTTCTGTTTTTCCTCTCAACAACACCATTTTGCTCCAGAGTATAAGACGAGTTGATGATGTATATCTTCATCTTCACAAAATTTGTTGAATACATTTGAGTTGAACTCCATGCCATTATCGGATCGCACGGCTTTAATTTTGCATCCACTTTGAACTTCGATCATCTTCTTGATTGAAAATTTCAAGAACTTGATACTTGAACTGTATGAAATAAATCAAAGGCATCATCGTGAAATCATCAATAAATCAGATGAAGTATTTGTTGCCGCTCAGAGATTCCATTTTCATCGGACCACACAAATCCGTGTGTATCAACTCGAGCTTACTTTGCGCCCTCCAAGTCGAAGAATGCAGAAAATGTATGTAGTCAAAGGCACACATTCCATCGGATTTTTGTATCTCGGGCAGATTATAAACCATCTCCTTTTGTAAAGCCGTTCGTGCCAAGGACTAGAGTCGACAACGTTCGCCATTTTCACACTTTTCACCAACAAAACATCAATTTATCGAAAATGTTTTCTCAACCATAGGTAGCTCAGCAACAAGATTATTTTGAGAATCATATATATAGCAGTATATCTTCTTAAAGAATAGAGAATAATCATTTTTCATCATTTGGGCAACACTGAGCAAATTTTGCATCAACGGAGGTATGTAAAGGACATTGTGAATCCGTCTAATACCTCGCTTTGTTGGAACAGCTATGGATCCTCTTTCTTGAGCTTGAACTACAACACCATTTCCAAGCTTCACCTTCATATGGATCGAGTTGTCTAAAGTTTCGAAAATAGCCTTCTCGCCATATGACTCATATACCCGCTATCAACATACCAAGTAAGATTCTCATTTGATTCTTCAACTTGAGTGGCCACAAACAAGTTGCCTTTAGCTTCTTCTTCCTTTTCTTCTGTGTAATTTAGTTGCTGCCCTTTTTGGGTTGATTATTTTTCGCCTTCGAACGACAATATTTCTCAATATGGCTATATTTTTTGCAAAACTGAGATTGGATTGTGGTTTTCCTTTATGCCAACAATCTTTCTCTTCATGATTGGACCTCTCACATGTACTACAAGGTGGAAATCTGCCTTTATTTTCAGAACCTTTCGAAGTCATCGGAGCTTTTCCTTTGTCGTTTTCTGCTCCACGGTCTTCTTGTCATACTTCTTCGAAAATTTCCTTTATGTCTTGCTTGCATAGCTCCATCCATGGGTATTCTGCCATCGAGTCTCACGAGTGATCTTTGATCATGTGCTTGTAGCTTGGTTATAATTTCAGCCACAATCAACTTCGAGAGATCACATGATTCTTCAATCGTTGTCACCTTTGATTAGAATTTTTCCGGGAGGCTTACCATTATCTTCTCCCCAACTTTAGCATCTGCAACATTCTCTCCAAGCAACCTGATCTTATTTACTAGATCAAGCAACTTCGATGAGTATTCCTTCATGCTTTCACCATCTTTCATCTTCCAAAGTTCCAACTAGTACTGTCAAAGGGTCGGGCCAGGGCGGGCGGGCTGGCTGGCTGGCATGCCATGTAGCGGGCCTAAAAAAATGGAACCCAACCCGCCCCACGGGCCCGCTTAGAATTTTCTATTTTTTATTTTTTATTTTATACTTTAATTTATTTAGTTAATTAAGGTATTTATTAATAAATTATGGATAACCAACTAATAATTATGTATTTATTAATATATATATATATATATATATGTAGTTAACTATGGTCTAATTAATGAATCTCTTCTGCTACCTTCAAACTCCTCCTTGAGCTTGTCTCACACGTCCTTTGAAGATTCGAGCGTCATAATTCTTGTAAATATGACATCTGATAAAACCGAGTGAAGACACGTCAAAGCCCTTGGTTTCTTTTATTTTTTTTCTTTGCTTTCTCTGCGACATCGTCGGATATGCTCCTAACGGTGTTGTATCGGCTCCTTTATCCATTGCTTCCCATAGATTTAAAGCTTGCAGATAGGACTTCATCTTAATGTCCCATATATGGTAGTTCTCTCCTTCGATTCCGGAGGTCCGGTGCCTAAGACGTTGCTTGAAGACATGCTTTGATCATGATTGGTTTGAAGACATGCTTTGGCCCCTTAATATTAAAGCTCTGATACTGATACCATTCGATACAAACAGGGCATTGAAACAATGAAGAAGCACACACATTTTTTTTGAAGGTTCATTACATTCATTTATTTTCACATCATCTATTATACATAACATTATTACCTAAGGACAAACCATAGAGAAACCCATGTGCGTTAGGATCGGCTATCGCGTTTAGAGGGTGGGTGAATAAACGCTAGACTCTTTCGATACTTAAACGGTTAGGATCAATACCGGTACTTGATATTGTTCTAAGTGTAACGTGCGGAAACAGATCAGTCGGTTTTGAACCAAGACCGATAATAAATGTCATGTGTTTGTGTGTGTGAAGGAACACCGGTTTGTTTCTGGAAGTTCGGAGTTAATTCTCCTACGTCTCTCCTTCTTCCTCGCAAGGAAGGTTCGCTAGATCTTCAGTTATACACTGTGTACAACCCACCCAGCTGCCCTCAACTTTAATCTAATGAATCACCTAGGCAGTCGCATAATACAATCCACCTACTTCAAGAGCTTGTTAAAGTCCCTTGGAAATAACTCACTTACTAAACGAAACTGGTCTACGTACAGTGAGGACAACACTCAAATGACTCGCTTAAACAGATTTTCACTTGTTTTTCACTTTCAAGGTTGGTCGTCGTCCGTCTTCATCACGCCTCTCTCCTTTTTATAGTTGAGCTTGATGAAGGGAGTCGTTGTGAGATAGCTCCTTGTACCGGACAGTGCATTAAATGTTATTTACCCAAAACGGGTACTGTCCGGTTTCCGTAGCAGTTTGCGCTGTGCCAATTGCTTTTGCCTCTTTTAGCTTGGCTTGACTTCAGCTTGGTTTTTTCCTGGCAGCCTTGCATTAAATGTTCTATCAGAAGTCTTCAACAGCCTGCCTTGAAAAAATTCGAATTTTCGTCCACGTGGCAGGTCCGGTATCTACACTTCGGTCTTGGCAGTTTACATCCGTTTTCTGGTGCGCTTGTGAACTACTGACTGGTATCCGGTCTTGAGTCTTCGTTTAACCGGTATACTCAGTCGAGTTTGGACAATCACCGAAACTGTTTAATCTGAATTCTTTGATTCAAGATTTCTAACAATGTGTCCCTTGAATGATTTTTCACCAACAATATGACAAACATAAAAAATATATTATATATTTAAGAGAAACTATCAATAACAACAATAATCCAAAACCAAAAGAAGAGTCCCAGACGTTTCCTAGGGATTCAGAACTTCCATCACCTTCTCATACGTCTCTTTCAACTCGTTTTCTACTTCCGCGCTCTTGTTAATGATTCGTTCAATCCTTCTGAAAGTACTAATAAAGCGTTCGAATGTATTTTCGACTTGTAAGTTCCCTTCCTCTTCTTCAGTGTAGATCGAGGACCGCCGTCGGACTCGTATTTGGACGTGCTTTTATGTGTGTGTAATCTCGTGAATGAATTCGATCGATTCACAGATCAATCGGACCGAAAACAGAACCTAAACACACACACTCTGAAAACAGATTTTAACGTGGTTCGGCCGAGAATTGGCCTACGTCCACGGACCAAACCAGAGCTCCTTTGTATTCCCACCCAAAATGAAAGTTACAGACCTACACAAGCACTACAACTTTCATGTTTACACCGGAGACTAAATCTCACTCTACTGGGAAATACAAACTCGTGAAGTGGTGAGGTTGAACTCCCAATTTCTGATATTTATAAGCTGAAGATCACACTTAACCCATGCTGCCCGATTTATCCAAGCCGTCCGATCGATCTGATCCTACGCGCCAGAGTCTGCCACGTAGCACATGCTATTTCACGTGAAGTTGCAAGTGTCAAATGGCACTTCTATAAGTGAAATAGCTTCTTTAATCCGAGCCGTCCGATCTTCAATCTAGCGGTCCAGATTATCAATCCGCGCCATCATGCATCTTCTAATCGTGGCCCTTGATTAATTCGCGCCTCATCCTACGATCAGCATTCAATCTTTGGCTCTTGAATATCATCCGTCAGATCGCGCGCCAACATGATCCGACGGCTACTGTTCATCGCGGCTCATCTTCAGTTTATTCCTTCAGCTCCTATCTTCAGTTCGCACAGCCACCTTCCGCGGCCATTTCCGGCGACCTCCGGCGAGTCTCAGGCTCGCAAACCCCAACAAACTCCACCTCGAGACTGCAGACTCGCAATCCCAACTCCCGGAGTTCTCATCGCAGCCCAAACTTGCCTGCAAAAGTCGCCCAAACTCTTACCAGAAACCAGCTTCTCTCAACCTCTGTTTCAGCTGCGAATCATCCGATCTGAGCCTTGTTTTCTCGTTACAAAGCTCCACCTCGATTCGCAGCCCCTCTCGTTTGATCACCCAGCCCCTCCAAGAGCCCCGAGCCTCGAACGAGACCTCATCAACTCCAAGCGGGCTTGAAATTTCCCTCATGAAGTCGACTCGGACTTTCGAGCTCGCCATCTCCGTTTCTCCCGAAGATTCACCGTTGCTCGCTTCAAGAACTTCTGCCCCGGCCGATGTACAGCTCCCCTGACATCTCCTCTTGGCCACCATCGAGCTTGAAGCCTCCGCAACCCGCTGCCCCGTACGAACGGCAGCAACAAATTCTGCTATGGCAGAATTTCTGTCGAACTTTCGCCCGCCGTTTCGACCCCGGCCTCCGTATCTCTTCCACCTCCGAGCTCACCCGCTCTTGTGGCCTGAGAATACTCTCCATCCGAGGTAGAATCGCCTCCACCTCAAGCCTGAGCTCATCGCAATCGAGCTCCAAACACAGCACCTTGGAGCAGTTTGACAGAAAACTGCTCCAACCAAGGGTCTTGCCCGCCCTTGCTCCACCTCGATCCGAGGTCACCGTGGCTTCCCTCGACCACCAATCGAGCCACCACATTCCCTACTTCGTGTAGGACCGGTTGCCTCCACCGGACAACCCACCGAGACACGAAAATCGCGCCTCCGAAACCGGCCGAAAACCAGCTTGCCTGTCACCGGCGTTGATCCGTTCTCCCGCAGTTCTCGCGTTGCTCCGGCCGTTCTCCAGCCCTCCCGTCCACACGAGGTTCCTCCTAACCTCTAGGTCCAACCTCGCATCACCTAGGATCCCCGCAACACCTCTCTCGAACTGCAAAATGCTCCGGATTATAACCGAATCACCCGACAGCTTTCCCGCAAGCCTTTCCCGCGTTTCCGCCGTGGTTTCACCCTCCGATGCGCTTCCCGTGGCGGCCTGTGACACCTCCACCTGCATCCGAGCCTCCTCAAGCCTCTTCCCAACGGAAACGAGCTTGAGCCGCAGCCTCCTTGGTCCAAAAACGCTTGAACCAACGAGAATCCCCAAAACGAGCCTCTTGCGGTCACTCCCGGGAAAACAGCTCCGTTCTCCACGCTCACCGCACCAATTGTAGATCGAGGACCGCTGTTAGACTCGCATTTGGACGTGCTTTCAGTGTGTGCATCACTCGTGTATCGATTCGATCGTTTCGCAGCTCAAACAATCGGAAAACAGAGAAGAAAACTCACACACACGAAAGCAGATTTAACGTGGTTCGGCGCAATATTCGCCTACGTCCACGGACCTAACCGAGCTTCTTTTCATTAAACCACCAACACGAAAGTTACAGCCCTCTCAGCACTCTACAACTTTCGTGTTTACGACTCACCGTGGTTTTCACTCTACAAGAAGATATAAGCTCGGAAAGATAGCTCAGTCGAACTGCTAAAACTGATATATATAGCTGAAGATCTTAAATGTCGAATCACACCATCCGTTGATCTTGATCTGATCGGACGCTCCTCATAAAGCCACGTTGCCAGTGCTTTCCTGCGTGAACCAAGCAAGAGTTGCGTGACAACTCTATAAGTGAAATTACACTTTAACGGAAGCCGTCCGATCTTCATCCAATGGCTGAGATTCATTAGCCGCGTCACACAGCATCTTCCAATCTCTGCCGTTGATCCAATTCGCGGGCGATCCATCGGCCCTGATTCAATCTACAGGCTTTGAATATGATCCGTCCGATCTGCGGGCCAGCCATCCAACGGCAGCTGTACCTCGTGACTATTTTCAGCTCTTCTCCATTTCAGACTTCAGCTCGACCCAGCTCTTTCTCCGGCGGCTCCCGGCGATCTCCGGCGAGTTTCCCGGCTCG
This sequence comes from Craterostigma plantagineum, assembly GCA_027422505.1. NCBI lineage: Eukaryota > Viridiplantae > Streptophyta > Magnoliopsida > Lamiales > Linderniaceae > Craterostigma > Craterostigma plantagineum. The sequence goes on along the minus strand of JAPQWV010000748.1, from coordinate 41,296 downwards.
CCACCCCAACATTCACTTTAAGCATTATTGTTGATATGTTCAACCCCATTGTCCACTTAACTCTCGTTTCTCAATATTAGTTGCATCGAACTTTCCTCTCTAACCTCATTAGTTGCGTCCCTTGAATTATTTTTTCACCAACCATATGACAAATGGGATTATGTGACTGCGCTCTCCATGCATCATAAGCCTCTGCGGTTTCCCAGTTAACCATTTCAAGTGAATTCTTTTTCTGAATATAAGAGTAAATACGTAAATTGAACTGGCAAGCAAGAACAATTTATGGTTTCGGAAAATTATGGGGCAAAAGTCTAAAATAGTCCCCAATGTTTACCCTGTGAACCAATTTAATCCCTTATGTTCTCCGGAGACCAATTTAGTCCCTGTTGTTATCGAAAATGACCCTATTGGTCACTCCGTCAGTCAGAGCGTCAATTTAGATGGCGATGGTATTTGCGACGGTAGCGACGGATATTCCGTCGCTAAATGAGAAAGTTAAAAAAACATTAAAAATGAGGAAAAAATCCAAAAAAAAAGGAACACAATTCAAAAAATAGAATAAAAAATTCAAAGAAAGAGAATATTACTAATAATTAAATAAAAAATAAATAATAATAAAAAATAAAATAATAAACTAAAATTACAATAAAAAATTATAACTATAAATTTAAGATTTGAAAAAAAGTAAAAAATAAAAATATATTTGTTTATTAGAAATTAAATAAAAAAAAAAATATAATTAAGGATAAAAATGCCTCTAAAAGTTTTACGAAGACCGTCCCTGCCAAGTTAATGAGGATATAATCGTCCCAGTTCTCGAATTTTTTTTAACAAATATACCTGGATGATTGCGTTGCCGTTAAGACAAAGACGAGATCGGGAATTATCGTCAATTAATCGTGATAATGTTAAAATAAATTGCGAGAACTGTAACGGCGATGCAATCAGCCAACTATATTTGTTAAAATTCGAGGCATTTTTCATCCTTAATTTTATTTTTCCTTTTTATTTAATTTTTAATAGATAAATGTATTTTTCTTTCTTACATTTTTAAATGTTAAATTTATATTTATCATTTTTTAGTTTAATTATTTATTTTTTATTGTTATTTATTTTTTATTTAATTTATTAATAATATTCTCTTTATTTTTTTTGAATTTTTTACTCTTTTTTTTTTTTTTTTTAATTTCTTTTCCTTTTTTTTTTTGGATTTTTCCTCATTTTTAACTTTCATTTAGCGAAGGAATATCAGTCACTAATACCGTCGCAAAATACCATCGCCGTCTAAATTGACGCTCGGACTGACGGAGTGACCACTTTGATTCATTTTCGACATCCATGACTAAATTGTTCTCCGCGGAACATCGGGGACTAAATTGGTTCACTGGGTAAACATCGAGGACTATGTTAGGCCTTTGCCCGAAAATTATACATGAAATGGACTGTATCTAACAACAATCAATGAGGTTCACAACAATTTACTTTAAGTCTTCCAATCCTTCTTCATGCTCATTAGACAGCCATAAGCATAAATAAACTTTGCTTTTCAGATCTCCAGTCAATCTACTTCACTCTAATTTAAAAATAATGAAGGTCCAAGTGAAATAATAAGCGCGGAGAAGAAAAATGGATAAATTTCGCAGCAGTTTAACATCGCACGATAAGGAATTGGGACATGATGTTTAAACAATCAAACATAATGGATGAAGGAAGACGGATATTTGGGTCCATGAATTCACTATTTGACAAGAAGAAAAAATATCAAATCCACTCATCCACCATTAGAGCCGTCAAAATAGCCCGCGGCCCGCGAGCCGGCCCGCCCCGCCCTGCCTATGGGGCGGGCTGGGCTGGAACTTTCCGGCGGGCCTAAACGGGCTAGCCCGCGCGGGCTGCAGGCTAGGCGGGGTGGGGCGGGCCGGCCCGCCATATTTTTTATTACTTTTCTTTATAAATTAAATATATATTTATTTAAATAGAGGAATTTTAATTAATGATTTTATTTATAATTAATGATGCATTTATTAATTAATACATAATTAATGTATATTTAAATATTATAATTAAATAATTACTGATGCATTTATTAATTAATACATAATTAATGTATATTTAAATATCATAATTATATAAATTATTCTTAATTAATTAAAAAGTTTAAATAAAAAAATTAAAAAAATTCATGGCGGGCGGGACTGGCCCGCGGCCCGCTAGTGGGGCGGGCTGGGCTTCAGTTTTGAAGGTCCGCCAAACAGCGGGCTTTGGCGATGCGGGCCAGCCAGGCCCGGCCCGGCCCATTGATAGCTCTATCCACCATGATACGAATCATCGCGAAAATCACGTTTGCTCGTGAAATCAGAACAAACCCAAACTAATAAGAAGACAGAATCGAACAATGAGACTTACCTGCAAAATGAAGAAGCCAAACTAACACGCCGACAATCGCGATTTGCAAAGCGTTCTGAGGGTTTTCTAGTGCGGACGAAATTTGCGCCTCGGAAACACAGGTTTATGATCCAGATTGTATTTATGTCACCGAACTAGAAAGATACTATCCGGGAAGTAAATATTATCTATTCTTTACTCCTAATCTCGAGATTTAGGGTAAGATCGAAGAGTCTCAAATGAAAACGTAAGAATCATAATTTCTAAATGCTGATTCAAGTAACTGTTGTTTTAGTTTTTATTAGATTGAATGATGGGAAGGTGAAATGGTGAGTATTATTGGGACTGAGAATATGTGGACAGAATAGATAATCTTATTCTTTCTCACCAATCACTCTATTCCTTTTTTTCTTACAATTCACCTACTCTCACGCTCTTTCTATGCTTTACACTCTCTCACATTTTTTTCTCTCGTTACATACCACATATATATAGACATGTTATATAATACAAATCTTAGATGATAAGATAAGATCCTTGGAAATCTGCTTTGTTGAAAATGCATGGACAAATGAGGGGCTGCGCCGTTTTTTTTTTCTTCGACTGATGATTGTCATTTTCTTCATTTTTCTTTTCCTTTGGCTGCTTGGAGATTACACCCAACAAATTCCCCACTTAAGCTCAAAGCATTTCGTTCTTCCAGCCCTCCTTAAACTTAACTCTTTTTCATGTATCATATGATGTGGCTCGCCACTTGGCGTCTATAAATGCCTTTGTAATTCGCTCCAAATTTGTTGTCCAACAGTACCTCGCGAGTTACCAGAAAGCTCGGTGAGTTAGCGACCTTCTCGTAGACGACCATCTTTTCTTCTTCAATATTGCCGTCTAGCTTCTGCCCAATGGCGAAAGCCAACTTTTTATCGTTGTATTCCTTCAACTGCATGACTGCATATTCTTCGTTAGAATCAACCACGTGCAAAACCTCGTAGCACTTCTTTATCGGGCGATCGAGGTATAGAGAGTTATCTATGTCCTTTTCGCTTTCATCGGTGTTGCAATAAATATAAGCATGTTCTTCCTCCATCTTCGTGTCGTAGCCCTTCAGGCTCGTCGGCTTGTCGCCAGCATCTGGCGTGTCGAATCTTTCGTACTCCTTAACAGGCTTCTTCTCATTGATGACCTTCACGGGAAGGGTTCTTTCTGTATTGCTCCGTCTCGTTTCTCGCGAGTACATCGATCTTATCGACGACCACCTCCGCGACTTCTCTGCGGTTTTCGTCGATCTCTTTTTCCTTCAGATTTTGTTTATCGTCCATCCGCTTCGGGGCTTCCTTGGCGCCGTCTTGACCCCATCCTACTCGTCCGAATCCAATTTATCAGCGAACTTATCCCTTTCATTAATTCATTTCCTCAAGCCGTTCATATAAGTTTCGAGGGTGTTCCTAGCAACGATTCATTCTTTCACCTCCTTTTCTTTCTGGCGCGCTTTTTCCTTGTTAACGCGCTTCATCTCTTTAGGATTGACCTTATTAGATTCTCGGATCTTCTGTTTACTGACTTCTCCGCCAGTCTTTTGCAGGGCCTCCATCGTAGCTACGTCGGCCGTCTTACTCGCGTACTTTAGAGTCTCCTTCGGATCGTGGCTTTCTCGAACACGGTGTTGTCATTCTCAGCTTCCTTGGCCTTCTTGCCGATGCCATCGGCTTTCTCAGGTGGTTGTCGGGGGCGGCGCCTCTTCAACCGCCTCCTCTTTCTCGAGCTTTGAGGGGTCTTCCTCGTAGGAAGGCTCCGTTGTTGGAGTGGTGGTGGATACTTCACGAGTGATATTTTCTTTTATCACTTCAACGGCTGCTTCAACCTTTTCCCCTTCTTTCACGGCCTCTTCGGCCTTTGGAGATTTTTTTCTCCTTTTCTGTGGTTTCACCGGCGTCTCTCTTTGACGCTCCGCCTTCTTTTTCTTTCTCAATCTTAACCAGTCGTACGTCTTTTGTCTTTTCCACCACCGATGTTGGATCCTCGGCGTAATCTCTGTCACGCTTTATCGATACAGCAAGGGCATCGTCTTCCCGTTCGCTGTCGTCTTCTATCTTCTCCTTGTCCTTTGAAAACTTGATAACATCGTCTTCTTTCGTCGTCTCAAGTTCGCCCAAGATATTTTGCAACTGAACTTGCTCCACTTGGGCAGCATCTTTGTACGCTTTTTCCGAAAATTCTCAGGCTTCCTATGCGTTTCTCATATCGCCTATCTCTCTACTACTACCGGTACCTTTTATCGCATAGTAGATGACGAGGAGCGCGAGATTATTTTGTGTGAACGGAGCTCGCCAAGTTTTCGAATGCGATCTTGTATACCATGTCTTATCGGGTCGGGTATGTCCGTCATCGACGATTCCCCATAAACCTTGCTCTTCAAGCAAAGTTTCATTTCGACGCTCCACCTTGCGTAGTTACTCTCGATGAGCTGCGGGACGAACATGTGGACATCTAATATACACCTCCACACCATCGGCATCATCGGCTCTGTCGGCTCTAACGGCTCTGAGCACATCGGCTCCATTGACACCATCGACTCTGATACCATTTTGTTGTTTTAGTTTTTATTAGATTGAATGATGGGAAGGTGAATTTGTGAGTATTATTGGGACTTTTCTGTGTACTGAGAATCTGAGGACGAACTGATAATCTTATTCTTTCTCACCAATCACTCTATTCCTTTTTTTCTTACAATTCACCTGCTCTCACGCTCTTTCTTTGCTTTGCACTCTCTCGCATTTTTTCTCTCATTACATACCACATATATATAGATGATAAGATAACATCGTTGAGACGGTGAATATTAAGATGCCTATGGAAGGGGGAGGGAGTTCGGGTTTTATCCCAATGAGGGTCGAATATGAGTGGCGACCGTCTAAATGCGGACATTGTAACTCTTTCATGCATGGGGAAGCGGGTTGTCCGAAACAAATTCCTAAGCCAAATCGCCACGTATGGGATCGATTAGGACCGCTGCGACGAGAGCACTCTAACAAGGCATTGGGGCATAATACGAAAGATCGTATTTGTGAGGAAGTTCACTCGATCCAAAGTAATCGCAAACAGAAGGAACATAAGGAGTGGCGACAAGTGGGTGCCAACAGAAAGACGAATTTGGTTCCGACGGGTGTAGAGGACATTCAGGTCTCGTCTGGCGGTGTGTATGCGGGAGAGAATAATAATGACTCGGTGAACTACTCTACGGGCCCTAATTCATACGCAGCCCGAGAGGGGGTTGTCCAATGATAGGTATCGGCGCTTGGAACGTGCGTGGTCTTAACAAGCAAGACCACAGGAAGGCGGTGGGGGATCTGATTGTGCAAGGAGGTTTGCGTCTGATGGGGCTTTTTGAGACTCGTGTATCTGTGAGTAATGCAGCACGTATTTCGGATGGGATTAGATCGAGTTGGAGCTGGTTTTTTTATTACGATGAGGGGCCGGGTACTAGGGTTTGGGTTGGTTGGGAATCGAGTTATTTGTCTGTTTCGGTGATGGCTTTTTCTGATCAGGCTGTCCATTGTCGGGTTAGTACGATGGCTACTAGAGAAACCATGTTTATCTCATTTGTTTATGGTAGAAATAGGCGGGAAGAAAGGGGTTCCCTTTGGGAGGACTTGGTGAGTTACTCAGAGAGTAGGGCAGACGATGCATGGTTAGTGCTAGGAGATTTCAATGTCATCCTGCATGAGGAAGAATGGAGAGGAGGGACGCCAAATCGGCTGGATATGTCGGAATTTCGGGATTGTTTGACGAGATCTGATCTTACCACACTGCCTTACACAGGTCATGCTTTTACGTGGTATAATCAACAGCGGGGTGCAGCGGGAGTATGGCGTAGGCTTGACCGGGTGTTGGGAAACCCGCAGTGGTTTGCCCGATTTCCTGAGTCTATCTATCGTTGCGAGCTACCGGTTACTTCCGATCATTCACCATTTTTATTGGGATCGGTACACACTACTGGCCATGGAAAGAGCTTTCGATTCGAAAACTTTCTGACCAAGGAGCCGAATTTCTTGGAGGTGGTGCACCGCGCTTGGTGTAAGCCTATTACAGGTTTTCCCATGTTTGGTTTGGTTAGCCGCTTGAAGATCCTTAGGCCGATCTTTCAGCAAATGAGGCGCGCGAAAGGGAACCTCTCAGAGAACGTAGCGGAAGCTAGGCGGTTCCTTGATCTATCACAGGTTTTTTCGGCCCGTTATCCGCTGGAGGAGGGTTTTCATACGTTTGAGCGAATTTGAAGGTCGCTTTACTCGAGGGCAGTAGAGATCGAGCATGTGGCCTTATCGCAGAGTGCAAAGATTGCTTGGCTTAAGGATGGCGACCAGTGCAATTCTTATTTCTTTCGGAGGAGTGCCATGCGACGATCGGCTAACCGCATTTTCTCTATTGACTACGGAGACGGGAATCGCATTGACGATGAGGTATTGGTGGAACAGGAACTTATTAGATTTTATAAGGGCCTATTAGGACATTCGGCGAGAGAGGATACGGTCTTGGTGGAGGAGGTCAGGGAAGGAGTAACACACACCCTTTCCCCTGCTGATGCTGCGGATATGGTTCGACCGATTACACCGGCTGAGGTGAAGCAGGCGTTATTCTCGATGGGGGACGAGAAAGCACCAGGTCCAGATGGGTACACAGCAGCCTTTTTCAAGGCTGCATGGGAAATTGTGGGGACGGATGTGATTGGGGCGACGCAAGATTTTTTTGCTACTGGACGACTACTTAGGGGGTTGAATAACACTATCATTACGCTTATTCCTAAAGGCGATGTTTCGAGGGACCCGGGAGACTTTCGACCTATTTCATGCTGCAATGTCCTCTACAAGATTATCTCGAAGATCTTGGCGAACAGGTTAAAGGGGTCATTGAAAGGGTTGGTCCATGGATCGCAGACAGCATTCATACCGGGCAGGCGGATCAGTGATAATGTCCTGTTGGCGCAGGAGTTGTGTCGCGGTTACTCTAGCAAGGGTCGTCCACCCCGTGCGATGTTCAAGGTAGACTTAGCCAAGGCATATGATAAAGTGGAGTGGAGCTTTGTTCTAGCCACTTTGGAGGCGATGGGTTTTCATCCGACCTTCATTGGGTGGATTAGGTCTTGTCTTACGACTATGACTTTTTCTATTAACCTCAATGGACGTTCGGTGGAGTTTGTCGCTGGAAGAGAGGCCTACGACAAGGTGATCCGATATCGCCTTATCTTCTTACTTTAGTTATGGAGATTCTTCATGGGTTTCTGATAGCTGCCATCCATGAGGAATCACGCTTCCGTTATCACTGGAGGTGTGAGGGCTCCTCATTGGTGATGCTCACCTTTGCCGACGACCTTCTTCTTTTTTGTCATGCGGATGATGTTTCCGTGGGAGTTTTACAGACGGCTTTGCAGAAGTTCTCTACTGTATCAGGACTACATCCAAATCCTGACAAGAGTGAGATGTTCTTATCACGTCGAGCGGAGCCCTTGACAGAGCAGCTGAAGGACATTACGGGATTCAGATTGGGTCGTTTACCGGTTCGTTATCTGGGAGTGCCCCTGCTTACCTCACGCCTTTCTATTTCAGATTGTGACCCTTTGATTCGGAAAGTGGATCAGAGGATTGGTGCCTGGATGAATCGTTCACTTTCATATGCTGGGAGGGTTCAGCTTATTAAGTCCATTCTTCAAGCATTGCATGCTTACTGGTCTGGTGTTTTCTTGTTGCCGAAACGCGTCGTGAGGGATCTGGAGATGCGTTTTAGACGATTCCTTTGGGGGGGGCCCTCAGCTAAGGTAGCATGGTCTGATATCTGCTTGCCTGTGGCTGAAGGAGGACTTGGTATACGATCTATTGAGGCTGATAATAGGGCACTATTGTTTAGGCAGCTGTGGAATGTGATTACTCGGCCTCCGGATTCGATATGGGTGGAATGGCTTTATAGGACGCGCTTACGTTCTCGATCGATTTGGAATATAACGGCTTCGGCTAATGATTCCTGGAGTTGGAGGAAGATTCTACAGGTGAGGCAGGTTATTTGGCCGATGATCACCTTTAGGATCGGGGATGGCTCACGTACGTGGTTATGGAAGGATCCATGGCTGGTGCAACCCTCGTTGTTGGATCGATTTCCCAGAGGACCTATTGCGATGGGTCTTCCCTCGGATGTCCGGTTGAGTGCAGTTATTGATCACGAGGGGTGGAACTGGCCACGACGATCGACGGTGGAGTATATGGAGATCAGTCAGTTATTACCGCCACTTTACTTGGGACATGTTGATGAGGTTCGATGGAAGGGGACTTTGGATGGGCGACCTACGGTTAGCTCATTCAGGGAGGCGATTCGATACAAAAGACCAACGGTTACTTGGGCTTCTCTCTTTGGTGGTTGTTTGAGGGTGCCGCGACATGAGTTCATCCTTTGGTTGGGACTTCATGACCGACTTTCTACGAGGGACAAGCCATGGGTAGCTCAGCGGGCGGGCACGAATGCTTGTGGCCTTTGTGATATGCTACAGAGCGAGACGATGCAACACATCTTCTTTGATTGCCCATTCTCACGCTAAGGTTACAGTTGCGGTGGGCGCTGCCCTATAATGACTGGCATATGGGGATTCTTTGGGCATCGAGGAGGTGGCGTGGGAAGCATCTTCTCCAGGCTGCAAACAGACATATTTTGGCTTCATTCGTCTACCACATTTGGCAGGAGCGTAATACGCGATGGAGAGAGGGCGTCAGCACGACTCCTGAGCGATTGGTGAGTCGTGTTATTGATCTAGTCATGATTCGAATATCCACTACGCCTGCTAGATATGCCTTACAGCGGGCGGCCATTCGACGCTTGTGGAGGGTTGCTTGGTAGGGCGGCTTGATTTTATGGCTTCTCAGTTGAGTTGTTTATCCAGTAGCATGTTACTGGTTGTTTGTGGAGGTTTTGACCCCATTCGCACTGTACACTTTCAACCTTATTTATATGATGGAACATTCTACCAAAAAAAAATGAGGGGTTGCGCCGTTTTTTATTCTTCGACTCATGATTTGTCATTTTCTTCATTTTTCTTTTCCTTTGGCTGCTATTACACCCCACAGTAACGTGAAATTCCACGTCTCACAAGAGATGAGTAGGCTTACTCTGTGTAACTAAAGCGCAAACCGCAGTGAAATTCACTATTTCTTCGCTGCATTATTTAACAGCACAATGCCTATTTGCTCTTCGAACGTCCATATACATATCTCGGTTCCATAGATTTTTCATTAATCCCATTTGTGTTTCGAAAAGGTTTGTGAAATAATTATATATTTATATATATTAATAGCTATTCGATTACTTTCCAGATAGATGACAAGAACTGAATTCGACAAGTAGACTGTATTTATTTAATTTGTTCCATATGAATCGAATCTGTTGTATATTTTATTAATTCATCCAAATTAATATATCTAAACCATTCAATGTAATTACTGCAAATATTCATTAAATACACAAATGAATATATTTAACTCCAATCGTAATTTTTTTGTTAGTTAATTAAGTTAAACGAATTCAAACAACTCAAATTCACCTCGTACGTAAAGTCATCATTTACTTTCAGCAACCAAATCAGGCTCTATAAGATATTTCATATATATCTTGAAGTTATGATATATGTTTTCTATTTGAATGCCGATTATGGCATTAATTCATACAATAAAATGTGATCTTTTTAACCAGGGAAGCGTCGGGCGTTGCAACAATGCAATAAGTTGGGCATTTCCACGGACAACGCATAGAAATACTCATTTCCTCTTCAATGTTCGCGACCGTTTTCGTGAAACTAACAGCTCGAATTCTTCTTGGAAAATTACAGGAAAGCAGCAAATTCAAATTGGTCCTGTTTGATACGAAAGTAAAGTAGCTAATATATATAGATATCTAAATTTGCTTCTGACTTTTAACGTTGGCTGGTCGCATGTTTTCAAGATTTTTCTTTTGAAATAGTGAAAAGTTAAATCCAAGCATTAGAACGAAGGGTATATAATCAACTGATAACCAATGACGTGCAGAAAAAAATTGGGATCCCGGCACAGGAAATCTGAATAGATAGAAATACATGTCTAAATCTTGATGCAGATGAGCCATGCTAGTTATATGTTATATTGTTTCTTTTAGAAAACAATATATATAATGAGCAACAGTAAAATACGAAAAGAAAGACGATAAAGTACTAGGTTATTTGTTCTTCATTCTCCTAGTTGGTGTGTATCGTCTTCTACTTTCATTAACTTTCTAGTATAAAACAACAGAAATCCAAACCTAACAAAAACAAATCAGAAAATGTTTCTGCAAATTATGATCAAGCTGAAGGTTCTGCTGGATATATAGTGAAGCGAAAACTCGACTAGGAATCTGGTCATAAGGCAATGAAATTGTGGTCGCTTCATGGCTTCATTGTTTCTCCATTAACATGCATCTTCTGATAAAAAAAATATATACATGATGGATGATGAGGCGGTGAGGGAGATATATTGATATTAAAACTTACTTCGAGGCTCAGTTTAAATGGATGTAATGACACAAAAAAATGCATGTTAAGGAGAGGCTTGAAGTGAATAAATAACCTGAAGCCAAAAGAAGAGTGCCAAACGTAGTCGGGGGATTCAGAACTTCCATCACCTTCTCATAGGTCTCTTTCAACTCGTTTTCTACTTCCGCACTCTTGTTAATGATTCGTTCAGTCCTTCTGAAATTACTAATAAAGCCTTCAAATGTTTTTTCGAGTTGTATGTTCCCTTCCCCTTCTTCACTTAATGCATTGTTAATATGTTCAACCGAATTACTAATCAGTTGCATCGAACTTTCCTCTCTAACTGGATTCTCTTTCGCGTTGGTTTCACTAACCTTATTCCGCTCAATTAAACGTCTAGACCTACGTCTTTCTATCGCCTCTGGCATTTCTACAACATCCTTCCCCTTATTGTTCGGCCTTTTCTTGAAACTTCCCATCTCATTCTCTCCTTCAATGGTCTTATTTCCATCAGAGGTCATGAGTGACCTTCCCTCACTTCTATTGGTCTCAACCAACTTCCTCTTACTTCCTTTGTTCAGCTCTTTTTCAGCTTCAGTCACTGATTGACCCCCCTTAACAAAAAATCCTAACCACCCATCGTTCTCCCCTAAAGTAGGGTCACTGCTATTCCCAATTTGGTCAGTAGAATCAACAGTCTGTTGTTGCAAACCTAACGCCTCATTTACTTCTACTGATGCAGTTATCCACCCTTCCAGGCTTACTTCTGAATGACTATCATCATTCTCCTCTATAGTAGACTCAACAAGCTTACGCTGTGCAGTACAATCAGTCATTTTAATGGTAGATCTAGGTAAATGAGAAGGTTGTTCTGTAATAAGACGATATACTTCAAAGCAATAATCGTCTACATGTTTACGGCCGAGATTGACCCGCCAATCAAGCTTATGTGATTGCATTCTCCATGCATCATAAGCTTCTGCGATTTCCCAGTTAACCATTGCAAGTTAATTCTTATTCTGAATAAGTTCAATCGTCAGAGGAAATACAAAAATTGAACTGGTAAGCAAGAACAATGTATGATTTCTGAGAATTATACATGAGATGAACTATGTGAAAATACAATCAGTGAGGTTCACAACAATTTAGTTTAAGATCTCCAATCCTTCTTCATGCTCATTAGACAGCCATAAGCATAAATAAACTTCATTTTCAGATCTTCAATCAATCTACTTCACTTTAATTTACATATCATTAAATCCTTATACAAGTTGAAAATAATGAAGGGTCCAAATGAATTCACAAGCACGGTGAAGAAAAACGGATAAAATTTGCAACATTTTAACATCGCACGATATGGAATTCAGACGCAATTGTTTAAACAATCAAACAGAATGGACAAAGCAAGATGGCGATTTGGATCCATGAATTAACTATTTGACGAGGAAATAAAAACAATCAAATGTTGAAAATATAAACTTGATTTGGGCTTGGACTAATAAGAGGTGAATTTGGTATTTGGGCCAAGTGAATTATCAGCCCAAAATCTAGAAACCTATGGATATTCTAGAGATATCCATGGAAGTGTTTAGAAAGATATAGAACTAGATATTATTAGGGAATGTTCTAGATTAGTGTGGTGTTGGCTAAATCCTACCCACACATTAAAGAGGTGCTACTACTATAAATAGGGGTGAACCCCCTTACCATTTGTATCAAGCAATCAAGCAAGTGAAACCAAATCAAGTATTGTGATATAAAGCCTCTTCCTCTAAACACTAGCCTTTGATATCAAGTTCCCCCTTCCGATATAACTCCTAATTTCCAACAAAGTGGTATCAGAGCTAGAAGATCCTACGGCGATGGCGAGCGGCATGGTTCCATTCCAAGTTCCGACACTCAACAAGAGCAACTACGATAATTGGAGTATCAAGATGAGGGCGCTCCTCGGATCACAAGACGTATGGGATATCGTAGAGAAAGGCTACGTGGAGCCGGAGAAAGATGAAGGTCAATCTCAAACTCAAAAGGATAGTTTGAGAGAATTGAAAAAGAGGGACAAGAAAGCTCTCTTTCTGATCTATCAAGGATTGGATGATGATGCTTTCGAGAAGGTATCGGAAGCAACAACCGCTAAGGAAGCATGGGAAAAGCTTCAGACCTCGTATAAAGGAGCGGATCCAGTAAAAAAGGTACGCCTTCAAACTTTGAGAGCCGAGTTTGAGGCATTGCATATGAAGCATGATGAACTCGTGTCGGACTACTTCTCAAGAGTATTAGCAGTAACTAATCAACTAAAAAGAAATGGAGAGAAACTTGATGACGTTAGAATTATGGAGAAAATTCTTCGCTCGTTAGACCCGAAGTTTGAGCACATCGTAGCTATCATAGAAGAAACTAAGATCTAGAGATTATGACAATGGAACAACTATTGGGCTCATTACAAGCCCATGAGGAAAAGAAAAGGAAGAAGGAAGGGATCGTAGAACAACTACTTAAACTGCAAGTTGATCCAACAAAAGAAAGATATGATGAAAATTATCAAGGACGAGGCTATGGGCGAGATCAAAGAGGAGAACGAGGCAGCGATCATCGATGTGGATATGAACGAGGTTGGAGGCGCAACGACCAAGACAAAAATAATCATCAAGGAAATGATTATCCAACAAGAGGACACTGGAGAGGCAACTCAAGACCAAGGTATGACAAATCACATATTAAGTGCTATAATTGTCAGAAATTTGGACATTACGCTTCCGAGTGTCGAGCCGGTAGAATCAATAAAGTCGAAGAGAGAACTAACTACATTGAAGAGAAAAATCAAGAAAAAGAGATTCTACTACTAGCCCATAAGGATATTGGGATCGGCGAATGCAATAAGTGGTACCTAGACACCGGTGGGAGCAGTTGCATGAGTGGAAACAGAAGCATGTCCATGGAGTTTAGTGAGTTAGTGAGTGACGATATTGATTTTGGAGAAGAGCATAACATCCCGGTGGAAGGTAACAATAACATAGAGGTGATGTTCGACAATGAAGAAGAATTCGAAGAAAATAGCATGGAGAAACCAATGATAGAGAAGACAAGAGAAGAAGTCAATACTCTATTAGGATTACCCCCTGCGGGATCTGGAGAAGACAAAAACTCAATTGAGGGAGTCCCACACTTCAAGAGCCAACAAGAAGTACCCAAGGTAACTACAAATCAAAACAATCAAACTCTTATTTGTCTCTTTGCAGATAGTGGGCCGATGAGGTTCCAAGACACGAATGAAGAGAAAGATATCATGGGTGACACGAATGAAGAGAAAGATATCACGGATGAGAAATTTAAGGATATTGAGAAAAATGACATGCGGGAGTTAACAACAAATGGGCATAAAGGAGAAGTTGAAAGAAATATGACAAGCTTGGTGTATGAAGGGTACGGTAAAGAAGCGGACATTGGCTACCACGAAAATAATGGGAGAATACACCAAATGCGTATGAAGTCTGCTCTCGAACATGGAGTTCTCGAGAAAGATACGTACACGGAGTATGAAGTGACAAAGGAAATTAATAAGATTCTGAAGTTGCAGAATGCGCTCGATGGATTGGGAAAGGCACCAAGAGATTGGAACCCAGGAATCAACAGGTACCCCCGCAAGAGAAACAAGGTTAAGGAATTGGAAATGCAACAAAAGAAGCCAAACATGATTCTCAAGGATGACAAGTCGGCAATAAAATTAGCTAAGAATGCAGTCTGTCATGATCGAAGACAGCGCATTACAAGGAAGGAAGTGAAGCTGGAGTACGTAAAGTCCAAAGATCAAGTATCCGATATTTCCACCAAGCCACTAAAGAATGAAGACCCCATTCTACTATGAAGTTTGCTCGGAATACCAAATCAAGTTTAAGGGGGGGTGTTGAAAATATAAACTTGATTTGGGCTTGGACTAATAAGAGGTGAATTTGGTATTTGGGCCAAGTGAATTATCAGCCCAAAATCTAGAAACCTATGGATATTCTAGAGATATCCATGGAAGTGTTTAGAAAGATATAGAACTAGATATTATTAGGGAATGTTCTAGATTAGTGTGGTGTTGGCTAAATCCTACCCACACATTAAAGAGGTGCTACTACTATAAATAGGGGTGAACCCCCTTACCATTTGTATCAAGCAATCAAGCAAGTGAAACCAAATCAAGTATTGTGATATAAAGCCTCTTCCTCTAAACACTAGCCTTTGATATCAAGTTCCCCCTTCCGATATAACTCCTAATTTCCAACATCAAATCCATTCATCTACCACGAAACATTGCGAAAATCACGTTTGTTCGTGAAATCAGAACAAGCCCAAATCTGCTAAGAAAAAAGAAAGAAGAAAATATCAAACAGTGAGAGTTACCTGGAAATGAACTAGCCAAAACAACACGCAGACAATCGCGATTTTACAAAGCGTTCTAAGGGTTTTTAGCGGGGGCGAAATTAGGGTTTTGCGCCTCGGAATCACAGGTTTGAGAAAACAATCGAGATTTTATTTATGTCACCGACCTGGAAAGAGAATATTTTGAAAGTAAGTATTATATATTCTCTACTCCTAATATCAAGATTTAACATAAGATCGAATAGTCAAAAGAGCGAGAAATACAATCAATATTCACGCTTGGAGTTACTACACACCTTTCCGATTATATTGGGCGACGCGCATACTTAAATATCATAAGACCGCTCACGCGGGGAGTTTCTTGGATGCACCTTGTGATTCGTTTACGCTACGTGACGTCTTTCATTAATACGTCCCAAAGCAATATATATATGTTCTCATTAGTGTTTGTGATTGTATTGCTATCGTAAAACCCTACATGCATAAAATCTTACATCTATATCTTGTATGTTAAATTCTCAATATCTAACACGCTTCAGAACCTGTTTTTCAGTTTCTATTTTAAGCGCACACTATGAAGCTTCTCGTTATCATTTCACATGTTTCAAATTGCAATCGAATTTCAATTTCGAATCTCAATCTACTTAAAAAAAAATCATGGAAATCAGAAAGAGCTATAACCCAAACCATTACGCCTTTAGCTCCTCCTCTAGCGGTCTTTTTTGTAGCAAAAATGCACAACATCTGTATTCGATTTCAAGTATGAAAACGTAAGAATCAAAACTTAACATTCAAAATGCTGATTCAAGTAAACGTGAACATCCATGTCTGACAAGAGATGATTAGGCTTCCTCTTTGTGTAACCAGAGCGCAAAACGCGGTGAAATTAACTTTTTCTTCGCTGCATTATTTAACCACACGACTTGTTCAATGCCTATCTGCTCTTCGAGTGTCCATGCATATCTTGTTCCATAGATTTTTCACTAATCGCATATGTTTCTAAAACGATGAATTGTGTTGCAATATATGGAAAAGTAACTTGTCACGACGATGTTGTGGAGCAAAAGGTCTGTGAAATAAATGTGATACACATCTACAAGCTGGGCTTTCTTTGATTGTGTCCCTCACTTATGTGGGGCTAACTGGAGTTAAATATTTGATCTCTAGTTAAAAAGATGAGAATGACAAATAATTAAATGATAGTCTTTATATTCTTATACGTAAAATTAATAGCTGTTGAGACACAAATGACAAAACTCACCATGTCTTTTCATTTGACGATATCTTATTTGACCAAAACGACCCTAAAGTGGGCTCAATTTTCATCAACACGCTGACAAAAGAAACGTTTGGTGAAAATAGAGATACATCAAGAAACGAATGTTTTTTTTTGCTAATTAAGAACGCACCGAGAATGTGCAGTTTATTCTAATTCTAATAATAATGCGGTTATAAGAAGCCCTCCCAGACGAAAATTGATTCAGAATGATTAATAGCTGGAATACATGATGAATTTCTGAGGTGGTTACGTATTGTATAAATTCATTAAACCTAATTAATTCAAATTAGTTTTCCACTTATTAAATTTGAGTGAATTAAATGAATTCATTAGTGTATATAATTCGGATCAATTTGAATGAATTCACTGGTTGAAAGAGATGTTGGGGTTTGAGCGGTAATTTTTCGGGCCCAACGGAAAGTTGATTTTGACCCGTGACTATTTTTCGGGACAGTATAACGCCGAAATGACACCAATAAAGAACACGGGATTTTACGTGGTTCAGCCAATACCGCCTACCTCCACGGAGAGCACCAGCTTTACTATATTGAGAATATTACACCGTACAAATTAACACTCATGTTTAAACTCAAACTTGAGACCCCTCACCCACCCGAGGAATGTATTTGTATCTATTTCCAACTACCCCAGTAAAACTAAACTCGCTCTCACCCTTATCGACTCGGATAAGTTTACCTCTCACTATTTCTCTCTCACTGGGTATTTTCTCACTTGATTTGGGATGATAATAATTGAAGAATCATCAGCCTATTTATAGATGTCTTCAGCACTTCTGGACCACTCAAAACCGGTGGCCAGGAATCCACCGCGTCGCTTAGTTCTGCACAACTCGAAATCGGTCGCCAGGAATCCGCCGCGTCGCCAGTTGATATGGGCTGCTCATTCTTTATCTTTAAGATTTTTCTTTTTCCTTTATATATATAAAATAGTATTATAATATTATATATTATTATTTTTCTTCTTTACTGCCCTGGCGGCTGGCCTAAAACTTCTCCCCCGCTAGCCGTATTCGACACCCACCCGAGCATCGTCTTCAGCACCGTCAAGCACCATCCCAACGAGTCTGTCTGATAGTAACCCGTTTGTAAATACCACGAACGTCCATTGTCCTTCCTTGTACCAGCTACACATATTCGAATCAAGAATTCAGGTCCTGCCCACTTGATTCACACCGCGGTCAATCCTATGTGCAGCTGTCGTACCGACTCTACCCGTCGATTCTGAAGAGGGCCTTCGTGTTAGGATCGGTTTGCGTGCTTAGAGGGGGTGAATAAACACTCGCTGTTTTCGATTAACCGGTTAGAGTTAGATATCGGTGCTAGATATTCTGAGTGCGACTTGTGCGGAAGTGTGACCGGTCAGTGGTGACTGAGACCGGTTGCGCAATGTGTTGTGATTATTAGTGCAAGACACAGCGACTTGTTATGGAAGTTCGGAGCAAAAACGATCTCCTCCCCCTTTCCCGCAAAAAAAAAAAGCTACTCTAGAAGATTTGGTTTCGATACAATCCTCGTCGTATAACCTTCTTAGCTAGACTCACACGTATAACCCATTTGGCTATACTTGCTAACTAAACTCCTAGACACCACAGCTAGACAGTTTTTACAGTCCGTCTCTTTCAAGAGCTTTTTATAATCCCTTGAGAAAAACTCACTAACTAAACAGTACAGTGAGGACAACACCTAAATTTTCTTTCTTCGCTTTGAACTTTGAGCTTTGATCTCTTGATTTAATTTTCGTGAATAACTACCATGAAGATCTTCAGCCTCTTTTATGCTTTATAGCTGGGCTTTGTTGAAGAAGACCATTGTGAGATAGCTCCTCTCACAGGACAGTCCATGAAATGCTCTTTATCCAAATATTGTCCGGTCTTCATTGTATTTCGCGCTGTGCCATTTGCTTTTTGCTCTTGAAGCTTGGCTTGACTACAATTTGGCTCTTCCTTGCAGCCTTGCCTTAAATGCTTCATCAGAAGTCCTCAGCATCCCTCGTCTGGAATAAATTTGAATCTTTGTTTACGTGGCGGATCCGGTAACTGCATTCCGGTCTTTAATGACCTTCCGATAGCAGGCTGGATCCGGTTGCTGGCTCGCTTGTTGAGCTGCATCATGTATTTGGTTGCATCTTTGTCTAACCGGTATATTGTGTTGAGTTTAGTCCAATCGCCAACACCGTCTTTAATCTGAATTCTTCAAATTCACGATTTTTAACACTTCGACGCAACCCCTTCTCCAGCAGGACTTTCCTTCTCACCATCGTCTGCATTTCCAGCACGCGGGCAAGATTTTTGTGAACCCATCGAACTCGGAGTAACACTCCCGTCCAGACGATACAAACCTCTACGTTCTTCTCCTTTTATTAGGACTTTTCTGCCACATCTCTTTCAACTCGTTTTCTACTTCCGCACTCTTGTTAATGATTCGTTCAATCCTTCTGAAAGTACTAATAAAGCGTTCGAATGTATTTTCGACTTGTAAGTTCCCTTCCTCTTCTTAACTTTAAGCATTATTGTTGATATGTTCAACCCCATTGTCCACTTAACTCTCGTTTCTCAATATTAGTTGCATCGAACTTTCCTCTCTATCCTCATTAGTTGCATCCCTTGAATGATTTTTCACCAACCATATGACAAATGGGATTATGTGACTGCGATCTCCATGCATCATAAGCCTCTCCGGTTTCCCATTTAACCATTTCAAGTGAATTCTTTCTCTGAATATAAGAGTAAATACGTAAATTGAACTGGTAAGCAAGAACAATTTATGGTTTCTGAAAATTATAGGGCAAAATCCTAAAATAATCCTCAATGTTTACCCTGTGAACCAATTTAGTCCATGATGTTCCGCGGAGACCAATTTAGTCCACGATGTTATCGAAAATGAACCAAATTGATCACTCCGTAAGTCCGAGCGGCAATTTAGACGGTGATGGTATTTTGCGACGGTAGCGACGGAATATCCATCGCTAAATGAAAAAGTTAAAAAAAAAACATTAAAATGAGGAAAAAATCCAAAAAAAAAGGAAAACAATTCAAAAAATAGAATAAAAAATTCAAAAAAAAAGATAATATTACTAATAAATTAAATAAAAAATAAAAAATAATAAAAAATAAAGTAATAAACTACAATTAAAATAAAAAATGATAAAAATTAATTTCAGATTTGAAAAAAGTAAAAATAAAAATATTTTTATTTATTAGAAAGTAAATAAATATAAAAAACAAAATTAAGGATAAAAAATGCCTCTAAATTACGAAGACCGTCCCTGCCAAGTTAATGAGGACATAATCATCCCAGTTCTCGAATTTTTTTTAACAAATATACTGGGATGATTGCATCGCCGTTAACTGGACATGACGAGATCGGGAATTATCGTCAATGAATCGTGATAATGTTAAAAAAAATTCGAGAAATGTAACGGCGAGGCAATCATCACACTATATTTGTTAAAAAAATCCGAGGCATTTTTTATCCTTAATTTTATTTTTCTTTTTTATTTAATTTTTAATAGACAAATGTATTTTTATTTTTTGCCTTTTAAATCTTTAATTTATATTTACCATTTTTTATTTTAATTTTAGTTTATTATTTTAATTTTATTTTTATTTATTTTTAATTATTATATATTTTTTATTTAATTTTTAGTAATATTCTCTTTATGTTTTTGAATTTGTTACACTATTTTTTTTAATTTTATTCTTTTTTTTGGATTTTCCACATTTTTAATGTTTTTTAGCGACAGAATATCCGTCGGTAATATCGTCGCAAAATACCAACCGTCTAAATTGACGCTCGGACTGACGGAGTGCCACTTTAATTCATTTTCGACAACGGGGACTAAATTCGTCTCTGCGGAACATCGGGGACTAAATTGGTTCACAGGGTAAACATCGGGGACTATTTTAAGCTTTTGCCCGAAAACTATTCATGAAATGGACTGTATCTAACAACAATCAATGAGGTTCACAACAATTTAGTTTAAGTCTTCCAATCCTTCGTCATGCTCATTAGACAGCCATAAGCATAGATAATGTTACATTTAAGGCCCATTATCGTGGCGACCCATTGGGTCTCAATTTTTAACAAATAACCTTTGCTTTTCAGATCTTCAATCAATCTACTTCACTCTAATTTAAAAATACTGAAGGATCCAAGTGAAATCATAAGCGCAGAGAAGAAAAATGGATTCGCAACAGTTTAACATCGCACGATAAGGAATTCGGACATGATGTTTAAACAATCAAACATAATGGACGAAGGAAGGCGGATATTTGGGTCCATGAATTCGCTATTTGACAAGAAGAAAAAATATCAAATCCATTCATCCACCATGATACGAATCATCGCGAAAATCACGTTTGCTCGTGAAATCAGAACAAACTCAAACTAACAAGAAGACAGAATCGAACAATGAGACTTACCTGCAAAATGAAGAAGCCAAACTAACACGCCGACAATCGCGATTTGCAAAGCGTTCTGAGAAGGTTTTCTAGTGCGGATGAAATTTGCGCCTTGGAAACACAGGTTTAAGATCCAGATTTTATTTATGTCACCGACCTAGAAAGATAATATCCGGAAAGTAAATATTATCTATTCTTTACTCCTAATCTCGAGATTTAGGATAAGATCGAAGAGTCAAAAGAGCGAGAAATACGGTCAAGATTCACGAGGGCGAGTTATTACACGCCTTTCCCATTATATTGGGCGAGGCGCATACTAAAGTATTATGTATTCTTCGTTACGCAACGTGACGTCTATCATTAACACATCCTCAAGTAATGTAGATGTTCTCTCATTAGTGTTTGTGATTGTGTTGCTATAGTGAAACCCTACCTGCATTCAAATATCCAACACCAATATATAACACGCTTCAGAACCTGTTTTCAGTTTCTGTTTTAAGCGCACACGATGAAGCTTTCCGTTTTCATTTGACATGTTTCAGATTGCGATGAATTTCGAATTTCAATCTACTTAAAGAAACGTAATGAACGGCTTTAGCTCCTCTAGCATAACTTTTTCTTGAAAAGTATCTTTTGTACACATAGAAAAAGTGAACAAAATCTGTATCCGATTTCAAATATGAAAGCGTAAGAATCATAAATTCTAAATGCTGATTCGAGTAAACGTGAAATTCCACTTCTCACAAGAGATGATTAGGCTTACTCTTTGTGTAACTAAAGCGCAAAACGCGGTGAAGTTTACTTTTTCTTTGCTGCATCATTTAACAGCACAATGCCTATTTGCTCTCGAATGTTCATATACTATCTCGTTCCATTGATTTTTCATTAATCCCATATGTGTTTCGGAAACGATGAATTGTGGTGCATTTTATTTTTAAAAAAACATGTCACGATGTTGTGGTAGCAAAAGGTTTGTGAAATAAAGTACATATTTATATATATATATATATATATATATATATATATATATATATATTAATAGCTATTTGATTACTTTCCAGATAGATGACAAGAACTGAATTCGACAAGTAGACTGCATTTGTTTAATTTATTCCATATGAATAGAATCTGTTGTATATTTTATTAATTCATCCAAATTAATATATCTAAACCATTCAATAATGACTGTATTCAAATATTAGTTAAATACACAAATGAATACATTTAACTCCAATTGTAATTTTTTGTTAGTTAATTAAGTTAAACGAGTTCAATCAACTCAAATTCACCTCGTACGTAAAGTCATCATTTACTTTCAGCAACCAAATCAGGCTCTATAAGATATTTCATATATATCTTGAAGTTATGATATATGTTTTCTATTTGAATGCCGATTATGGCATTAATTCATACAATAAATTGTGATCTTTTTAACCAGGGAAGGGTCGGGCGTTGCAACAATGCAATAAGTTGGGCATTTCCACGGACAACGCATAGAAATACTCATTTCCTTTTCAATGTTCGCGACCGTTTTCGTGAAACTAACAGCTCGAATTCTTCTTGGAAAATTACAGGAAAGCAGCAAATTCAAATGGTCCTGTTTGATACGAAAGTAAAGTAGCTAATATATATAGATATCTAAATTTGCTTCTGACTTTTTAACGTTGGCCGGTCGCATGTTTTCAAGATTTTTCTAAGGGTTAATTACGAGTCAGGCCCTAATAATATTCTCAACTAGTGTTCAGGCCCCAATCAAATTCCATTTAGTATGAAGGACCTGCTTTTCAAAATTCTTAGAGAAAAATACCCAAACTACGCGATATGACATATTTACCCCTAACAGATGCAAAAATTACAAACTTTTGCCATCATCTTCTCCAACGAGCGAGCTAATCTTCAAGCTTGATTTCCATCTATAATCTCGACATTCGTGAGCAGACGAGGTCCGACCCTGACCCGTCGTCATAGTAGAGCTCGAAGGAGGCCACAGGCGAGGCGACAGGCTGTCGGAGCTTAACTTAATTTTTTTTTTTCCAAATCACTTGGTGACGTATGACACATCTCTTCTAGTAAATAACAAATCGTCACACAAAAATATCATATCTTACATTAGAAATAACGATCCATATATTGTTAATAACACAGTCCGTATACAACCCATAGATCGGGAGAAAAAGAACGAAATCACAAAACGACACTAAAAATAGATGAAAACTGCATAAATCACGTCGTTATTGACTCAATAATGTAAAATAGACCTAAATTTCTCATGGGCACCTCGAATTTATACCGATTAGTTGTAAGAAACGGATATTATATTTTCCCTAAATCGTGTAAAAAGGAAATACTTATAACATAAAAAATAACAAATATCTTATGGTTAATAACTGATATTGACTTAGAAGTAACACGTCGCTGAAAGGTAAAACGCATTGTCTGTAGTAAATAACACATTCTGTATACAACCAATGGATCGGGAGAAAAAGAACGAAAATCACAAACGACACTAAAAAACAGATGAAAACTGCATAAATCACGTCGTTATTGACTCAATAACATAAAATAGACCTCAATTTCTCATGGGTACCTCGAATTTATACCGATTAGTTGCAAGAAACAAATATTATATTTTCCCTAAATCGTGTAAATAATAAATACTTATAACATAGCAAAAAATAACAAATGTCTTATGGTTAATAACAAATTTTGACTTAGAAGTAACACGTCACTGAAAGGTAATAACAAATTGTTTGTCGTAAATAACACAGTCTGTATACAACTAATGGATCGGGGGATAAAACGAAAATCACAAACGACACTAAAAAACAAGATGAAAAGTGCATTAATCATGTCGTCATTGACTCAATAAGATAAAATAGACCTCAATTTCTCATGGGTACCTCGAATTTATACCGATTAGTTGCAAGAAACGTATATTATATTTTCCCTAAATCGTGTAAAAAAGAAATACTTATAACATAGCAAAAAATAACAAATGTCTTATGGTTAATAACAAACTTTGACTTAGAAGTAACACGTCGTTGAAAGGTAATAACGCATTGTTTGTAGTAAATAACACAGTATGTATACAAGTAATGGATCGAAAGGAATAAAACGAAAATCACAAACGACACTAAAAACAGATGGAAAACTGCATAAATCTCATTGTTTGTGACTAAATAAAGTATTCCGTCCTCAATTTCAGATGAGTCTTACTAATAAAGACGAATTTTTTATGTATCGAATGAATTTGTGCTTCCACCCCCAAATCAAAAATTTCGTCCAGAAATCGATTCAATATCAACTTTAACGGCCGAACAAGGTAAAAGCGATTGAATAAGATAAAATCGAATCAAACGAGTCTTAATATTAAAAGAAAAAATAAGTCGGTAACCATGAAATTGAGAAATTTTAGCTTTCTCTAAGACTAAAACGTTTTTTAAGTGAGTAACAGTTTACACAACAAATATAACACATATACATGTAAAAAAAACACTTCATTGAGAATATTCTAGAAGGTTCTACCGTCAAAGAATTTAACAGAATTGTCAGAGCATATTTACATGACTTTCTCAAAATTGTACCACATTAATTGGAAATAATAACACACGTTAGGTTAAAAAAACAACTCGAACTCAATTAATAACACACTGATCAATACTGATACCTCATAAATGTTATTTAGTACCATGTCAATAATTCGATTAATTCGTACAATAATACACTTTTATTTTGGATGTTTAATATGGATGTTCATGTAAATATATAATTTAATGAAGTTTTATCACCACATTCCTTTAAAATACACATTAGGCGAAATTTGATGTCAATAGAAGAATGTTGATCTCAATAGATATATACACATGTAGTCCTCCATTGCAAAACATAGACTATCACATCTTTCAATGGAACATAACATTACAAATTGCACCACAAGCATGTTCAAACGTCAACATTAAGTACTAATATCATTTATAGACCACAAATACAAAATACTAAGCTCAAAACCCTAAATCCGAGGCCCGAAACCCTAAACCCTAAATCCTAAACCTCGAACCCCAAAATTTTTTTAAGGTTGTAGAAATACCTGCACAAGTAGTGGATCATTCTCCCAAAATTTCATGTCGTAAACCCTTAATCTTAACCTCGAACCCGTAAGTCCTAAACCCCAAAAACTATCGTCAATTTCATATAAATGTTGATAAGTTCCACAAAAATAACAAATGTCTTCAGGGTAATAACAAATATTGACTCAAAAATAATAAAACGCTGAAAGTTAATAACATCTTGTTTGTCGTAAATAACACATTCTGTATACAAATAATGGATCGGGATAAAAAAGAACGAAAATCACTAACGACACTAAAAAACAGATGAAAACTGCATAAATCACGTCGTTATTGACTCAATAAGGGAAAATAGACCTCAATTTCTCATGGGTACCTCGAATTTATACCGATTAGTTGCAAGAAACGGATATTATATTTTCCCTAAATCGTGTAAAAAATAAATACTTATAACATAGCAAAAAATAACAAATGTCTTATGGTTAATAACAAATTTTGACTTAGAAGTAACATGTCGCTGAAAGGTAATAACAAATTGTTCGTCGTAAATAACACAGTCTGTATACAAGTAATGGATCGAATGGAATAAAACGAAAATCACAAGCGACACTAAAAGCAAGATGAAAACTGCATAAATCACGTGGTCATTGACTCAATAAGGTCAATTAGACCTCAATTTCTCATGGGTACCTCGGATTTATATCGATTAGTTGCAAGAAATGAATATTATGTTTTTCGTAAATTGTGTAAAAAAGAAATACTTATAACTAGCAAAAAATAACAAATATCTTATGGTTAATAACAAATGCTGACTTAGAAGTAACACGTCGCCGAAAGGTAATAACGCTATTTGTGTCGTAAATAACACATTCTGTAGTCAACCAATGGATCGGGGAAATATAACGAAAGTCGCAACGACACTAAAAACGGATGAAAACTACATAAATCTCGGCGTTATTGACTCAATAAGATATACTAGACCTCAATTTCTCATGGGTACCTCGAATTTATACCGATTACTTGCAATTTATGTCGACATCTAGATTCGATTTACCATTATTTTTTCGAATTTGCACCCTAATTAGACAAACAAATTCTACCTCGTGCATCGTCAATATCATAATGAATCCAACATTACATGTCGAAATTGGATTGGTCAATCGGATTTTGTGCTCGATTCAGTGTAAGAAAAATTAATTTGAAAAAAATTCTGTTGATAACGTTTTGCAGTAGCAAAATAACACAATGTTGTTGAAAAATAACGTATCTGTTTTGTATAGTAACACTATACTGTAACTATATAACATACAATGAAGTAAAAGTGACGCTTCATATAAGACCAAAAAGCACGTCGTGACTTTCGCTGGGAAAAAAAAGAGCAAAGGGTATTTTCGTCAAATTCTATTTTTGGGTCCTTTACTCAGATTTTACAAAAAAAGTGGGTCTCTTAAACTTATTCATTTTCTGACAGGGTCTGACAGGTAAATGAAAACTTTAGGGGGGCCTGAACAGAAATCTTCCCTTTTTCTTTTAGAAAACAATTTCCATTTACAGTGAAAAGTTAAATTCAAGCATTAGAATGAATGGTATATAATCAACTGATAACCAAAAGTTGACGTGCAGAAAAAAAATTTGGATCCCGGCAGAGGAAATCTAAATAGATAGAAATACACGTCTAAATCTTGATGCAGTGCTAGTTATGTGTTATATTGTTTCTTTTAGAGAACAATATATATATATATATATATATATATATATATATATATATATATATAATGAGCAACAGTAAAATGCGAAAAAAAAAAGACGATGATGTACTTACTAGGTTATTTGTTCTTCATTCTCCGAATTGGCGTTATCGTCTTTTACATTCAATAACTTTCTAGTATAAAACAACAGAAATCCAAACCTAATAAAACAAATCAGAAAATGTTTCTGCAAATTATGATCAAGCTGAAGGTTCTGCTGGATATATAGTCAAGCGAAAACTCGACTAGGACTCTGGTCATAAGGCAATGAAATTGTGGTCGCCCATGGCTTCATTGTTTCTCCATTAACATGCATCTTCTGATATAAAAAAATATATACATGATGGATGATGATGGGGTGAGGGTGATATATGCTATTAAAACTTACTTTGAAGCTCAGTTTAAATGGATGTAATGACACAAAAAAATGCATGTTAAGGAGAGGCTTGAAGTGAATAATTAACCTGAAGCCAAAAGAAGAGTGCCAGTCGGGGGATTCATAACTTCCATCACCTTCTCATAGGTCTCTTTCAACTCGTTTTCTACTTCCGCACTCTTGTTAATGATTCGTTCAATCCTTTGGAAAGTACTAATAAAGCCTCCAAATGTTTTTTCGAGTGGTATCTTCCCTTCTCCTTCTTCACTTAATGCAATATGTTCAGCCGAATTGTCCACTTGGATTTCGTTTCTCACTATCAGTTGCATCGAACTTTCCTCTCTAGCTGGATTTTCTTTTGCTTTGGTTACACTAGCCTTATTCCGCTCAATTAAACGTCTAGACCTACATCTTTCTATCGCCTCTGGCATTTCTACAACATCCTTCCCCTTATTGTTCGGCCTTTTCTTGAAGCTTCCCATCTCATTCTTTCCTTCAATGGTCTTATTTCCATCAGAGCTTCCCTGACTTCTCTTGGTCTTAACAAACTTCCTCTTACTTCCTTTGTTCTGCTGTTTTTCAGCTTCAGTCACTGATTGACTCCCCATAACAAAAAATCCTAACCACCCATCGTTCTCCTCTGAAGTCGGGTCACTGCTATTCCCAATTTGGTCGGTAGAATCAACAGTCTGTTGTTGCAAACCTAACGCCTCATTTACTTCTACTGATGCAGTTATCCACCCTTCCAGGCTTACTTCTGAATGACTATCATCATTCTCCTCTATAGTAGACTCAACAAGCTTACGCTGTGTAGTACAATCAGTCATTTTAATGGTAGATCTAGGTTTATGATCTGAAGGTTGTTCTGTAATAAGACGATATACTTCAAAGCAATCATCGTCTACATATTTACGGCCGAGATTGACCAGCCAATCAAGCTTATGTGATTGCGTTCTCCATGCATCATAAGCCTCTGCGATTTCCCAGTTAACCATTGCAAGTTAATTCTTATTCTGAATAAGTTCAATCGTCAGAGTAAATACAAAAATTGAACTGGTAAGCAAGAACAATGTATTCTATCTGAGAATTATACATGAGATGAACTATGTGTAACTACAATGAATGAGGTTCACAACAAAATAGTTTTAGATCTCCAATCCTTCTTCATGCTCATTAAGACAGCCATAAGCATAAATAAACTTCATTTTTCAGATCTTCAATCAATCTACTTCACTTCAATTTACATATCATTAAATCCTTATACAAGTTGAAAATAATGAAGGGTCCAAATGAATTCATAAGCGCGGTGAAGGAAAACGGATAAAATTCACAACAGTTTAACATCGCACGATAAGGAATTCAGACGCAATTGTTTAAACAATCAAACAGAATGGACAAAGCAAGATGGCGATTTGTATCCATGAATTAACTATTTGACGAGGAAATAAAAACAATCAAATCCATTCAGCTACCATGAAACATTGCGAAAATCACGTTTGCTCGTGAAATCAGAACAAACCCAAATCTGATAAGAAAAAAGAAAGAAGAAAATATCAAACAATGAGAGTTACCTGAAATAAACTAGCCAAAATAAACTCGCGATTTTGCAAAGCGTTCTAAGGGTTTTTTAGCGGGGACGAAATTAGGGTTTTGCGCCTCGGAATCACAGGTTTGATGAAACAATCGAGATTTTTTTATGTCACCGACCTAGAAAGAGAATGTTATGAAAGTAAGTGTTATATATTCTCTACTCCTAATATCAAGATTTAACATAAGATCGAATAGTCAAAAGAGCGAGAAATACAATCAATATTCACGCTTGGAGTTACTACACACCTTTCCGATTATATTGGGCGACGCACATACTAAAATATCATAGGACCGCTCACGCGGGGAGTTTCTTGAATGAACCTTGTGATTCGTTACGCTACGTGAAGTCTATCATTAAAACATCCCGAAGCAATATAGATGTTCTCATTAGCGTTTGTGATTGTGTTGCTATCGTAACCCTACATGCATTACAAAATCTTACATCATATCTTGTATGTGAAGTTCTCAAAACACGCTTCAGAACCTGTTGTTCAGTTTCAGTTTTAACCGCACACTATGAAGTTTCTCGTTATCATTTGACATGTTTCAAATTGCGATCGAATTTCAATTTCGAATCTCAATCTACTTAAAAAAAGATCATGGAAATCAGAAAGAGCTATAACCAAACCACTACGCCTTTAGCTCCTCTTCTAGCGGTCTTTTGTGTAGCAAAAATGCACGAATCTGTATTCGATTTCAAGTATGAAAACGTAAGAATCAAAAGTTAACATTCAAAATGCTGATTCAAGTAAACGTGAACCTTCCATGTCTGACAATAGATGATTAGGCTTACTCTTTGTGTAACCAGAGCGCAAAATGCGGTGAAGTTAACTTTTCTTCGCTGCATTATTTAATCACACGACTTGTTCAATGCCTATTTGCTCTTCGAGTGTCCATACATATCTCGTTCCATAGATTTTTCACTAATCGCATATGTTTCTAAAACGATGGATTGTGTTGCAATATATGGAAAAGTAACTTGTCACGACGATCTTGTGGAGCAAAAGGTCTGTGAAATAAATGTGATACACAGCTACAAGCTGGGCTTCTTTGATTGTGTCCCTCACTTTTGTGGGGCTTGATATTTTATGATGCAAAAACTCTTATGCTTTTGGTGTGTATTAGCGAGCGAATGATAACAATGAACCTGTTGGGGAATTCGATCATGGACCTCGCCGGAGCCGCCGGGAATCGCCGGACTAGAAGCTGGGACGAGCTGAAGTTGAATAGAGCTGAAGAAGTGATCAAAGTACAGTAGCTGTTCGATCATCTGCGCGCCTAATCGGAGAGACGACATTTAAACCTGGAAGATTAAATGAGGGATGTCAGATGGCGCGCGAAGTTGATGAACGACCAAGATTAGATGAGACCCGATCTGAGTGATGATGAATATGGACCGCATGATCAAGATCGGACGGTGGATGATTAAGGCGGGAAATCACTTATAAAAGTGTCACGCGACTTACGTTGGGTCACGCTTAACACATGCGCAACGTGGCTGCATTTGGGACGTCCGTTCAAGATGAAATCAACGGTCCACACCATTCGACACTTAGTTATTTCAGCTATTTAAGGTTCTGTAAATCAGTTTGACGATCCATCTTTGTGAGCTTGTAGCGTCTTGTAGAGTGAGAATCTCGGTGAGGTTAAAACACGAATGTTGTAGAGGGCCGTGAGAGTCGTACTTTTCGTGTTGTGAGTAATACAGGGCGAGGCTCTGTTGATCCGTGGATGTCGGCTAAACATACCCGAACCATAAATCTGTTGTTAAGTGTCTGTGTGTGTGTGTGTGTTCAGAGCTGCTGTTTCGAGCTGATCTGAGCTACGAATTGTTCAAATCAGTGAGAAAGCTTGCATACAGTGAAAGAACATTGAATTGCGATCTCAACGCTGCTTCTCGATCAACAAGTGGTGCGGTGAGCGTGGATTGGGTACTAGACTCGGGCTCCGGCATGCACATAACCTTCAACAAGGGCTGGTTGCGAGATTACAAGGTGTTGAAGGGCAAAACAATTCAGCTTGGGAATGGAAAGAGCTGTGAGGTGTTTGGTTGTGGTTCTGTCCAAATGAGGTTAGCTAATGGAGCTGTGGGACTTCTAGGAGATGTCAGGTATGTCCCTGAGTTAAAGAGAAACTTAATTTCCATTGGTACTTTGGACAAAAAGGGCTATAACACCAAACTAGCAGCTGGAAAAGCTTAAGTGTTGAAACAGGGTAGGCTGGTTCTGACTGGAAGTTTGAGGCATGGTATCTACTTGCTCGATGGGTGCTCTGTGATGGGAGGCACACAACTTGAAACTAGGAAGTTTGGTGGTGAGACTGATGTGCACGCGCGATCACAGGATGCTCATGATGGGGGAGAAAAAGGCAAGGCAAAACTGAAGGTCGAAGCAGAAAACCAAATTTCTGCTGAGAGCTGTGATGGAATCAGCTCTGATGGTGATGATTCTGAGCTCTCTGATGGTGATGATTCTGAGCTCGAGGTGGAGCTGTTTACTCCACGCGGCGAAGACACCTCAAAGTCACATGAGAGGGTGACATCTGAGGTGGAGCTGAGCTCAGAGGAAGCAGAGGATCCGAGCAAGAAGTCGGATGAAAACTGCTCTGAAATACCAACTGATATTGATTCTGATTTTTCTATTGAAGGTTCTATATACTGCAATCTCCACGGCGAGTGAGGCAAAGGAAAAGGTGCTGGCTAGCTCAAGGAAGGCCAGGAAAGCATCAAAGGGAAATAGAGTCGGAGAATTCACAGAAGAGAGACAGGAAATAAGCACCAATGGTCGAGATCACTCCAAGTGGAAAATTTCCATCCTACTTGGAGTTGGGAAGTTCTCAATTGTGGCATGCAGCTCCTGAGGGAGTTGGTTGATCAACCGAGCAAAGAAGTATTACCAGCGGTGGAGCTTTGATGGGAGACCGAAGCTCAGAAATGAGACTCTCATATGCAAAGGGTGAAGGTAATGGCTGGTTTCTGGTATGATTTCAAGTGAGGACAGCAGATGAGGTTGAGCAGATTCAGGCAAACTCGAAGTTGGGATTGCAAGGTCGTAGTCTCGAGGTGGAGTTTGTTGGGGAATTCGAGCCTGGACCTCGCCGGAGCCGCCGGACAAGAAGCTGGGACGAGCTGAAGTTGAATAGAGCTGAAGAAGTGATCGAAGTACAGTAGCCGTTCAATCATCTGCGCGCCTAATCGGAGGGACGACATTTAAACCTGGAAGATTAAATGAGGGACGTCAGATGGCGCGCGAAGCTGATGAACGGCCAAGATTAGATGAGACACGATCTGAGTGATGATGAATCTTGACCGCATGATCAAGATCGGACGGTGGATGATTAAGGCGGGAAATCACTTATAAAAGTGTCACGCGACTTACGTTGGGTCACGCTTAACACATGCGACGTGGATGCATCTGGGACGTCCGATCAAGATGAAATCAACGGTCCACACCATTCGACACTTAGTTATTTCAGCTATTTAAGGTTTTGTAAATCAGTTCGACGATCCATCTTTGTGAGCTTGTAGCGTCTTGTAGAGTGAGATTCTCGGTGAGGCTAAACACGAATGTTGTAGAGGCCGTGAGAGCTGTACTTTTCGTGTTCTGAGTAATACAAAGCGAGGCTCGGTTGATCCCTGGATGTTGGCTAAACATAGCCGAACCACGTTAAATCAGTTGTTAGTGTGTGTGTGTGTTCAGAGCTGCTGTTTTGAGCTGATTTGAGCTACGAATTGTTCAAATCAGTGAGAAAGCTTAGCATACAGTGAAAGAACATTGAATTGCGATCTCAACGGTGCTGCTCGATCAACAAAGACACAATTCTTTTCTTTATTTTTGGCTCACACGTTTCCCTCTGTTATTTTTCCTTCATATGACATCCTATTTACAATAATCACTACAAAACAAAATACACAAAAGTTCTGTTCCCATTATAACTTAATCCCATGCTTCATGTTTATTTTTTCTTTCCACATTTGCTGCTCCTTTTTTCTTTCTTTTGTGTTCTGCTGACTTCTTTATTTGAACGCTGTTTTTTGTCTTCTCCCTTTGCGGTTTCAACTCCAACTTGCCCCAACTCTTCAAAATGCATTGTGTTTATTTGTCAACAAATTCCTTCCTTAAACTCAATGACTTCCTATTTTTCATCCCAAGCGCTCGCTTCAAATTTTCAAATGTACCTGTCGGTAACAACTTCGTGAAAATATCTGCAACCTAATCTAGGCTTGCGACGTGCACATCTTCACTTCTCTATATTTTACGTGCTCTCTAATTAAATGGAACCGAGCATCAATATTCTTGCTTCTCTCATGATGAACCGGATTTTTCGCCAACTCAATCGTGAATTTATTATCTACTCGATTTTGATTGGCTCGACTTGTTGAAGATTCAACTCGAGCAGCAAATTTCTCAGCCATATTGCGTGACCGGCACTCCACGATGCTGCCACATATTCAGCTTCACAGGTTGATAGAGTGATGATCGGTTGTTTTTTCGATAGTCAAACGCTGTGCTTCCTAAATAAAATACGTAACCACTCGTGCTTTTGCGATCATCGATATCTCCACACCAATCACTATATGCTTATTCGATCAGTATATCGTCGCTCGCCTTTGAATAAAATAGACCTAATGATTGTGTTCCTCGAATGTATCAAAGAATTCTCTTGATTGCTGATCGACACGTGGTGTGTGAATGAAAAGTGCGACAAGTGATAATTAAAAAGAATACCTAATTACTATCACCGACGTGCGATAGGCAGTGAACCTATCGTTGGTAGTGCAGTAAAGTGAGTAGACGAGTATCGAACACGAGGAATAAATCAAGTACTAGTAATTACCTATCGACTCAATATTTAGCCTAAATAAAATACGCAGATTTTTGATGACTTAACCTAACACTTACCCCTAAATCGACTAGAAATTCAAAGAATACGTTAAACTGATACGAAGCTTTCAGATAAGAAAAGTGCTCGGGATTCGAATCCCGCTAGGTATTATTGGCTAAGACAATAAACTATCGCTCCTACGTGATTTTGACTAGATCGCAGTAATTTTCCTGCCCGCTCGCGAGTTTGCTGTCGCCCTAAACGCTCGCGGGGATCTAAAATTCATTAATTACTAACGGCGAGGATCGAGTATTTGCTTTCGCCCTATACTCGAATCCTATCTTCTACGAATGGCCTAATCGTTATTTAGCTGTCGCCCTAAACGATTTTCCAAACAATTACTTTAACACATAGACATATTAAAGCAACGAAATAATTTCACAGAACGATAAATAGTCAAAACACATAGTCATGATAATTAAAAGTCTTAACTACGAAATATCCTAGCGTTCATCTAATCCCAAACACAAAGGGAATTAGCTACGCATAATAGAAGGAAAAACAACTAAGGAAATAGAAATTAAGAGAAAAGAACTCATAATCGTTGAAAGCTCGGGTAGATCTTTGTTCTTCGTTCACGTTTGCGTAGAACTCCGTCTCTTGCGCTCCGGGGCGTGATTCTGCGTTCTTTCGTGCTATTTTTCGTCTCTAAGGGTTTAGGATTTGTATCTGGTCGAAGTCCCCTCTTTCTGAGTCGAATTTGGGCTTTATAAGAAATTTCGCATAGGTCACGGCCTGGGACATGGGCCGTCACGGCCGTGACCACCACCGACTCTATGCGAGAAAATCGAAACCATGCGTCACGGCCAAGTGCATAGGGTGTCACGGCCGTGACCATCATCAGTCATGCTCTCTGCCTTGCGTCACGGCCACGTGCGTTGCATGTCACGGCCGTGACCTTCATTAGCGGACTATTCTGCTTCGCGTCACGGCCAGACGCATTATGCGTCACGGCCGTGACCATCGTCAGCGCCCCGCTCTCTCGCTCTCTGTCCCTCGTCACGGCCGTGACGCGTGATGCGTCTGGCCGTGACCGAGGGCAGTTTCGCCTTTTCCGCGCCGTTTTGCCTCGTTTTCGCTCCTTTTCGCCCGAAACTCGTCCTAAGCTCCTTTAATATCAAAATAAGTGTAAATATGTTGAATAAATGCACAAAGTGATTGCTAAAACTATGTTATACCCCAATAAAGTACTACGATAAACGCACTAAAATGCGTTTATCAAACCTCCCCACACTTAAGCATTTGCTTGTCCTCAAGTAAATTAGGAATTAGATAAGGCATAAATCAGGATAATGGCACGATCGTTCGCAATTTATCATCAAAGCTAGAAGGCACGAAAGAAATCAAGCAAACAATCATGGACATTACACTAATGACTTGCACTTGTCGACCTAAACTTCCTTCGCAATGCTAATCGAGACTCATACTCTCACAAGGATTCGCTCAAGTCGCTCAGTGTATAGGCTAAATTTATGGTGAATCACTCAAATTCGTGCGCTAGTCCAACCCCTACCATAGGCTTGCAGGCTAATCGCATATCTACTACTTAAAGTGGCAAGCATAAATCTGAGGGTCTTTTTGGGAGAACATGGATCAAATAGTCATGAAATGGTACGCATATATAATGAGCATGTAATCTTTAAACCAGGGATACGTAAGCGAAAAATTTCGAAGAACATAGCATGGTCGAACAGAAAATCACACGTCTCAGCACAGGATTCAACATTCTCGCCCCGAAATCCTAGACTTTTTTGCCCGACCCCTGTCAACTCAGTTCCCTTTCATTTTCTGCCCTTTCCCTTTAATTACGCTCTAGTGCACTACCCTTATTCCCTCAAAACATCAAGGTTCGGCTTTTGTCGCAAAGAATACATCGTCACAGCGAATGCCGTGTACTAGGGATACTTATTACCGAAACCTATATCTTGCCAAAAGGTTTATGGGCATGCTTATGAAAAAGGGATCAGGTCATTTCAGAAAACGGTCAAATCAGGGGCGAGTCATTTCACGAATAACAGAGAAGAAAATCAAATCATACACTGAAATAGTAACTCTCAAGTTCGACTTCTGCTCTATTCTAATGAATTTGGGTTCATATAATCTCTGGAGGCTTATATGGGTCAAGGGCATTTCATATCATATGAGGTAAGCAACGAATAGGCTCAGGCTCAAAGTGGCTAACTAGTGGGGTTAGTCATGGTTGGGAATTTTGGCTCTGGACTTAATTCCTAATGCCCTCATCATCTTCACACTAACACACCAAAAACAGTTTCAACACGCATCAGACAGGCAAGTTCTAGAGAGATGTAGACTAGGCACGTCACACAACCAAGAAAAATGAGCATAAGCTCGTCAGGCTCAAACTCTCACATGAAACTGGGTTATGTGTACGAATCTCTCAAAACAGTGCTATATCTATTCACGCAGACATGATTCGATCAGTCATGCATATTCTAATTGCTCACAAGAATTCATAATAATGCAGACTAACTCGAGATAATGCGCAAAAATCGTGCCTGAATTCAATAATCCATGCCTTTCAACGAAATTTATAGCTCACAGACACGTCATAAAAAATTAAAATTTTCACGTAAGTTCAACCTAAATTCTCCTCCCCACACTGAAGCCGTACGTTGTCCTCAACGTAAAATTTGAATAAACGAAAGGGAAAAGTAGGTGTAAGAGAACGAAACTTCCCTGACGAAAAATGTTGACGTGGTCATGACTAAACGCGTGATGGTTGTCGTATCGTGACTCGTGATGCCTGACATGACTAAAAGGAAACTAAACGTAACAGAAAAAAAAAACATGAATGATAGTAATGATAGACATAATAAAAAAATACTAGATAGATAAAACCTGGGTTGCCTCCCAAGAAGCGCTTCCTTTACCGTCTTTAGCCGGACGTGCTTTCGTTCACTTAGGGTGGTTGGAAGTCGAGGTACAACATCTCTTTTTTGCTTAAGTTTCCCTCGCCTGCATCCATACCTTGGAGGTGTCGCCTTTCGCCGGGCAGCGGTTTCAACTCTAGTGGCGGTCGCTCCTCGACTGGGCTCTTGTCCTTAACTTCTTCGCTGCTCTCGTCGATGGTTATGATGGGTTCGTCGATCTCCTCCCCACACTTATCGATTTCAATAATCGTGTGCCTATCATGCTTGCTGACCTGTGACAGACCTTGCACAGAAAAGAGAAAATCGCGCTCAAAGACATCTAAGAAATAGCATTTATCATCTTGCTCGTTGCTCTTTTTCATCGAGTCAGCCATATTGAACGTAACTTTTTCACCGTCTACTGTCAAGGTTAATGTTCCATTCCTAACATCTATCATGGTCTCGCCTGTAGCTAAGAATGGTCTACCTAGAATTAATGGAACATTTTCATCCTCGTCCATGTCTAAGATCACAAAATCAGCAGGGATAACGAACTTATCGACCTTAACTAGAATATCCTCGATAACACCTAAGGGGTATTTTAACGATCTATCAGCTAATTGAATACTCATCCTAGTGGATCGTGGTTCACCTAATCCTAAGCGCTTAAACATGGAGTACGGCATTAAATTTATACTAGCGCCTAGATCAGCTAAAGCATGCTCAACAACTAAATCACCTATCAGACAAGGAATAGTAAAACTCCCTGGGTCCTTGAGTTTTTTCGGTATCTTGCTCTGGAGTATCGCCGAGCACTCTCCTCGTAGGTATACCGTGGAGACGTGTTCGAGCTTCCGTCGATTCGTCAGCAAGTCCTTCAGGAACTTAACGAAACTAGGCATCTGCGCAATAGCTTCAACAAATGGTAAGTTAATATGTAATTCTTTGTACATACCCATGAATCTGCCAATTAGCGTTTCTTCATTGTTCTTCTTCAACCGTGTTGGATAGGGAATCTTTGGCTGGTACAGCATCACTAGTGGTCGCTCGTTCTCCCTCGCTTTTTCTATTTCGGGTGCAGCCTCCTCCTTTTTAGGTTGAACCTTCTCTTTTTCAGGTGCAGCTCCCCTCAATCGAGCTGGGTATGGGATCTTTGGTTGATACGGCTTCACGAATGGTCGCGTCTTTCTCTCGTCATCCTTGACCTTCTCGACTCCGTCGCCCTTACTTTCCTCCACTTCTGGCTCGTCGTGGCCCTCGAAATCGACTTTCTCCTTTAAATTCTGCTTGGTAGGAGCTTCTTGTAATCCTCTCCCGCTTCTCAGGATTACCGCATTGCAATACTCCTTGGGGTTTGTCTCGGTGTAGCTCGGGAGTGATCCTTGATTTCGCCCCGCCATTTGCTTCGCTAATTGCCCCACTTGTTGCTCCAACCTCTGGATCGAGGCATCTGTATTCTGAGCACGGATGTCATTCGCCTCCATGTACTCCTCCATCTTTGTCATTCGGCTTTCGTGGGCTGCGGTGGTGCTACTGAAATTCGTGAGAAGTGCCTTCATCATGTCCTTCATCTCCCTCATGTCGTCAGATCCTCCCGCGGGCGCATTCTGGTACTGTCGTGGTGGCCCGTTTTGGAATCCGGATGGTCTGGGCTGAAATCCTGGCGGTCCTTGGCCCTGATGATTCTGATTCCCGTACGCCAAGTTAGGATGAGCCCGAGGTTGGAAACTCCGCTGGCCACCTTGGTAGTTGCCCATATAGTCGACGTGCTCCAATGACTGCCCAAGTTGGCATTCTGAGGTCTCGTGGGCAGCGCCGCAAATTCCGCACAAGGGCACGTACGACGTGTGCTGCGTCGGTGTGGTGGTGGCTACGGCTTTCACGGGCTGCGCCTGCCCAGACTTGGGAAGTAATGCGCCAATCACCGTCTGCAACTGGGAGTTCGTCGAGGCAAGTTGCTGCTGAAGCGCCTCGATCTTGGCATTAGTGGCCGTCTCCTCGCTAACTCCAAATACACCGGGTGTCTTCATCCTGGTATTTCCCCTCATGAAACTATTCCTCGAATAGTCCTCGATTAAATTCCATGCATCGGTGGCATTAAGTTTCACGAGTCCTCCTCCTGCGGCTCCGTCTAACATATGAACAGTCTGATCGTTGAGCCCCTCATGGAATCGGTTGGTCTGGGCTGCCTTCGACATCCCGTGCTGCAGGCACCTTTTCAGTAGCGCCTTATATCGCTCCCACACCTCGTAGAGGTTTTCTGAGTCCTTTTGATGGAATAGGGATATCTCTGTCTTTAACCTTAGCACCTTCGAGAGTGGAAAGTAGTGGTTGATGAAAGCGGCTCGCATCTCCTCCCACGTAGTGATCGATCTGGGCGGCAACATATCCAACCAGTCCTTCGCCCTGAACTTGAGCGAGAACGGAAACAGCATAAGCTTAATTGCGTCGCACGGGACCCCATTGATCTTGATGGTATCGGTCACCGTCAAGAATGCCTTCAGGTGGGAATAGGGGTCGTCGTCGGGATTGCCCTCAAACTGGGCCGTCTGGAAAATCATCTGAAGCCAGGAGTGCTTCAGTTCGAAGTTGTTGTTCTCTATCGGCGGGATGACGATCGCCGATTCAGTACCGCCTAGCGTGGCATTTTTGAGGAGGTCTTGAAGTGTTGCTCCTCCTCCGAAACGTTGTGGACGGGCACTCGGTGGTCCGCCATCGTTACTTCTGTATTTGGACTATCTACGGTTGTCTCTACACGGGAGTTTAAGGTTGACTCCTGCGAACTATCCTCTGAATAACAAACTAGCGGATCCTGAGAGCTGGTTGATGCTCCTTCGGTATCGTACTTAAGCTTCCTTCGTAACTTCCGCTCGAAATCCGGGTCTGCGTCAACGATGGGACCCGATGGATGGCTTCGGGTCATTCACCGCTGAATCGTACCTTCAGTACGTGAAAACAAAAATTAGCAAAGGAATAATAAAAACGTCGAAAAGATTACGATAGTACAAATGACGCAGGAAACAAATAACGCAAATAACACAAATAACGCAAATAGTAATAGCAAATAAAGACGTCAAATAAAAGTGGCTAAATTACCGAACTACGGTGTTCCTAATATCAATTTACTCCCCGGCAACGGCGCCAAAAACTTCATCGACACGTGGTGTGTGAATGAAAAGTGCGACAAGTGATAATTAAAACGAAGACCTAATTTTATCACCGACGTGCGATAGGCAGTGAACCTATCGTTGGTAGTGCAGTAAAGTGAGTAGACGAGTATCGAACACGAGGAATAAATCAAGTACTAGTAATTACCTATCGACTCGATATTTAGCCTAAATAAAATACGCAGATTTTTGATGACTTAATCTAACACTTACCCCTAAATCGACTAGAAATTCAAAGAACACGTTAAACTGATACGAAGCTTTCAGATAAGAAAAAGTGCTCGGGATTTGAATCCCGCTAGGTATTATTGGCTAAGACAATAAACTATCGCTCCTACGTGATTTTGACTAGATCGCAGTAATTTTCCTGCCCGCTCGCGAGTTTGCTGTCGCCCTAAACGCTCGCGGGGATCTAAAATTCATTAATTACTAACGGCGAGGATCGAGTATTTGCTTTCGCCCTATACTCGAATCCTATCTTCTAGGAATGGCATAATCGTTATTTAGCTGTCGCCCTAAACGATTTTCCAAACAATTACTTTAACACATAGACATATTAAAGCAACGAAATAATTTCATAGAACGATAAATAGTCAAAACACATAGTCATGATAATTAAAAGTCTTAACTACGAAATATCCTGGCGTTCATCTAATCCCAAACACAAAGGGAATTAGCTACGCATAATAGAAGGAAAAACAACTAAGGAAATAGAAATTAAGAGAAAAGAACTCATAATCGTTGAAAGCTCGGGTAGATCTTTGTTCTTCGTTCACGTTTGCGTAGAACTCCGTCTCTTGCGCTCCGGGGCGTGATTCTGCGTTCTTTCGTGCTATTTTTCATCTCTAGAGGGTTTAGGATTTGTATCTGGTCGAAGTCCCCTCTTTCTGAGTCGAATTTGGGCTTTTATAAGAAATTTCGCATAGGTCACGGCCTGGGACATGGGCCGTCAAGGCCGTGACCACCGACTCTATGCGAGAAAATCAAACCATGTGTCACGGCCAAGTGCATAGGGTGTCACGGCCGTGACCTTCATCAGTCATGCTCTCTGCCTTGCGTCACGGCCACGTGCGTTGCATGTCACGGCCGTGACCTTCATTAGCGGACTATTCTGCCTCGCGTCACGGCCAGACGCATTATGCGTCACGGCCGTGACCATCGTCAGCGCCCCGCTCTCTCGCTCTCTGTCCCTCGTCACGGCCGTGACGCGTGATGCGTCTGGCCGTGACCGAGGGCAGTTTCGCCTTTTCCGCGCCGTTTTGCCTCGTTTTCGCTCCTTTTCGCCCGAAACTCGTCCTAAGCTCCTTTAATATCAAAATAAGTGTAAATATGTTGAATAAATGCACAAAGTGATTGCTAAAACTATGTTATACCCCAATAAAGTACTACGATAAACGCACTAAAATGCGTTTATCAATTGCCTTTAGGTGTGTCTGCCTCGGGTCTTCTATATAGCGACTAACGACTCCAAAGCTATAAGCGATGTCGGGTCTCGTGCAAGTTAAGTATCGCAGACTTCCCATGAGACTACGATATTCG
Source organism: Craterostigma plantagineum (assembly GCA_027422505.1). Taxonomy (NCBI): domain Eukaryota; kingdom Viridiplantae; phylum Streptophyta; class Magnoliopsida; order Lamiales; family Linderniaceae; genus Craterostigma; species Craterostigma plantagineum. The sequence goes on along the minus strand of JAPQWV010000748.1, from coordinate 91 downwards.
GTTGAGTTTACTCCTTGTCCTCCCTCAAACTTGGATAATTTTGTTCCGAGTTCCATTGGTGTAGCTATCGGCTTGCTTTCCTCCATTTTAT
>JAPQWV010000747.1:0-244000 GCA_027422505.1 Craterostigma plantagineum | reverse complement strand
TTGACACAGTTATACTGCTCCAAAATTTCTGAAACTGATTTCTGTGGAAAGCTAACTTCTTTGGCTTTCCAAATCCATTTGAATCAGCTTTATCCGATATTTCTACGATTTATTACGGATTTTTGAATTTACTGCTTGAAACAGCAAAAATTTCTGCAGTTTTGAAGGAAATTTCGAAATCTCAATTCCTACGTTAGGTTTTGCCCTTTCTTCGTGACATTTTCAGAGATTGACGTCGCTGATCGTTTGGGCAGTTTTTGGGCAGCAAATATCTATCATATGTTATAGTTTTTAAACGGATATCGATCGATGTATTAATCCCTTGGACTTGTGATGTCACATTTTAGGCGAAGGTACATCGACTGGGAATTGAGGGCAGCTGCGGAGGCCGGAACCTAGGAATACGCTGTGAGTTGGTAATACGGGGACGCCTTCCCTTCGTGGGACGTGTGGACCCGCGTCGGGTCGTTTTACACCGTATTTGATGTCTTCAGTTGGTGTCGTCGTTTTATTTCGTCGTTCTATGTTGTCGTTTATTTGTGGTAATAGAGAGCCTTGTAGGCTATAGGTTAGGCATATAATTGTGGTTGACGAGTATTGGTCGTATGTGCGGTTTTCGTGAAGCGGTTAGATCGATCACGGGACACATGACGTGATGGCACGTCAGTGTTCGATATTATTGAGTTGATTTGTGGGTTTGTGGATTGTTGATTGGTCTTGTTTGTTGCATACACTTGGTACCAGGTTCTAAGTAGCCCGAATGGCCACGTTCGGGTGAGTGCGGAGTGGCAAATCGAGTAAGTAGCCCGTGGCTTGGCACACCCGGGTGAGTGAGGCCCAACGATTGCACCCTTCCAGTGCCATGTGTTGATTTGATATTGATTATCGTTGAAGGGTGGTCGTTGGGAGATTTTGGCCAACGTCACCGTGTGTGTGTGGGACATGCATGTTATAGTAGTTGATAGGCTAGTTTACGGTCCACGGTCTAGAGTTACGGTGACGGACTCGGATGGAGCTCGTTTCGAGGGAGGATATGGCCACCCACGCGTCGTTTATGTGATTACGTGGATTTGGTGACGTGTTTGATACATATACATCTCGTGATAGTCAGTGGTCGTTTTTGGTCTCGTATGAGTGGTGGAAAATGTTCTTTTGTAAATGGAGTGGTCTATATATTTGAATTGTTATGATTTCATGGTAAAGGGCGTACCTTCCGTGAGGGATAAAGTGTGTCCGTATTATCTTCTCACTGAGCTTTGCTCACCCCATATATATATATATATTTCTTTCTAGGTCGTTTTTGCTTGGAGGTTTGTCATTCTCGTTCGTCGTTTCTGCTGTTGACTCCTCTACTCTGGTATTCCTCATTTCTTTTACATCGATAGATCCATTGGCAGAGTATATCCTTTATGTGGATATTTTGTGTATAAATTCTTTCATTTGTCGAGGTTTTGAATTATTTTGTACAATGTGAACTATCATTCAATATTTCATCGAGTTTTAATTATGATTTCTTTCGTGTGATTTTTATTTCGCGACGTGTGAGTTGATATCGAGCCTTGCGTTTATTGGTAAACGCGGCGGCTGTCGCGCCTTGGACGCGGGTCGGGGCGTGACAGTTTTGGGTATCAGAGCCCTGTTGCATTCCTTTTCTTTTCTATGTTTGGTGTTGCCAATGGATCCATTTCCTTTCGTGGGTGAGATATTTCATTCTTGACATTGATCTTGACCTTTATCTTTTTCGTTCACAGTCGTTATGGCACCTCCAATTCTTTCTAATGATGAGTCTAAGGATACACTTATCGTGATCCTTTGAGCTATGTTTCTTGATCTGTCTCTCTAGACATAGATGCTATATTAATCGTGCTTCTATTCTTCACGAGCAACCACAAGTTCAGATATGAGTTGATCAATTAATGAAATCATAACAATATTGGATGTATTACGATCATGTTCGTATACATGGAGTTCCACCACGTACGACAGGTCTTTTGATTGTTCTTTTATTTTACTTTTAGGATCATGTGTTTTTTGTTGGTCGTTGAGTGTTTAGGATTTCCTATTATATCGATTCCTAATCTAGATACATAATCTGGAGGTCTAATCTTAGGGACATACATTTTACTCCTAATTCGTTACTAAAATTAGAGTTATGACATTCAATGGTATGAGACTTGAGAGACGCTATAGAAGCGTGTGATTGCTAATGAAGTCCTAAAGACATTTTGAGAATCGGCGAGATTGTTTGGTGATTGGAACTTCTGGGTAACAAAATACACGTCGATAGTGGTACAATCGTAAAGCGACATCGTTCGAGACTATTAGTTGTTTAATCTTGGTAGAGAATTTTCGTTATCTTTCCAATGAGTTCGATATTTCTTGTTTCTTCTCTTTGAGACCTCACATATTGGTGTAATATTTGCTTCGTTAGGCCAAGTGTTCCTTGGAAACCGCTCGATCTATCTTATCATTGATCCAAGTTCTGATCTATTCGGCAAAGTTTTGCGACAAGTCCACCTAATCTTGCTTATCTCTTACTACCTAATAGTGGTTTATAACCCGTGTGGGAGCATCGATCAGAGACTTGGTGTTCAAGAGTTCTCATATTCTCCTTAGAATGTTATTTCAGTAGCCGACTTGATACCTTTATCGTCGATAGATCTCGATGCCATCTTTGGCATGGATCATTTATCTCATCATCATGCCATTCTTTATTGTTTAGTAAAGACTTTTTACTTCCCGTAGGTCGGGATTCCAGAATTGATTTTGGAGGTGAATGTTAATCTGTATCGCTTGCTTTTATTCCTATGCTTTCAGCTCAGGAGAATATGAAGCATTCTTAGCTTTGATTTTCGAATTCTCATTATGTGATGAAAATAGACGATGTTCCTATTCTGAAAGGATTTCTTGATGTATTTTTGAAGTTCTACCTACATAACTAAACACCCAAGAAGTTGATTTCATCACGATATGCTTCTCAAGACTACCACTTCATCGATGCCTCCATACCAGACGACCTAGACGAGCTTAAATTCAAGGCGCAATTGGGAGAGAATTACATAAGGAATCATTCGGCCTAATAATTTTATGTGCATTGCTCCCGTTCTTTTCGTCAAAAAAAAAAAAAAAAAAATGAACGACTTTGTCTATGCCTCGACTACCATCTGAGTAAGGTGTCTATCAAATTAAACATCCTCTTCTTATGATTGATGATTTGTTCGATCGATTGCAGGGAGCAAAACTGCTCTCGAAAATCGCTTTATCATATGAAAATCTGTGAATTCTGATATCCCTAAGTTTACTTTTTGAACATCATTTGTTCAGGAATTCTTTGTGATGCCCTCCAAACTTACAATGCTCTACCAGCCTTTACGAACTCAGTCGAATTTTATTTTATTTTTTTTCAACAATATTTAGATAAGTTTGTTATCATCGTTATCGATAGCATACTTATATATTCTAAATCTGATGTTTCAACACGCTAATCGTCTTAGACTTGTATTGAAAACTCTTCGAGAAAATTGTCTTTTTGCGGAACCCTCGGAATTTGAATTTTGGCATCGCGAACCCAACTTTCTAGGCGATCCTCAAAACCGATGAACTTAATATGAATCTTCAACCTCACGTGCTACTATCCAATTCGGTTATCTTCCTCTCTTGAAACTATTGAAAGACTTACGTATATTGCCTCCTCGTATAAAATCTTAAGCCTTCTTTACTCACTAAATTTGAAGTTAGATCTACCTTTTCGAGCAGATAGAGAAAAGAAGTTGCATGATGATCATCGATAACTAGTTGTGAAGGAAAAACAACTAACAACATCAAAATTTCAGACAACGTGACCTTATCTTACCTTCTATAATTGTGTTTGAGTAACATTTTACCTAGATCTTCGGAGAAATATTCTCAAGAAAATTGATTCTTCAAAATAATAGAAGAGCGTATTACGAATTTGCATCATGGAAAGCTCTGTCCTAGGTATATCGCTTCGTTTACCATCACCAGTGTGACCGTGTAGTATGTAGGTCGTTGGATCTGCTATCACAGCTATTTCAAAATCAATGCTTTGGAAATACAAGCTTGTTTGGATATACTCGAGACTCTTTCACCTGAGGTAAAGGATAATTTCCTTTGCGAAGTCCAACCATCCAAATCTTCGATCAACAAGAGGAGAATCTTCGTAACAATTTCTTTCCTATGAGGTAAGTTGTCTAGTGTAGCGACAAGTTGGAAGAAGAAAATTAAGCACCAGAAGCACTTGTACGTTGTCAATATCCATACTTTTCCGCTTCGCTAGGTACGTTTGAGTTTCGAGGACGAAACTTTTTTTCAAGGGGGGATATCTTATAACATCTGTTTCATTTAAATCTGGCCTAAAAATCCAAACCTTTGAGCCCAAAACCTAAACTGATTTCGGCCCAATTCGTCATAGCCCATATAATGGTTCTAGCATATTCTTATGACTATCCTTTAGTTTCTCCATTCCAAACAAACGCATCGAGCGGAAAGTAAGAAAAAAAAATGGAAACAAGCAGCAACTGGAGGAACCTTCGAGCTTTTCATGTAGTGTCCCTGTTCGATCTATGATTCAGCAAGGTATGATGTGCTTCTTCACTCCATCTAGTTCAGTTAGGATTCCATTCGTTGGAAATAAATTCCTGCGCAACTTCTATTTTCTGCAAATCAGACCTAGTTATTGTGCTCCGATTGTTTCTAAACTTATTCCTATCGAAAGCTAAGTTCTTGAGGTTTTCTCAGCCTCTGGAATCAGATCAATTGGATAAACCTACAATTTCTTATGAATTTTCTAATCTTCAGGTCTGGTATGGTTGCTGTAAACCGAGTTCAGATTGTTACAGCTTCATTTTTAACAGTTTTGGCCTAGTTACAGTACTCCGATTCTTGCTAAACTTGTTTCTGTGAAAAGAAGACTTTCTTAGCTTTTCAGAACAGCTTGAATGATCTTTTTCCGATATACGTACAATTTGTTATGAATTTTTGAAGTTCTGCCGTGAAACAGGAAAATTATACTGCACAGTTTAGGTATTCTGCTATTTTGACACAGTTATACTGCTCCAAAATTTCTGAAACTGATTTCTGTGGAAAGCTAACTTCTTTGGCTTTCCAAATCCATTTGAATCAGCTTTATCCGATATTTCTACGATTTATTACGGATTTTTGAATTTACTGCTTGAAACAGCAAAATTTCTGCAGTTTTGAAGGAAATTTCGAAATCTCAATTCCTACGTTAGGTTTTGCCCTTTCTTCGTGACATTTTCAGAGATTGACGTCGCTGATCGTTTGGGCAGTTTTTGGCAGCAAATATCTATCATATGTTATAGTTTTTAACGGATATCGATCGATGTATTAATCCCTTGGACTTGTGATGTCACATTTTAGGCGAAGGTACATCGACTGGGAATTGAGGGCAGCTGCGGAGGCCGGAACCTAGGAATACGCTGTGAGTTGGTAATACGGGGACGCCTTCCCTTCGTGGGACGTGTGGACCCCGCGTCGGGTCGTTTTACACCGTATTTGATGTCTTCAGTTGGTGTCGTCGTTTATTTCGTCGTTCTATGTTGTCGTTTATTTGTGGTAATAGAGAGCCTTGTAGGCTATAGGTTAGGCATATAATTGTGGTTGACGAGTATTGGTCGTATGTGCGGTTTCGTGAATCGGTTAGGATCACGGGACACATGACGTGATGGCACGTCAGTGTTCGATATTATTGAGTTGATTTGTGGGTTTGTGGATTGTTGATTGGTCTTGTTTGTTGCATACACTTGGTACCAGGTTCTAAGTAGCCCGAATGGCCACGTTCGGGTGAGTGCGGAGTGGCAAATCGAGTAAGTAGCCCGTGGCTTGGCACACCCGGTGAGTGAGGCCCAACGATTGCACCCTTCCAGTGCCATGTGTTGATTTGATATTGATTATCGTTGAAGGGTGGTCGTTGGGGAGATTTTGGCCAACGTCACCGTGTGTGTGTGGGACATGCATGTTATAGTAGTTGATAGGCTAGTTTACGGTCCACGGTCTAGAGTTACGGTGACGGACTCGGATGGAGCTCGTTTCGAGGGAGGATATGGCCACCCACGCGTCGTTTATGTGATTACGTGGATTTGGTGACGTGTTTGATACATATACATCTCGTGATAGTCAGTGGTCGTTTTTGGTCTCGTATGAGTGGTGGAAAATGTTTCTTTTGTAAATGGAGTGGTCTATATATTTGAATTGTTATGATTTCATGGTAAAGGGCGTACCTTCCGTGAGGGATAAAGTGTGTCCGTATTATCTTCTCACTGAGCTTTGCTCACCCCATATATATATATATATTTCTTTCTAGGTCGTTTTTGCTTGGAGGTTTGTCATTCTCGTTCGTCGTTTCTGCTGTTGACTCCTCTACTCTGGTATTCCTCATTTCTTTTACATCGATAGATCCATTGGCAGAGTATATCCTTTATGTGGATATTTTGTGTATAAATTCTTTCATTTGTCGAGGTTTTGAATTATTTTGTACAATGTGAACTATCATTCAATATTTCATCGAGTTTTAATTATGATTTCTTTCGTGTGATTTTTATTTCGCGACGTGTGAGTTGATATCGAGCCTTGCGTTTATTGGTAAACGCGGCGGCTGTCGCGCCTTGGACGCGGGTCGGGGCGTGACACTCACGATAGTCTAAGCACGACAATTACCCTTTGTTGTCAAGACCGCATGTCGCCGCCGACCCATATTCGTCCCCGAACAAGGTGGGTCTAGCAAACTAGTGACAAGTCAGACCCCAAAGTCAGCTCCGTCAAAGACCCTTCTGTCTAAGGTCCACGCACACTACTATAGTCAATCGATCGATCATTGACGCTACCCAGAGTAACGATAAGGCCCATGTAATCGTCGATTGCGAGTCGTGTCCAAGTATAAGTTAATCCCCTGATTCAACTTATACCAATGTTACGACCTCCCGCTTCCCAAGTGAATGGTTGACACAACCATATTAGAGTCGTCAACAAATAAGTCATGATCGACACTCAGTCACCCTACCGAGGTCTAAGTCTTATGGACTTATTTAATATCAGAGGCTAATAGCTCACCGGTGCCCCTCTCTCATCCCATGAGAATCGGTGATTAAACTCACGATGTATGGGATTTATTTTTTTTCGTCTCACCGGATGCCTAATAAGACTTGTAAATAATCTGCCTTTTAAGGAATAAATAATAATATATAAAATCCATTAATACGTATAAGAATATATTATTCAAATGGAGAGCGAATAATACATTGTATACTAAATACATGCCATATTCATTACATCATCGATGGCATTTCGAGGGCACATCCCCAACACTACTAACATTAAAGATCTAACATTAGAAATTTCAAATCTTAAAACTGAAATTAAATATTTGAAATTAAGTCATATAGATTTAGAAAGAAGATTTTCTAAGTTAGAAAAGGGAAAAGAAATTGTTGAAGAATCTAGTGAAACATTCGCTAGTACTTTTGAAAATATTGAAGATAATAATTACCTTTCTACATTATAAATTATTACTTCCCAAAAGTGGTTAGTGAAAATATCACTACTTATTGATGGAAATTTTAAGAAAAATCTTATAGCTTTAATAGATAGTGGAGCAGATTTAAATTGCATATAGGAAGGAATAATTCCTACCCAATATTCTCATAAAACAACTCATTCTCTTAGTTCTGCAAGCGGAGAAAAATTACAAATAATTATAAAATTCCTAAGGCCTTTATTTGTAAAAATAAGGTCTGTATTCCTACATCATTCTTGTTCGTCAATAATATTACGAACCAAGTAATTCTTGGTACTCCGTTCCTTAGGAAAATATTTCCTGTTAAAAATATTGATGAATATGGATTTAAAGGAACCTTCGATAATAAAGAAGTGTGCTTTGAATTCATTACCGAACCATTTTCTAGGATTCTTAAAGAAATTAAGGATTCTATTCTTATTAAAGCAAAAGAAAATCAGGTTAATTACCTTAAGCAAGAAATTAGTATACTTACTATTGAAGATAAACTTCAGAATCCTAAGTTACAAGGAAAAATTAAATTATTACATAATAAATTTACGTTGCAATATGTAATGACCTTCGTAATGCTGTTTGGAATAGAAAGAAGCATATGGTTTTTTACCTTATGAAGATGATTTTAGTGAGAAAAATATTCCCACTAAAGCTCATTCTTGTCAAATGAATTCTGAAATATTAGAATTGTGTAAGAAAGAAATAGCTTCTCTTTTACAGAAACGTTAATAAAAAACCTTCGAAATCACCTTGGTCGTGCACTGCTTTTTATGTTAATAATCATGCCGAAAAGGAAAGGGGAGCACACATGTTAGTCATAAATTATAAACCTTTAAATAAAGTTTTAAAGTGGATTAGATATCATATTCCAAATAAAAAAGATCTTTTAGATAGATTATTTAATGCCATTATATTTCAAAATTTGATTTAAAATTAGGTTTTTGTCAAATTCAAATAGACGAAAAAGATAGGTATAAAACTGCTTTTACAGTCCCAATTGGACAATTTGAATGGAACGTTATGCCTTTTGGTTTAAGAAATGCTCCTTCTGAATTTCAAAATATTATGAACGATATTTTTATTCCTTGCAGTGATTTTATTATCGATTATATTGATGATATTTTAATCTTTTCTAAAGATATCGAAACTCATTTTAAACATCTTGATATTTTTAAGAAATTATTATTCAAAATGAATTGGTTATATCTAGTTCAAAAATGGTTTTATTTCAAACTAAAGTTAGATTTTTGGATCATACCATTGAAAAAGGTAATGTTAATCCTATTAATAGAAGTATTGAGTTTGCCTCTAAATTTCCAGATCAAATCATTGATAAAATTCAGCTTCAAAGATTTTTAAGGAGTCTTAATTATATTTCTCCTTATTATAAAAATTTTGCTATTGACACATCTATTTTATATGATAGGTTAAAAATGATTCCTTGCCAGTGGACACAAAGTCACACTGAAGCCATTAGAAAAATTAAGAATAAAGTTACGCATGTACCATGTCTTATGCTTGCTAACCCTAATTGGCAGAAAATTAGAGACTGATGCGTCAGATTTAAATTTTGGAGGAATCTTAGAACAAGTTTCTCCAGAAGTCAAAAGATTAATAAAAAATTACTCTTTTACATATTCAATTTAGTGATTGTAAATAAATATTCATATAATATATAGCCCCTTGGTTTTTTGAGGCGGCCACTTTATTTGCTTGAGGCAAGGCAGTAAACAGCGCATCACATCAATCTATAATAACAAGTAGCAGTAGTGCTAAGTAAAAAAGATGTCTACTAATTGTCTGACTCATAATACACAGGCCTAAGCCAAGGGGACAGCTGCGAGTAAACCTCGTTATCTATCATATCAGGCACGCCTTCTTCAGGGTCGAGCTCGAGGTCTACGATCAGAGATAAATGCAGTTTCATGGATTTCGAGTCAAGGCCCCGGTGGATAGCAGCTTTGCAGAGAGGTATACACAGAACACATGAATCATCACACATTTGCTTGCAGAGAGACATATACATACATACATGCATACACTTATAGTTAAATACCTTCTGCTTCCACCAGGCCCTCGAAATGAAAATTCCTCCTCACATCCTTTCGGATCTCTTCCTTGTATCTTTCGCTCCTTTCTTCGTCCCATGGCCAATTGATGGCCTTAGTCAGACTAACACAGTGCCCTGTGTGGATGGAGAAAAACGTTACCCACCTTGTAATAAGATCTAGACCACTAAGCACATTTTAATTAATTAGTGTGTGTGCAAGCGATGACTGTCGAAACATAATAATAATAATAATAACAATAATAATAATAATAATAATAATAATAATAATCATCTCACAATTTTTCACTTCTTTATTTTTAGTGTTGGATGCGGCCTTAGCAGCTTCAACACCTTCTTCCTCCTGTTACAGCCGTAGTAACTCATAATCATAATCTCGCTGAGATAGCATAGCATAAAAAACTATGACCAACAGAAGATGATGACTCACTCTCTTTCTTTTAAGTGGATTTCCCTTCTTTCAAGTCCCAACATGTAGGATCAAAGAGAACAATTAACAATAATAGCATGAACATAAAGCTATAAACGAAAAAAAAAAGAGTTGAAAGTCGAAATGGTTACTTCAACTTGTGCAGCAGCTAGTCCACCCCATCCAGCCTTCTCAAGAAACCTATTTCCATTTATCATAGATAATAAACACGGTAAAAAAAAATCACCACACGTCACGTCATGCTGGGTTTTATTAACAAGCACGTCCATTCGCAAGTGAAAAGAAAACAATACTTCTTCCTGTCAAGTGCACTCCCGATTTATTCCACATTGGTTCATCAGGTATGTAAGTATCATCAATCACCTTGACATATACACGAAACAAAGAATTGAACTTTGAAATATGAACCATCAAGCAATCACCTTGTAATAAGCTTCTCCCTAACAGCTTCGTACCATTTGTTGGCATTAAGAAAATATTTAGGATTCGGTTTTCCTCTTTATGTAAGCCGTACACTTCAGCGTCAAGCTTCGTCATCTCCTCTCTGAAATACGAATTTAGCTTGGTGCATGAATCGATTAGTTCCCCAAACCAAAAAACACAGTAGAGATATAGATCGAGAATAGTTTGATAGAACACCCTTACCCTGAGATGAAAGGCCTTTCAGACAGGCGGTCATCAAGGACTAGGACATGTTGCGGAGAGTGAAATGAGGTATACTCCTGACATGACTCTTAAAAGTCAAAAACACGAAGCATCAAAGGCAACTATAACTGAAGAAGACAAACAAAAGTTTTTAATGGTTACCTTGGTTTGTACAGGACCTGCCTGCCCTCCAATGCTCTCCTTCCCAATATAGCTATTCATTGTTCAGAGTAGGTCAGCAGTGGACCAAAACATAATTTCCACAAAATCATAACTAATTGAGGAATTTCATATCACCATAACTATGCGCAAGTTTAAAAAAAAAAAAAAAATTCACAAACTGGTGTTGTCGACAAGTGCCAGAACAGATGCCAAAAGGAAAACGGTCACAAAGCCGAGCCTCCAAGCAACAAAAGACAAAGCACTCTTGAATCCACAAAAAGGTAAAAGTAACCTCAATCTTCAATCCCCAACAAAAATCTGGGAATCGAAATAACCCCAAATAGGCTAGAGAAAACACAACATAAGAAGCGAAACTGAAAACCTAACAACCTTTACCTCGAAATAAGCTTCTCTTCAACGGCTTGGTACCATTTATTGATATTAGGAAAATTTAGACGACGAGGTCTTTCCCCGTCAAACTTAGCATACGCTTCGACGTCATCCTTCGACATCGCCTCACTGAAATTCGCACTCAACGGAACGTGAACCGATCTAATCGACATTAAAATAAGAGATTAATGCGATTTCTTTTCTTACCCTGAGATGTATAAACTTTCTGATCTGCGAAATTTTTCACGCAGGAGGTCTTCAAATCTATCGAGGTCACCATCATCACACGTATTCAGATGCTGAATTGAGAACGACGCCATCGGACAGAAGCGAATCGTTTACGGCTGAGACGAAGGAGAAGAGTGTCTGCGACGGAAATTGTGAGGCAGCGCCTAATATATGATTTCTAAAAAATAAAAAGCAAAATATGACGCAAATTATGTGAGGCCCATTTAGTATCTATCTGGCCCAATTGCTCCTTTATTTGCCATCCCTACGTTGATCCCGTTTTTCACATTGCAATTAAAACTTGTATTAAGATTCTTTTTACTATAATGATCGTATTTATTATTGTTATGATAGTATTATAATAATATGGATTACGATATTAAAGAGAGTTTAGTATGAACACTTTCATTTGTTTACAGTACAACTTTAATAACCCCAACTACATCAACCTTGATACCTTCAACGACTTCCAGCATCGTGACACGGCTGGCAAGCGCCCGGTCGCATCGGGTGGGTCGATTACGGCGGCATAATCTTGGAGCTACCTGATCCATTCCTGGTCAACGGGCTATGTTGGGACTAGGGCTTCGGAGGTCCGATCTGCACTAGGTTGATTCTGTAATACCCGTAAAATTTAATTACGGGATTTACGACTTAATTAACAGTAAATTAGAAATTTTGAAATAATTAAATAAGAAATTAGGACTTTTGGTGATACGATGCTTTCGTACTTTCATGTTCTTAAATGACTTATGTGTTTGTAAATTTCATGTTTTGTGATTTATAATTCTTATGAGTGTTACGAATTATGACTTACATGACTGCATGTTATATATGCCTATATGATTATATATTATGTGTTAGATAATTTAGGTGATAACATGAGGCCTTAGAGAAATAAGGCTAACATTTATATGATAATAAGGGAAAGAAATTCGATCGATATAAATAACTGGAACCAAAATTTCAAGTGGGTCAAATTAAGTTATAAGCTAGGCCAAATGTTAAGGATAAGGATTTGCAAGGAGGTTACTTAGGCCCAAGTAAAAGCTAGTTATTTAGGATTGAGAAAACATATAATATTTTAAAGTTAGGATAAAATATTATCCTATAACTCGACAACTTAACAAGGAGACAATGATTGAATTAATATTATAAATCCGATAAGCTTAAGAAAAGTAGAAATGTAACGTCATTTAGAGACTATTACACGCAAACATCTAGATAAGAAGCTAGAAAAGAGTAAACTATTTTCATTGATAAACTCTCGAGAACCTAGAAGTACAGAAGAAACGAAGAACTCGAACAAGCATCCATCCTCAAAGTTACAAGAGGGTATAATTCCTTACTTAAATTCATGTTTTTATTTATGATCAAGAATATTAAGACCTGTAGCAAGCTAACAGTTTGCATAAAGTAGGGTATTAACTACTGACTTTAGGGTTTCGATAAGATTCATGCGACCTTCAAACTGTTTTGAAAATTATGAAGGTTTGATCGATGTTTAGATAACTTTCGAATAATTTGATCTGACGACTTTTTTCCGTCGAAATTTCTTTCGAGCGAAATTGCGGCCATCTTCCTCCGAGCGACGTGGATCCATACGGCCGATAGAACTTCTTCATGAATTGGTTTAATCAGATAATCGCAAGCGCCTCTCTGAATGCAGTTGAGTACGACGTTTGGACGGTTGTCGTAAGACATCACCGCGAACGAAGAAGAAGACATAATAAAGTCTGTTAGAGTACACTATTAGATTATTGAACGTAATTAATAAAGGAAGAGATATTCTGAGAAAAAAGAAAAGAAAGAAAGCGCAACTCACTGATAAAAGGAAGACCGGGCATCTCACGGCGAACACTATCGAGGAGTGCGAGCGTTTCGGTGCATAGGTCGGCCATAACAATGTCGAATCTGCCCTTGTTCGCTCTGAGAAGTGCCAGCGCAGCTTCGCCTCGGTTGCATTCCGTCACTGATCATAGAAAAACCATAGGTTTTATTTTTAATTGTTACATAAAAAAAAAAAGAGAATTAAAAAACAAGACTTTTTCTTCTTCTTTTCAAAGATTTAAAAAATAAGATTTTGTTTTCTCGATAGATCTCGGATTAATTATGGGATGAGTTCAAGAGAACGTAGAGAATTAAAAACAAGAATTGAATTGAAACAACTAGGGTTATTTTCTGCATTGATATTCAAATTATTACCAAAGTAGCGGCAGTTTTCGAGCATTTGCGCCAAAACCCTAAGACAAGTGGGGTTATGGTCCACAAGAAGCACTTTGAGATCGAATCGGAAATGGTCTGAAACAGCGAAATCATCGATGGAGAGGAGGACAAACATTTTAATTGTACCGTGTAGAAGATGATATTTAGGTTTTACCTAGATATCATCTGTTATCTAGTCTTCAACCCAATTTTTGTTTGTTTTTTTTTCAAAAAAGAAACCCCAATAAATTTCTAAAAGGAAATCTCATTGAATACTCTTTTTAAATCAATAAGCTTATTCTGTCGTCGTAGGATTGCAATAGAAAAGGAATTAAGCGAATACTGTTTACTAGGTCAGATATATTGGACTAATCTTCTCCATAAACTCTGGAAGAAACGGCTCTTTAGCCCAAAACAAGTCAACTCTAATCCAACTAATATGCAAAATTAAAACAAAAAATAAATAAATACCTAGTCTTTCAATATTGGGAGAATTTCGAATCAGTCCTTGCTCATTAACTTTATAAAGCCTTCAGTCCCTGTCAGAAGCCCCATTAATTTAAAGGACCAACTATTTTAAAAATAGCAGGGATAAAGATTAAAAATATGTATTGACGAAAAGACCCTTCCTAACATACTGAACTAAGTGTTATTTTCCGGCGAATATCTGTTATTCTGTCAGACTATATTGTTATAAACGCCTGGTAAACTGTTATTTTCCATCACTTATCTGTTACTATGATGCAAAAAATTGTTACGACAAAGAATATTTATTTTATGAATCTCTTTTTACAGTAAATCGAAATCCGAAATTTCGAGTGCCCATTAACCAACCAATTTTGGCGTGTAAGGTAGGATATATTGTGGTATTGACGACGCAAGATGTAAGATTTGTAATGAATTTTATTTTAGGGTTCTAATTTGCGAAAATAAGATGAAATCAAAACCGTTTTGGGCAACGATTACATCTAATGTGTATGAAATCGAAGTACCCATAGTATGGACAGCTCGGTGCGGCACATGTTTTGCTCATTCGTCCGACGTTCATCTTTTAATTTCACGAAAATACGGTCGACCCCAATAATTTGGAAATATTTTTACTGTGTCCAAACTGTTACTCACAGTGTCAAATATGTTACCGGTTTTGCCAAAATAGTTACTAGGTCTGTCATTTCCGTTATTAAACTAAGCTTAATTGTTACCATGTGTAGTGTTCTAATTTGCGAAAATAAGATAAAATCAAAGCCGTTTTGACAACGGATACATCTATTATGTATAAATTCGAAGTACCCATAGTATGGGAAGCTCGGTGCGACACATTGTTTGCTCGTTCGTCCGACGTTCATCTTTTAATTTTGCGAGAATACGATCGACCCTATAAAGTTGGGTGTATTTTCATTTTGACCGATTTGTAAAATTCTCAAGATCTGTTACTAGATATGTGCTTTTGGTACTATGTTGACAAAATTTGTTACTAAATTGTCGGTGAAATATCGGGCGGAAAAGCAGAATGAGATGAATTTTGGGCGGGAGTCTAAGTAAAATCAAGCATAGATTATCTGTTACCCAATATGTATAAACTGTTACTAGTTATATGTTTATATGTTACTAGAATTATTATAGTTTGTGAATTAGGGTTTGTGATTAAAATCATAACTTAAACCAATATATTTTTATCTAAAACCTCGTAAATTCAAATATTTTAGTGAATATAGCGCGTTTGCAATATAAAATTTGAAAATCATAAAGTAAACTGATTACATATTAAATTGTTATTTTGACTATGTATTCTGTCACTCTTATTGTGTTATTCTGTTACCTACATATCCGTTTCTGTTTTTTTCTCCTCTTCAATTGTTTCTGATCAGTGTTAAACTGTTACTGCAAGAAATCAGTAACAACATAGGGTTTACGTTTAAGATTAATTGAAGATGTCATTAATTTTGTTGAATCATTTATGTCAGGTCGACCATCTGGATTGTAATAAACAACTAATAGTTCATATCCACAACATGGCGAGTAAGTAGAATCAATTTCGTAGAAGCATGATCATCCTTTCAAGAAGAGTGCTACTTGTTCTCCATACTATATACTTCAACTTCTTCAATTCCAACATAATCTCCACGAAAATATAACTAAACTAATATATTGTATCTAAATCTTTGTAAATTCTTATATTTTAGTGAATGTAGCGTGTTTGCAATATAATTTGAAAATCATAACCTAAACTAGTTACATATGAAATTTATTGTGAATATGTATTCTGTTACTCGTATTGTAGCGCCATGTTACCGAAGTATACATTTCTGTTCTTTTTTCCTCTTAATTTGTTACTGATCACTGTTAAACGGTTACTGCAGAAATCAGTAAATGACATATGGTTTGCGTTTAAGATTAATTGAAGATGGCATTAATTTTGTTGAATCATTTATGTTAGGTCGACCATCTGGATTGTAATAAACAACTAATAGTTCATATCCGCAACGTCTTGAGTAAGTAGAATCAATTTCGTAGAAGCATGATCATCCTTTCAAGAATAGTGCTACTTTTTTTTCCATACTAAATACTTCAACTTCTTTAATTCCAACATAATTTCCACGAAATCATAGCCTAAACTAATATATTTTATCTGAAACTTCATAATCTCATATATTTTACTGAATGTAGCGTGTTTACAATATAAAATTTGAAAATCATAAACTAAACTAATTACATATTAAATTGTTATTGTGATTTAGAATTCTGTTACTCGTATTGTACTTCTTTGTTGCCTACATATCGATTTCTGTTTTTTCTCACCTTCAATTGTTACTGAACCGTGTTAAGCTGTTATTGCAGGAAATGAGTAAACAACAGACGATTTTACCAGAATCATGCATACATATTTAGCAACTGAAGCGAAGTTTGTTCAAAAGAAACATGCTACACATAAATATCAGATACACATAGCACCAAATTGTAAGATCCTCATTTTCGAATTACTTTTAATACATTATTCCAATATAAACTTCAAAAATTTTCATTGATTATTGACACCCATGAGAAATTATCTTCGATTTAACCTTATTCGGTCATTAACGTCGAGATTGAGCCGGCTTTAGATCATAAATTTTGATATTCGTTGAACATGGTTTGTGCAATCATCGTTTGGAAGAGACGATGGCATGTGGGTACCCAGATTGCATAAATTGTTACCCAGATGCATGAACTGTTACCCAGATTGCATAAAGTGTTACCCAGGATGCATAAAGTGTTATCCAGGGTTCATAAATTGTTACCTATAATGCAGAAATTGTTACTTAGCGAGCGTTTAATTAGCAAAGCTTCAATCATGGACCGCATCAAATTTCTTCGCGATTAACACCAATATTTTCATTGATTATTAAGACTCATGACCAACTTCACCTTATTCAGCATTAAAGTCCAGATTTCCCTTGTTTCAACGAGATTTTCGAATTACTTTTAATACATTATTCCAATATAAACTTCAAAAATTTTCATTGATTATTGACACCCATGAGAAATTATCTTCGATTTAACCTTATTCGGTTTTTAACGTCGAGATTGAGCCGGCTTTAGATCATATATTTTGATATCGTTGAACATGGTTTGTGCGTTCATCGTTTGGAAGAGACGATGGCATATGGGTACCCAGATTGCATAAATTGTTACCCAGAATGCATGAACTGTTACCCATAATGCAGAAAGTGTTACTCAGGATGCATAAAATGTTACTCAGTTATCAGTTTGTGTTACCTGACAAGCTAGTTAATCCGCATGCATTTCAATCTGCAATACTTACAAAATTCCGTCTTGATTAGTAAGACCCATCCAAAATGGAGGACGAAAAAACTTTATTCTGTCACAAACGTTGACATTTTCATGGATCTCAACTTGTTTTCTCTGTCGAAATTTCATTTGTTTTTTAAACGAAATTTTCAAAGGGTTTTAAGCATAATTTTATTGGATACATCAATAATTTATCTTCATTAGTAATACCCGTCAAAGATTGAGGCCGCAAAACAATATCCACTCAAAACAATCAAAATATATCAAGATTTCAGATTCAGTTTTTAGCATCCGTCGGTTGGTGAAAGATGATGGCAAAATGAAGTAATTCTTTCATCTATCATGGGTAAATTGGTCTTTTTTGCAAAAATGAGGTCCTATTCTCTAAATTTAACTTAACTTTGGTCCTTCTCTCTATATAAAATTCGTATGGGGCCTGAAACATGTTGAAAATATCATATTAGGGCCTGACTACTAATTTACCCTTCAATATTCATGCCACGTCAGCAGCAAACCATTGCGCTGTCCTCGGCCTTCATGATACATTCTTTTTTTTTTTTTTCATGACACATTCCACATTTCAGATTTTTTATGTCCAAGAGGATTAAAAATCAGTTCATGCACAAACATTTCCAAGGCTACGACAGAAACTTATCTGTGACCTTCTTTTTTGCTAGTTTTTTCTTTTTTCTAATGATCTGCTGCCCCTTACTTCGAAAGCGAAGGCCTAACAATTCGTTCGCGCAATCGAAAAAGGAGCCTCTGGTTTCGTTTTTCACTGTCTTTTGGTAATTTAAAGTTCGGCCATAATAATAAAAAAAGGGGAAGTAATTTTATTGCACCGCAAAATGGTACACTGTTTATCAGCCAAGACAAAAAGATCATCAAGCCAAATAACGTACGTTGATAACATATAAATTGGAAAAGTAAAAGGTGATATAATGATACGGTGAGGAGCTTGTTTCCTATAAATCGCAAAAAAAGGGAAAAGCAGGGCATTTTTTACTAAATAGGGTTATTTAAAATTTATTTTAATAAAAGGGTGTTTTACTAAAAGTTAATAAAATAGGAAAACTTGCGAAGATTTTACCTACTTAAATTTTTTTTATTGAACCATATTAAAAATGGAATATAGTAATTATTTAAAAAAAAATAGCTCAATCATTTTCAGTTTTTAATTTTTTAGCATGTTTTAATAAATCATATATTGATGATGCTCGAAAACATTGGTCGCCTTACATCAAACTTTCTCCGTGGACTTCATCAGACCTCAGTGGATCGTCTTCTGATAGTCAAGTTAAATATCGAATAGAATTTAATTCTCCTAATTAATTTTTTTCGTATACCATCCGCAAAATGAAATGTTAAACGAAATTAACAGAGAATATATTTATCAACATTTGCAATCTGAAATGATATGATTTATAAAACTTCCGAATTCGAGTTGTCGGTACTTCGAGTTTCGTTCGAAACCAAATTATCAAACAAAAAGGAAAATCTTTGGTTATAAATTAAAATCTGTTAGAAAATTTATAGTATAGTTGATTTTATAAATTATTTATGTGAATGAGGAATTGGGCTTCGAAATTAAATATTATTGGGCTTCGAACTTGCCCAATTACGGCCCGACTTCTAGAAGGCCCATGTAGGGGCTAGCCACTCCTCAAGTTAATGTCTTCGATTAAATGTTGGAGTGGTTAAAACCACTCAAACATCATGTCATCTAATTAAAAAAAAATTCTTTAATAAATTTTGGGTTCTATAAATAGGTTATTAAGCATAAGAATTAAACACAAGAAATAGAAAGAAAAGAAAATACGAATATCTCTCAAATTGGTTCTGCTATATCGCTTTTGTTCCATTTGCCGTCGGTGTCGTTTTTGTGCTAAACGAACGCCGTGATTTCGAAGTATCCTGGGAAACAGACGCTAGTCAAAACGTCTAGCACATACGTAAGGGAGCGAATCTGTTTTAGGAAATTGTGTTTGCACAATCTTCGAATATTTTCTTTCCGGTTCTATCTAATTTCGGGTCTATCGTTCGTGGATATTTGCAAGGCGA
The DNA here is from genome assembly GCA_027422505.1 of Craterostigma plantagineum. Lineage (NCBI taxonomy): Eukaryota > Viridiplantae > Streptophyta > Magnoliopsida > Lamiales > Linderniaceae > Craterostigma > Craterostigma plantagineum. The sequence goes on along the minus strand of JAPQWV010000747.1, from coordinate 224,476 downwards.
TGGTGCGTTACAACAAGCTTCTCAACAAGGAGTTGAAGAAGGTGGAAATCAGCCAACGATATTTTTTTTTTCCGGCCAACAATCTTAAAACAGACTCTACGATCCCACGAAGATGTCGGACAACCACAGCTCAACCATGACGAAGACAACAACGCGGTTCACACCAACGCCGTGCCTGCCATGATGCGACCGACCGTACCAGTTAGCCACTTGGAGAAGCCCGAGAAGTTTGCGGGGACTGCTTCCACGTTCAAGAGATGGCAGCAGAAGATGCTCTTCTACCTCACCACGCTGAATCTGGCCACCTACTTGAAAGAGATCGAGCCGAAGGTTAATGAAGGTGAGACAAATGTTGAGGTGGTAAATACGATTGATGCATGGAAGCATTCTGACTTCTTGTGCTGCAATTACATCCTAAATGCTCTAAGCGATACTCTGTACAACGTGTATGGTGCGGTCGCTACGGCTAAGGAATTGTGGGAATTGTTAGACCGAAATATAAAACTGAGGATGCCGGTACAAAGAAATTTATTGTCGGACGATTCCTTGATTATAAGATGGTCGATTCCAAGACTGTGATCAGTCAAGTGCAAGAGATCCAATTGATCTTGCACGAGATCCATGCAGAACGAATGGTTCTAAGCGAATCTTTCCAAGTCGCTGCTATCATTGAGAAGTTTCCGTCAGGTTGGAAGGACTTCAAAACCTATCTCAAGCATAAGCGCAAGGAAATGTCTTTGGAGGATCTGATTGTTAGACTTCAAATCGAAGAAGACAACAAAAGGTCGGAAAAGAGAGCGTCGAGCTCATCTGAACCGAAAGTAAACGTGGTGGAGCATAGCTCTAAAAAGGGCAAAGGCGCGGTTAAACCCAAAGCAAAACTTGGGACGACCGGAGGCATCGCTAAGCCGAACTATAAGTTCAAGGAAAAGTGCTTCAACTGCGGCAAATTGGGCCACAAGTCGTCGGACTGTCTCCTTCCGAAAAGGAGCCATGAAGCCAACATGGTGAGAGACATTACCAAGGAGGTTGACGAGATGAATCTTGTCGCGGTGGTGTCGGAGGTAAACATGATTGGGTCGAATCCACAAAAATGGTGGATCGATACCGGTGCTACACGTCATGTGTGCACGAACAGTAGATTCTTCTCTACATGTGAGCCAGATGAAGGAGAAAAGATCTACATGGGCAACTCGGCTGCTGCTACCGTCGAGGGTAAAGGAAGCGTGCTTCTCAAAATGACTTCCGGGAAATATTGACGCTGAAAGATGTGTTATACTTCCTGGAGATACGAAAAAATCTGATTTCGGGACTCTTGTTGAACAAGCATGGTTTTCGTATTGTTATTGAATCCGACAAAGTGATTGTCTAAGTCGGGTGTGTTTGTTGGAAAAGGCTACGCCTGTGATGGTTTGTTCAAGCTCAATGTAATGACTATTGTAAATGAGAATGAAAAACGTTCTTCTGTTTACTTGCTTGAATCTTCCATTTGTGGCACGTAGGTCACGTGAATTTTGAATCGTTTTGAATCGTTACGTCGATTAATTAATATGGACCATCTTCCAACATTCGAAATTAATTCGAAACATAAATGCAAAATTTGCGTTGAAGCAAAAATGACGAGATCGTCTTTCTCCTCGGTAGCAAGAAGTACCGAACCGCTTGAATTGATTCATAGCGATTTATGTGATTTGAAATATGTTCAAACACGTGGTGGCAATAAATATTTTATAACATTTATTGACGACTGCACCAAACATTGCTATGTTTATTTTCTTAAGAGCAAAGACGAATCATTAGAGAAATTCGTTCTCTACAAAACCGAAGTTGAAAGGCAACTTTGCAATTGGGAGCTTTTGTATGGAGCATGGTATCGTCCATGAAGTGGCCGTCCCGTATTCACCTCAATCAACGGAGTAGCCGAACGAAAGAATCGCACATTAAAAGAAATGATGAATGCGATGTTATTGAGTTCAGGTCTATCGCCAAATATGTGGGGCGAAGCTATCTTGACGAGTAGTTACCTATTAAATAGGATACCTCGAAAGAAAATGAATGAAACTCCATATAAGTTATGGAAAGGTAAGACGCCTTCGTACCAATATTTGCGAATGTGGGGGTGTTTGGCGAAGGTAGCCGTACCTACGCCTAAAGCGGTGAAAATTGGTCCTAAAACGGTGGACTGTATTTTCATAGGATATGCACACAATAGTACGGCATATCGGTTTCTTGTATATGATTCAAAAATTTCGGATATACAGAAGAACACTGTCATGGAATCGAGGAATGCATGTTTCTTTGAAATGTATTTCCTTGTAAATCCGATGATGGATCCGGTACATCTAAACGAGATGATATAGAAACCGAGATTCTAGTATTGTTCATGACACTGAACCGAGACGAAGCAAGCGTACCCGAATAGAGAAATCTTTTGTTTATGGAAAGAAGCCATAAAAAGCGAGATTGATTCTATTTTGCAGAATCATACTTGGGAGTTAGTTGCTCTACCAAAGGGGTGTAAACCTTCAGGATTAAAAAGGATCTTTAAAAGAAAAATGAGACCAGATGGGTCTGTGGAAAAGTATAAAGTCAGACTTGTTATCAAATGATACAAGCAACGCAAATGCTTAGATTATTTTGACACATATTCTCCTGTGACGAGAATAAATTCGATAAGGATGATACTTGCTATCGCGTCATAAAGAAATTGAAAGTACATCAAATGGATGTCAAAACAGCTTTCTTAAACGGTGAATTATACGAAGAAATCTATATGGAGCAACCCGAGGGTTTTAGTGCTCTGAGAACCGAAAAGAAAGTCTGTAGATTGATCAAATCTTTGTATGGTTTGAAACAAGCCCCTAAGAAGTGGCACGAAAAGTTTGATCACGCGATGATCAACTACGGCTTTAAAGTCAATGAGAGCGATAAACGCGTTTACTCAAAGGAAGCAGGCGATGACTACATCATTTTATGTCTGTATGTAGACGACATACTCATTGTTGGTAGTAACGACAAAATGGTCAATTCTACCAAGGATATGTTAAATTCAAAATTTGACGTGAAAGATATGGGGCTTGCGGACGTGAATCGTGATTTTAGGAATTAAAATCAAATGAACGAGTAACAGTCTTGTTTTGAGTCAAGCTCATTACGTAGACAAAATTCTCGATAAATTCTGCAAGGGTGATTCTGGTGTTGCTAGAATGCCATTAGATCGAAGCGTTCATTTGTCCAAAAATCGCGGCGAGACTATTTCTCAAGTAGAATACTCCCGGATTATCGGAAGCTTGATGTATCTAATGAGCTGTACTAGGCCAGATATTGCTTATGCTATAAACAAAAACTGAGTTCGTACACGAGCAATCCGAGTGCGGATCATTGGACCGCTATAATACGGGTTTTGAGATATTTGCGGTATACTAGAGACTATGGATTACACTATGGTCGATATCCGGCTGTGTTAGAAGGCTACACAGATGCAAACTGGATATCTGACATGAAGGACTCTAAGAGCACAAGCGGGGAAAAAAATGCGGGGATTCCCTGCCCCCTCGACAAGCCTAGAAATACTTATGAGTCGAAGATATGGTCCATGGCCGAAAGTCGCGGCAACCGCTTCGTCTACCATAGAATTAAGTATGTTTAAATCTATATGGATGCATCCCAAGTTTAAAGTTAAACGCTACGACGTCGTAGTCAAGCCATATTACTACACGGCTTTTTCTCTCATTTTATTACTACAATGAGAAACTTCTCTTATGAACTTTTTCTGCTAGTTTCTGATATTTTCTTCTAATATCAACTGTCCCTTAGCCCATTGCTTGAAACCTCCATTGGCATCATATGGAGACAAAAGCGAAGGCCTAAGAATTCGTTCACGCAATCGAAAAAGGAGAGTTTGGTTGTGCTTTAATTCGCTGTCTTTGGGATTATATAAAGTTCGGCCATTATAATAATAATTAAAAAAAAAAGTAATTTCATTGCAAGCAAAATGATACACTGTTTATCAGCCAACACAAATGATCATCAAGCCAAATAAACTACGCCTGCATCTCTACTGCTCACTAATACACTCATCTGAAACCGAATAATCGACAAGTTTCTTCGTCATCAACAGATAACAATGCAGTTTTCATAGTTCTCAATATATTCAAGAAAAACAATCTAGGGATTGAAATTAGGCAAACTCAGTTGCGATAGCGATGAGAAGCTTCCGGCCTGAGCAGTGACGTCGTCGCAGTCCTAAAAAAAATGCACAAGAGATTAAGTTAAAAAGATGAGAAGTAAGTTTTGACGCCGACGACGACGTCAATAATAAAAATTTATATGAGAAAAACGAAATCAATATATAATACATTCATATTCATATACCTCTTTCGAAATATCGTCATCCCATAATAACAACTTCTCTAATTCCGTACCGAAGTCGTCATTCTCAACTTTCGCCAACAAGGGCGGCAGCTGCCCGCCGTCTGCCACGTCACCGTCGGGCTGAGGGGCAAAATCGTGCGGGAAATTTAATCTGTTCGATTGCTGTGGTGGCTCTTGATGAGGAGGCAACTCCATCGGCGTCGTGCCCGAGCTTTCGACGAGTAGCGGTGGAATGTCGACCGAAAATCGAAAAAAGGCCCTAGGCCAAGATTCTGGAAAGTCGACCGAAAATTGTTGTTGAGTTTGACGGACGGAAACATAGTTGTCAGGATGCTCGTCGGCTGGCCGTTCCTCAGACTGCCTCTTCAGAGATAATCGATACTTCTGCATCGACCAAGAGAAGTAAGTGAGTCAGCTTTTTCATCAAAACCCAAGTCCGGACGTCAAATATAAGAAGAAATCAATACTTCTCTACACAATTATATTTAATTTAATGCTACTTTCAATCTTGATACTTATAATTTATAAAGTTTTATAGATGAGATAAATATAGAATTGACATGATAACTAATTAATTAAACCGAGGGGTTTGTTCGAATACCTGAAGGTGGCTAGCGACGTTCTCCCTCGTAATCCCGGGCACGCCCATCTTCTCGAGGATCCTCTTAGGCGTTGCTTCTGCGTCCACATCATATACATCCGCAGATAAAGAAGAATTAGAATGTACGTAAAAATAAAGCGCCATGAGGAAAAAAGAGATAACAAACGATGTATTACTGTCGATTCCGAGCTCGGTAATGTTGGGAATGGTGGTGGGCCCCGCGGTGGTCAGTGGGCCCCGCAGCAGAACTGGTCCCGGTTTGGCTCGGTACGACGATCGGGAGAAGTGGGACCCACGAGGTAAATTTGGTGGGACCGCACAGTAACTACCACGGTAAAAATAAAATTACCGTAAGGTAAGAAAGAACACCAGAATTTTAACGTGGAAAACCCTCTGTTAACGAAGAGGGAAAAACCACGGCCGAGTCGGCAAAATCTTCAATATAGTAAAAATTACAACCCTCGAATTTTTACTATCTCACTTTTACCACTCGTGTTTACCTCACACCTCTCTGTGGATGTGGAACCCTATCAGTTTCTACCTGAACTGATAACCTCACAATTCACTCGAACTACTTCTCTCTATTTAGTAAAACTCGAATGAGCTTGTGATGATAATAACTGAAGAAGCTCAGCCTATTTATAGATGTCTTCAGCTCTTCTGGACCACTCGAAACGAATGGTCAGGAATGCGCCGCGTCGCCCTTCAATATAAACCTTTCATTATTTTATTATATATATAAATAATATTATAATATAATATTAATAATATTATTTTATTTTTTTTTTCTCCTTTGGTGGGCGGCTTTTGCAAGGCTGGATCCCATCAATTCTCCCCCTCCAGCCTCTCATTCATTATTTGCGGGGAAGAACTCCTACCGCCTCAGCGATAGTCCATGCCGGCTTGCCCGGCGCAGAACTCAGTCTTCTCCTTGGGAATAACCTTCGTCAGAATGTCCGCAACATTCTTGTCTGTGTGGATCTTCTGTAGCTTGAACGCTTTCTCCTCAATAGCCAGTCTGAGCCAATGATAACGAACGTCGATGTGTTTCGTCCTTGAGTGATACATAGTATTCTTGCTCAAGTCCAAAGTACTTTGACTATCGCAAAATATTATGTACTCCTCCTGCTGAATGCCCAACTCCTGAAGGAATCTCTTCAACCAGAGCATCTCCTTGCCAGCTTCCGTTGCTGCAACATACTCTGCTTCAGTAGTTGATAAAGAAACACATTTCTGTAACCTCGACTGCCATGAGATAGCTCCCCCTGAGAATGTAATATGTATCCCGATGTTGACTTTCTGCTGTCGAGATCACCGCCCATATCAGCATCTGTATAGCCTGTAAGAAAACATTTACCACTTCCAAATGTTAGGCATAATTTGGAAGTTCCTCTCAGGTACCTCAAGATCCATTTCACTGCTTCCCAATGTGACTTCCCGGATTCGATAGAAATCGACTCACAACGCCAACTGCGTGAGCGATATCTGGTCTCGTACACACCATGGCATACATTAAACTTCCGACCGCCGATGAATATGGAACATCTGGGACATCTTCTCCGTCTTCGTTTGTTGATGGACCGGATTTCTTTCGCAACTGAAAGTGCGCGGCAAGTGGCGTGCTAACAGGCTTAGCATCCTTCATATTGAACCTCTCTAGAACTCGTTCAATATAGCGCTCCTGGGATAACCACAATTTCCCAGCTTTCCGATCTCGGGTAATCTCCATTCCGAGAATCCGCTTTGCCGAACCCAAATCCTTCATGTCAAACGTCTTTGACAAATCTTTCTTTAACCTGCTAATCATCTCTGCATCTTGTCCGACAATTAGCATATCATCAACATACAGGAGAAGAACGATAAATTTACCGTTAGAGTATCTCTGGACGTAAACACATGGATCTGCATCTGTTCTCTTGAACCCCTGATGCACCATGAAAGAATCAAATTTCTTGTACCACTGCCGTGGAGCTTGTTTCAGACCGTACAAGCTTTTCTTCAGCCGGCAGACCATGTCCTCTTTACCTCTAACCTCGAACCCTTCTGGTTGTTCCATATATATCTCCTCTTCAAGATCACCATGCAAAAATGCGGTCTTCACGTCGAGTTGCTCCAAGTGAAGATCCATGGTAGCAGCTAGTCCCAGTATGACTCTGATTGAACTCATCTTCACGACCGGTGAAAATATCTCGTCAAAGTCGATCCCCTTCCTCTGAGTGAAACCTTTGACCACTAATCGAGCCTTGTATCTGACCAGCTTGCCATCATCCTTCTTCAATTTGTACACCCATTTGTTCTTGAGTGTCTTCTTTCCTTTTGGCAATCGAACTAACTCGTACGTATCATTCTTCTTCAGAGAATCCATCTCCTCTTGCATGGCCTTTGTCCAACAATCTTTGTCCCGACAAGATTGTACTTCCTGGAAGCTCTCTGGCTCCCCCTCGTCAGTAATCAAAATATAATCAGAACTTGGATACCTCGTAGATGGTTGGTTCCCTAGTTGACCTTCTCAGATGAGGTTCAACTGCTTCTTGCGCGTCTGAAGGCTCCCCCTGCTCAGTACCTTCAGTGTGTTCATCTACGACAGGTTCATCATCATCAATGACTGGCTCTTCTGGTTCAGGTTCTGATTGTTGCATTCCTTCCTCCGTGGCACCGTCATGTGGAATGCTGACTGGTGTATAATCGTCTACACCGTCACCTGTGGATTTCGTCACATCCACATCTGAGTCTCCCATGATCTCGTGCTCATGGAATACTACGTCGCGACTTCGAACAGTCCTCTTCTTCTTTGGATCCCAAAGTCTGTAGCCGAATTCCTCGTCTCCGTACCCAACAAAGATGCAAGGATTTGATTTATCATCAAGCTTCGATCTTTGCTCCTTGGGCACATGCATGAACGCCTTGCAGCCAAACACTCTCAAATGGGAATATGAGATGTCTCTACCGGTCCACACCTTCTCTGGTACATCGAAATCCAACGCCGATGAAGGTAGCCGGTTGATAAGATAGACTGCAGTGTTGACAGCTTCCCCCCAAAATGACTTAGATAGATTAGCCATCTTGAGCATCGCTCGGACTCTCTCCATAATTGTCCGATTCATTCTCTCAGCGACACCATTTTGCTGAGGAGTACCAGGAACTGTCTTCTCATGCCTAATGCCATGTTTCGTGGAATAATCTCTGAACTCCCGAGAGATGTATTCACCACCATTATCTGTGCGTAGACACTTTAGCGGCATTCCTGTTTCTCTTTCCACCATCGCATGGAACTTCTTGAAATAATAGAAAACCTGGTCCTTCGTCCGCAACAGATATACCCAGGTCTTGCGAGACGCATCATCAATGAAGGTCAGAAAATATTTACTACCTCCCAGAGATTCGACTTCCATGGGTCCGCATACGTCAGAGTGTACCAACTCCAACTTCTTCATTCGCCTGGTTGAGTTCTTCGCGAATGAAACTCTATGTTGCTTCCCAAATAAACAATAATCGCAGGGGTTCAGCGCTTTCTCCTTGGCTACTGGTATGAGGGAGTTTTTAGCCAAGACATTCAACCCCTTCTCTCCTACGTGCGCCAGCCGTCTGTGCCACAAATTTGGAGAAGCATCATCTTCAACTGCGTTCAGTTGGTTAGCACATATCGTTGCATGCATCTTGTACAGCGAGCAGCATAGCTTTCCTCTCGCTACCACCAACGATCCTTTGGTGAGTTTCCAGTTGCTATTCGCCATCTCGTTATAGTATCCTTCGTTGTCCAGCACCTTCACAGAAATCAGATTGAGACGCAGGTCTGGAATGTGTCGCACATCTTTCAGCCGTAATGTGCACCCTACGCTCGTCTGGATACAGATATCACCGATTCCCACTATTTTAGAAACACTTTGGTTACCCATCTTGGTAGTGCCAAAGTTTCCCGCCTTATACGTGGAGAAGTATTCACGTCTTGGAACACAATGGTAGGAGGCACCAGAGTCCACTACCCATTCGGTGCTTGCATCCGCAACATGACAGCAGTCTGCTTCATTCACCAGAGTAACCTCTCCACTATCATTGGAGGCGATTGCAGACGTGTTCTTGTCATCGTCTTGTTTCTCTTTTTCCGTTGAGAAGTCTACATTTCTTTGTAAGTGGCCAATTTTTCCACAATGGTAGCACTTCCTCATCTCTCTGGACTTGGATCTATCTTTCGACTTGTTGTATCCTTTTGGTCCTCTACTCTTGCTCCGACCCCTATTCTCCATAACAAGGGCCTGATTTCCCGTACTGGTACTGGCAGCATCCTTCCTTCGTAGCTCTTCATTGTAGAGTCTGTTTTTCACCATCTCCATCGTGACTTTACCACTTGGTGCGGAGTTAGTGAGCGATACCACCAACGTATCCCAGCTATCAGGTAGAGATCCCAATAGTAGACAAGCTTGTAGCTCATCATCAAGAACTAGACCGGCACTTGTGAGTTGAGTTACCAGCCCTTCAAAGTCATTCAGATGTTCAGCAACTGATCGTCCCTCGTTCAGCTTCACATTCATGAGTTTTCGCATCATGAATACCTTGCTCAGCGCATTTGTCACCTCGTACATACCCTCCAATTTCGTCCAGAGTTTGTAGGGGTCTGTCTCATTTCGGGCGTGGTTGTAGAGGCTTATGTCCACCCATTGGCGGATAACAGCTAGCGTCTTTCTTTGCAATTTCTTCCATAGGTCGGCATTCCCGCCTTCAGTCATCTTGCCTCCATTTTCAATCGGATCATGGAGGTCTTTGCAATAAAGGTAATCCTCCATCCTTGATTTCCATATGGAGTAATTCGTTACTGTCAGCTTGATCATTCCTCCGTCGTTCTCCATGGCCGTCAAAATCTACCAGCAACCTACTAGTATCTTTTCTGATGTGGAAGATCAGTCAAAGCTGCAACCACAGAGCATACTCAGAATACTATCAGGCTCTGATACCACTTGTTGGGAATGGTGGTGGGCCCCGCGGTGGTCAGTGGGCCCCGCAGCAGAACTGGTCCCGGTTTGGCTCGGTACGACGATCGGGAGAAGTGGGACCCACGAGGTAAATTTGGTGGGACCCGCACAGTAACTACCACGGTAAAAATAAAATTACCGTAAGGTAAGAAAGAACACCAGAATTTTAACGTGGAAAACCCTCTGTTAACGAAGAGGGAAAAACCACGGCCGAGTCGGCAAAATCTTCAATATAGTAAAAATTACAACCCTCGAATTTTTACTATCTCACTTTTACCACTCGTGTTTACCTCACACCTCTCTGTGGATGTGGAACCCTATCAGTTTCTACCTGAATTGATAACCTCACAATTCACTCGAACTACTTCTCTCTATTTAGTAAAACTCGAATGAGCTTGTGATGATAATAACTGAAGAAGCTCAGCCTATTTATAGATGTCTTCAGCTCTTCTGGACCACTCGAAACGAATGGTCAGGAATGCGCCGCGTCGCCCTTCAATATAAACCTTTCATTATTTTATTATATATATATAAAATAATATTATAATATAATATTAATAATATTATTTTATTTTTTTTTTCTTTTGGTGGGCGGCTTTTGCAAGGCTGGATCCCATCAGGTAACGGCGTCGACGAATTTCGCGTGGAGTTCGTTGTCGTTCCAAAGCACTCTCGGCTTCTTCCCCGAAGACGTGTAATTTTTGCAATTTAATTCTCCTCTTTCTTCGACGTCCTCGGCGGCCCTCTTCCTCCTATTAGCAGAATCCTCGAGCGCCTTCGAAGAGGAATAATAATGATGATCCTTTCGAATAATTTGATCTGACGACTTTTTTCCGTCGAAATTTCTCGCGAGCGAAATTGCGGCCATCTTCCTCCGAGCGACGTGGATCCATACGGTCGATAGAACTTCTTTATGAATTGGTTTAATCAGATAATCGCAAGCGCCTCTCTGAATGCAGTCGAGTACGACGCTTGGACGGTTGTCGTAAGACATCACTGCGAACGAAGAAGAAGACATAATAAAGTCAGTTAGAGTACACTATTAGATTATTGAACGTAATTAATAAAGGAAGACATATTTCTGAGAAAAAAGAAAAGAAAGAAGCGCAACTCACTGATAAAAGGAAGACCGGGCATCTCACGGCGAACACTATCGAGGAGTGCGAGCGTTTCCGTGCATAGGTCGGCCCATAACAATGTCGAATATGCCCTTGTTTGCTCTGAGAAGTGCCAGCGCAGCTTCGCCTCGGTTGCATTCCGTCACTGATCATAGAAAACCCATAGGTTTTTTTTTAATTGTTACATAAAAAAAAAAAAAAAGAGAGAGAGAATTAAAAAACAAGACTTTTTCTTCTTCTTTTCAAAGATTTAAAAAACAAGATTTGAAAGTAATAACGTTTTCTTGATAGAAATGGGATGAGTTCAGGAGAACATAGAGAATTAAAACAAGAATTGAAATAACTAGGGTTATTTTCTGCGTTGATATTCAAATTATATTACCACAGTAGCGGCAGTTTCCGAGCATTTGGGCCAAAACCCTAAGACAATTGGGGTTATGGTCGACAAGAAGCACTCTGAGGTCGAATGGGAAATGGACTGAAAAAGCAACATTAGGGTTTACGAGAGAAGAAGAGGACATGATGAATGGTATGTATCTTTGGATTCTTGACAGAGTAAAAGGTGATATAATACGATGAGTAGAGCTATCAATCGCGGGCTTTAAAACTTGGAGCCTGCCGCCTTAAAAAAAGTTGATTATTAAATTTTAAAATTTTAATTTACTAGTATTTTTTTGTTAATTACCGTATTTAAAAAAATATGTATGAACATGTCATTAATTATGTGTTTATTAATTAAATATGGCATTAATTCAACATAATTGACGACTCTAGCGAACTGTAATAATCGGCTAATATTAAGGAATAATCCGACTTTCTTGTTTCAATAAGTTCGCCGGACAAACAATATTATCATACAGAAATATTATCTTCGTGTCCCACCTCAACACATATTTCTAACCATCTTTGTATATATCGTCTTAAACCATAAGATGGTTTTATTTCACTTCTTAAATGAAATGTTGTAGTATTAAGTAGTTCTTAAATGCGAAAATTTTGTAAATTAATAAATATTGATTAGCCACAGTATGCAATTTTAAATGATACGAGAAAGATGGCAGGTTTCCCACGATCTCTAATCCATGTCTCATTTCATGTCTCACTTTGCTAAAACGATTCTTTTTTATTTATTTTTTAACATATAATTCACCTTCGATGATTTTATGATTTGATGTAATATAGGATTAAAAGAATAAATAAATAGAAAAGAAATTTTGTGAACCACATGATTTAAAATTCATCGGATCTGATCAATTGGGACATAGAGGACGACATAATTCGTGGGACATATGATTTCATGCGGACGAAGGGCTATTTCGTCAAACTATGCCTATTTATGGGGAATACACATTTAAAACCCTCAATCTATGCCTTATTTCCATAACGCCCACTAATAAAATTGTGGAAACTCGCCACCTTATTGGCAATGTCGGTTGTTACAACTGTTGGAATTTTTGAATGAATTAATAAAGATGTACAATTGAAAAGGGTACAATCTAAAAGGCATGTCTCTCCATGTTAAGAGACACATCTAGAAAATGCAACTTTTGGACTTATACCCTTTGATAATGTTCCTACATCTATATATAGGTTCCCCACAACATAGGAAATTGACATCACACACAAGCATTCTAGAGTTAGTGCATAGTAGTCCAAGTTAATAATAAGCAAGAAAGGCTCGAGTCTTTAGTAGATTCGCCCGATAATTTCGATACGGTGTGCGACGTTTCGAAATTCCTGAAGTCGTTGTATCTTCGGGACGTATTGCGATAACCCGAGGCACTGAAATACGGGGCAATAACGTCTTACGGAAAGCGTACGACGTACGTGCCTCGACTTCGACGTAGTAAGCCGAAACTCTGTCCGAGTTTTACGAGCGCCACCGACCGGACGCCAACACCGGAACCAACAATCGTAAGACGTTATTCTGTCTGATCGATGGCAACAATAGCGACTATCCCCATCGCCGTACCGCTGACGGGAAGCAACCACGCCGAAAGGCCGGCGAAATTCAACGGGGCGGATTTCAAGAGATGGCAACAGAAGATGCTGTTTTATCTCACAACTTTGAACCTGGTGCGCTTTCTGAAAGAGCTCCCGCCCCAGGTGAATGCCAACGGCGCCGCAGACGACGACGCACCCGAAGTTGACGAACAACAACAGGCGGCGTTGGACACGTGGAATCATAATGATTTCATGTGTCGTAACTATATTTTGAACGCCTTGGACGACTCCCTATACAACGTCTATGCGGTCGCTAAAACTGCTAAAGAGTTGTGGGACTCGTTGGACAAAAAGTACAAAACCGATGATGCCGGACTGAAGAAATTCATTGTCGGCAGGTTTTTGGACTATAAGATGACCGACTCCAAACCAGTATTGGACCAGGTCCGTGATCTGCAACTGATAATCCACGATATACACACGCGGAGAATATGCAGATCAGCGAATCCTTCCAGGTAGCTGCCATAATAGAGAAGCTGCCGCCCCTGTGGAAGGACTTCAAGAACTACCTCAAGCACAAGCGTAAGGAAATGGGGCTTGAGGACCTAATCGTGAGGCTTCGAATCGAAGAAGATAATCGAAGGATCGAGGCCAAGAACAAAAGGGGTAGTGTCGAGGTACGTGCGAACCTGGCCGAGTCTAGCACCGGCAAAAAAGCGCAAGAGGCCTAATACGACGCAGCAGAAGCCGAACAAAATAAGGGGCAACTGCTACAACTGCGACAAACCTGGGCATATGGCCAAAGACTGTCGGTTGAAGAAAAGAGAGCAAAAAGGACCAAGCTCACTTGACCGAGGCAAAGTCGGGGACAGATCTGACAGAGATGGACCTAGCCGCCGTCGTATACGAGGCCAACGTGGTAGACAATCCTAGGTCGTGGTATATCGACTCTGGAGCGACTCGCCACATCTGTTCTGATAAGGAGATGTTTTCAACCTACATCCCTATCTCAGGCAGGAAGCTATTTATGGGCAACGCAGCCACCTCCGACATCGTCGGATTAGGGAGGGTAGTGCTGAAGATGACCTCGGGCAAGGAACTGACTCTTGTGGACGTGCTGCATGTGCCAGACATCCGTAAGAACTTGGTGTCCGGCTCCCTGTTGAGCAAAGCCGGATTTAGGCAGGTGTTTGAGAGTGATAAATATGTACTGACCAAAAACGGTCATTTCATAGGAAAGGGCTACCTCGAGAAGGGGCTCGTTAAGATGAATGTAATGCCTGTAATACGCGAGATTAAGCTCGCTGATAATAATAAAGAAAGTTCATCTTACTTGGTTGAGTGTTCCAATTTATGGCATCATAGATTAGGACACGTGGGTTTAAATAAAATAAAAAAGTTAATAAGTTTAAACCTGCTTCCACAAATGGAAGTCGACACACAACAAAAGTGTGAAATCTGTGTCGAGGCAAAAATGGCCAAGGCACCGTTCTTCTCTGTTGAGAGAAGCAGTGCGCCTCTAGAACTAATCCATACAGATATATGTGATCTGAAGTCGTGCAGACTAGAGGTGGGAAAAAGTACTTTATTACTTTTATCGATGATTGCACGAGATTTTGCTACGTATATCTGTTAAGTGGCAAGGACGAGGCTCTTGATGCCTTCAAAAGATATAAGAGTGAAGTTGAAAATCAACTAAACTCAAGAATTAAAAGAATTCGAAGTGATAGAGGAGGAGAATACGTGGCGCCGTTCGAAGAATTTTGCCAAGAGCACGGCATTATTCATCAAACAACCGCGCCTTATTCACCTCAGTCAAACGGCGTTGCTGAACGCAAAAATAGGTCTCTTAAGGAGATGATGAATGCTATGTTGATCAGTTCTGGGCAACCTCAGAACTTGTGGGGGGAAGCAATCCTCTCGGCAAATCGCATTCTGAATATGGTGCCACACAAAAAGAAAGAAAGACACCATACGAACTGTGGAAAGGTAGGGCTCCGTCCTACAATTACCTGAAAGTGTGGGGGTGCCTAGCAAAGGTCGAAGTACCTAAACCTAAACAGGTTAAGATAGGACCCAAGACTGTTGATTGCATTTTCATTGGATATGCTAATAACAGTAGTGCATATAGATTTCTAGTGCACAAATCAGAAAATCCTGAAATGAATGCAGGGATGATATTTGAGTCGAGGAACGCTGTATTCTTCGAGAATATTTTCCCAAATAAGGAAAAGAAAGAAATAAGATATAAGAAGCGAACTTACGATGCCGTGGAGAGTTCACCTCAAGAAAACGAGGAACCACGGCAAAGCAAACGTAAGAGAACGGCCAAATCGTTTGGGCCTGACTTCCTAACATATATGTTAGATGATGAACCACGGACTTTGCAAGAGGCATTGTCTAGTCCAGAAGCTCCGTTCTGAAAAGAAGCTGTGAACAGCGAGATTGAGTCCATTATGCAAAACCATACGTGGGAGCTGGTAGACCTCCCAAAGGGGTGTAAGCCTTTAGGATGCAAATGGGTCCTTAAAAGGAAACTTAAGACCGATGGATCAATCGAAAAATATAAAGCTCGTTTAGTAGCTAAAGGATTTAATCAAAAGGAAGGGTACGATTTCTTCGATACCTACTCACCCGTGACAAGGATTACATCCATACGGGTCTTGATCGCTATAGCAGCGCTGTATGACCTCGAGATACACCAGATGGACGTGAAAACGGCCTTTCTAAATGGGGAACTTGAGGAAGAAATATACATGAGACAGCCCGAAGGGTTTATTGTACCCGGGCAGGAAAATAAAGTGTGCAGACTCGTGAAGTCACTTTACGGGCTTAAGCAAGCACCGAAACAGTGGCACGAGAAGTTCGACATGACGATGCTGTCGAATGGATTTAAGATTAATGAATGTGATAAATGTGTTTATATAAAGGCACACCCGATGAGTTTGTGATTGTCTGTCTTTACGTAGACGACATGTTAATCATGGGAAGCAGTCACAAAATAATCGTGAATACAAAGAATATGCTGAAAAATTATTTCAGTATGAAGGATATGGGTTTGGCTGACGTCATTTTGGGAATAAATGTCTCTAAGACGTCCGAAGGAATTGTGATTACACAATCTCACTATGTTGAGAGCGTGTTAAAAAGATTTAACGCCTTCGATGATCCTCCGGCTAAGACACCTGTGGATACTAATGTACACTTAGCCAAAATAGAGGAGAGCCCGTATCGCAACTCGAATACGCTCGGGTGATTGGCAGTCTGATGTATTTGTCTAACTGCACTCGACCTGACATAGCGTACTCAATTAGTAAACTGAGTAGGTTTACGAGTAACCCGGGTAGTAGCCATTGGGTAGCGCTAAGAAGAGTGCTAAGATATTTGAAGCACACTATTAATCACGGCATACAATACTCGAGATATCCCGCGGTACTAGAAGGGTATTGCGATGCGAATTGGATATCTGATAATAAAGACTCCAAATCCACGAGTGGTTATATATTTACCATCGGTGGAGGAGCGGTTTCTTGGAAGTCCTCCAAACAAACGTGCATAGCTCGATCCACAATGGAGTCGGAGTTCATCGCACTAGATAAAGCCGGCGAAGAAGCAGAA
Source organism: Craterostigma plantagineum (assembly GCA_027422505.1). Classification (NCBI taxonomy): domain Eukaryota; kingdom Viridiplantae; phylum Streptophyta; class Magnoliopsida; order Lamiales; family Linderniaceae; genus Craterostigma; species Craterostigma plantagineum. The sequence continues at coordinate 207,854 of JAPQWV010000747.1, read as the reverse complement.
TGGCTTCGGAATTTTTGGAGGATATTCCGTGTTGGAATAAACCTGTGCCACCAATTATGATTCACTGCGATAGCATGGCGGCTATCGACAGGGCACAGAACTGTATGTATAACGGTAAGTCTCGGCACATTCGTCGGAGGCATAACACCGTAAGACAGCTTATCTCTAGCGGAATAATTTCCACCGACTATGTAAAGTCAAAGGAAAATATTGCGGATCCGCTCACAAAAGGCATAGCTAGAGATCAGTTAGAAAACGCAGTAAGGGGAATGGGACTAAAAATCCACACAGTAAAGAACAAAAGCAGTGGTAACTCAACCTCGATGAGTGGAGATCCCACGAACTTGGTTCAATGAGACAACTAAGCTGTGATTAGTTCAGTAGTATACTTGGAAACTAATAAAGTCCATTCTCGACAGCTGCCCAAGTAATTTCCCGATGACGTGTGGTTAGGGTAAGCACGTATGCTTTTAATGATGACTATACCAAATTGGTGGAGTATTTCGGGCTACTCCAGGATTAAGTCCTAATAGTCGATCACCTATATAAGTGTGAAGTGGGGCCGCTTCAATGGAAAACACTTATGAATCGGAGATATGGTCCACGGCCGAAACGGACACAACGTGAGAATCGAAAAGAGATCAGACTCATCATTGTGTGTGTACTGTTGTCTTGGTTTACACAAAAAGCCGCCAGTTCAAGACATCACGTTCACTGAGCAGCGAGTAAATCCGATAGTATTTCACTAGGGAAGGTTCAAAGCCACAAGCTACTATCCCGATGCAGTGATGGGTCGTCGGGACTTTCTTGCCAGAGTCAATGTGCATTAATGTCATTCATGTGGGGGATTGTTGGAATTTTTGAATGAATTAATAAAGAGGTACAATTGAAAAGGGTACAATCTAAAAGGCATGTCTCTCCATGTAAGAGACACATATAGAAAATGCAACTTTTGGACTTATACCCTTTGATAATGTTCCTACATCTATATATAGGTTCCCCACAACATAGGAAATTGACATCACACACAAGCATTCTAGAGTTAGTGCATAGTAGTCCAAGTTAATAATAAGCAAGAAAGGCTCGAGTCTTTAGTAGATTCGCCCGATAATTTCGATACGGTGTGCGACGTTTCGAAATCCTGAAGTCGTTGTATCTTCGGGACGTATTGCGATAACCCGAGGCACTGAAATACGGGGCAATAACGTCTTACGGAAAGCGTACGACGTACGTGCCTCGACTTCGACGTAGTAAGCCGAAACTCTGTCCGAGTTTTACGAGCGCCACCGACCGGACGCCAACACCGGAACCAACAACAACAAACCGAAAATTTTTGTCTTTAAGTTTTGAAACGTTATCCTTTTTCATTGGGAGAGATAATAATTTTATTGCTATCTAATTATTGGAGAACGACCCGTAACCCAGGTGCCCGTAAAAGAAAATATTGGATAATTATTCAAAAATAGTAAGAAAAAGGTAATGGTATTACATTCAGCAAATAATGATACAATGTTTATCGGCCAAGAGGAAAATGATCATCAACCCTCCGTCGTCGATCATCTGAACTGAATGAATCGAGTTTTCAATTAAGTTTCTTCTTCATCGAACGCATGCCACATTCCCCAGTCATCAGATGATCAATGAACGCATAATATATAAGCATTAGACTTAGAGAGATGCTGACATGGCATAGTTTAATTATTCGGCTTGATGATCATTGTCTTGGCTCATATAATAAACATTTTGTATCATTTATACAGTTAAGGGGTGCACATAGAAAAGAGTGAGCCAAGAGAATTACCCATTTAACTTTGCTTAACAGTCTCTAGCTCTCTTTTTGAAAGAAGATTCTGCATGCATATGGCCGTATCTGCATTGAAATAATAGCTTCAATATTCATAGCCTAGTTTGTATTTATCATTATCTTCTGAAAATATAATAAAAACGTTTTCTTTCCTTTTCATGCCTATTCTAACCAAGTTTCAAAGTAAAAATAAAAATAAAAATAAAATACTGAAAAAAAATTTAAAAATAAAAAGAAAGTAAAAATGCTTTTTTATTGCGCTATAACGAGTTTCAGGAAAAATTTGCGCTATAACGTGCTATACTGTGCTTTTTAAAACACTGGTTATTGAGCATGCCGGACAAAACCCTAAGACAAGTGAGATTAGGCACAACAAGAAGCACTCTCAATCTCACTGGAAAATGGTCCGAAACATCAATATCGACTGAAATGGCGTTTGAAAGAGAAGACATGCTGCTAATAGATAATAAAGATTGTAGAAAGTAGATCCTTAATTGGATCAAGTACTCTTCTAAGCCAAAAACATTTTATTACACAATGACTGGGCCGAAAATATTCATCCAGGCCCATAAGGTCTTTAACGACCCAGTTCTACATAACTGGGCTGTTATTTGATCAGGTTGAAATTCAATGGGCTAAAACAAAAGCACTAGGGTTTATTTGAATGTCGTTTTAATCTTCAGGGACTATCCCGCAATTTTTCTTCACACCTTAAGCAAAAGTTGAGAAGTTCTACCTCATCATCTCGATACTCACCAGAAATCTCGAACAACCCTAATTTTTCTCCTTTTTTCATCTGTGTGCTCAATCTCTTCATCTCAGAGTCTATAATCTTCATCTGTGCAATTCACAGCCTTCTCTTGCCTTAGATCTGAGATTCCTCTCAGTATTCCAGTCACTTTTTTCTCTTCAAGCACGTAGTCGACATTCTGTCGCCTCCGTGTAGATAGTCCCTGTCTTCGACATAAAACCCTAGCTGCGACATTTGTGTACCAGAGCACGCTACAGATAAGTGTTTCTGTTCTTGTATTTGATATTGAATAAGCTTGTAGATTGTGACATAATCTGAGGACTTGAGACTTGTGTTAATCTGTGTATACAATTTCCGCTTGAAACACTGTAAATCTGTATTTTAACATGGTATCAGAGCCTAACTGGCTGGCTGTATTTCTTTAGATCAAGATTGAATCTGAGTGACAATCTGTGATTCGTTTCGTTTTTTTCGATTAACTCACTGTGGTTAATCTGATTTCTGATAACTACTTGTTGTCTGTGTGACAGTTTCTGAATTAAGCCTCGGACATATTCAACTGAGACTGGAACATCACCAGCTCAGAAAATTGCACACTCTGTGGATCGGCATCATTCGGTTATATCTTTCCCTTACTCTTATCTGTGACTCTGAGTGACTAGTTACTTGCAGTTCTGTCTGTGTGCCTAGTCTAAAATCCTCCCTCATATAAGTAAAACTTAATACAATCTCCAACAATATGGAGCATCTCTTAGATAATGAAAGTGAGCAGAATGTGCAGTCTGACTCACCTACACTAAATCCTACAGCAAACAATCCTGAACTAAAAATCAATCCTAGGAGTCCTTTGTTCATAAGTCAGTCTGACCTAACAGTAACAAACATTACCAATGTTACCCTCACTGGATCTGAAAATATTCTTATTGGAGCAACTCAATACTACTTGCACTCACTGCTAAGAACAAGTCTGGCTTTGTTCATGGCACAGTACCAGTCCCTGATGATAATGAATTAATCAGTGACTGGGAAAGGTGTAATGCAATAGTATTGTCTTGGCTCCTAAATTCCCTTAGTAATGAACTAAGAATTAGGTATACCTGTGCTAAGTTTGCCTCAAAAGTGTGGGAGTCCCTTGAAAAAACCTTCAAAAATATTGATGGGTCTAGGAAGTTTAGTCTGCAACAGTCTATATATGGTTTGAAGCAAGCAAATGATAGTGTGTCAATATACTTCTCCAAATTACAGCATCTGTGGGATGAGCTGGAAGCTTTAACCACAGGACCAATCTGCACTTGCAAAGCAAGTGAACACCAACATGTTATAAATGAAGAACAAAAACTTATGCAGTTCTTGATGGGTCTAAATGAAAGCTACAGTTTTATAAGAAGCAACATCCTGTTGTACCAACCATTGCCAAATGTTCTTCATGCTTATAACATGGTGAGTAGGGAAGAGTCTCATAGGGGTGTTACTAGTGTATCTGATAATAACACTTCTATTTTCTTGAATAAGCTTTTAACAAGTCTGGTCAAAACAGTATGTTTCAAAATCCTATCATTTGTAAATTCTGTGGTATTAAGGGGCACTCAATAGAAAAGTGTTATAAGCTTATAGGTAATCCTAATAGTTACCAAAAACACTACTAGTAGTTATAACAGTACTAATAATAATATTCTGATCTGCAAACACTGTGGCATTAAAGGTCATTCTATTGAAAAATGCTATAAACTCTTTGGTAAGCCAAATAGAAATAATCAAAGTTACAACAGTGCCAAAAAAGGTTCCAACTGGAATCAAAATAAAACAGCAAATCTGGCAGAAACAAACCAAAATACCTCTGAAACAATAACTCCTAACCTATCCATAATGCAATACAGCAAGTTAATGAAATTGCTTGAAAAGGAAAGTCAAGGTGAAGCCAACCAAGACATGATGGCAGGTGCTTTCATAAATACCCTATCTTCTGATTTTAATAAGGATGGATTATTGACTCAGGTGCAACTGATCCATGCTAGCCAATTTCTACGAACTCGGGCCATGGCTTGGTCGACGAAGACCTCGTCCTCCGACCTAACCCAGGTTCTTGGAACAAGATTTTTGGCCTGCTTTTTCTCGATAATCCCATAGGCAGTGGTTTTAGCTTCGCTGCTTCGCCCGAGGAGATACCGAGGGACCAAAACGGTGTGGCTAGGCACCTTTACGCTGCGATCAAGAAATTCCTCGCCTTAGACGAGTCGTTCAAAGCCAGGCCTCTGTACGTCACCGGCGAGAGCTACGCCGGAAAGTACATCCCGGCGATTGGGTACCACATACTGAGGAAGAATGGGGCTTTATCGCAGAGTGATAAAAGAGTGAACTTGGCCGGCGTTGCTATTGGGAACGGACTCACCCATCCTCAGACCCAAGTCGCTGCCCACGCTGTGAATGCTTACAACTTGGGATTAATCAACGGAAAGCAGAAGACCCTTTTGGAGAAGATTCAATCCGAGGCAGTTGGCCATGTGAAAAGCAGAAACTGGGACGAAGCAGCTGATGCAAGAAACAGAGTCTTGAATACGCTCACCAACATGACTGGTTTTGCTACTCTGTACGATTTTAGGAGACTGATTCCTTACCAAGACGATGTAGTCGGTAAGCTTCTGAACAGCGCAGAGGCGAAAAGGGCGCTGGGAGCTAGAGAATCGTTGAAGTTCGAAGTGTGCAGCGACGTGGTTGGGAAGGCGCTCCACGGAGATGTGATGAAGAGCGTAAAGTACATGGTGGAATTCTTGGTGAAGAACACTAGGGTTTTGCTGTACCAGGGACAGTGTGATTCTGAGGGACGGCGTGGTTTCGACCGAGGCGTGGATGAAAGAGATGAAGTGGGAAGGAATCGAGGATTTTTTGGGGCGGAGAGGAAGGTTTGGAGGGTGGAGGAGAAACTCGCGGGCTACGTGCAGAGATGGAAGAATCTGAGCCATGTCGTGGTGATGAACGCTGGCCATCTCGTGCCTACGGATCAGTCGTGAATTCGCAGATTATGATCCAAGATTGGGTTTTGGGACGAGGGTTGTTCGCCGGCGAGGAGGATGAAGAGCCGACGAATTCGTTGGAGTTCAAGCGTTCTTTCTGAGATGAGACTCATGTGCAATAATAAACAGCAGTGAAGTTTGTAAGACAATGCAAGCATCAATGGCTTGTTTGTTTTATCCATTCAATGACACTGCAATTTATCAGATAGAACTCACCATTTTATTGCAGATCTTTGTTCATGTTTACGCAGCTGTAAGAACTTTTAAAGCAAATGTGAGAGCTTGGTCATATATAGGGGTGTGCAATGGTTTTAGAAAACCGCACGCATCACACCGTGCCGTATAATACAAATAACCGTCAAAACCGTGATTTAATTTAATTTACAAAATCGCACCGTAATAATGGTGCGGTGTGAATTTTTTGGTACAAACCGCACCGCACCGAACCGCACTTTAGTTTTCTACATTTTTTATTAATTATATTTATTTTTCTTTATGCTAATTTTACACTAGTCATATTTGAAATTTATTTTTAGTTTAATTATTTTTCTTACTAATAAGTCAATTAGTTATATGCTAATTTGTTGATCATATGATAGTTATATCATTACTAACATACTTAATTTATTTTTATGTTAAACATGTTTCTAGAAGAATAAACGGCCGAACATGTAGGGATAGATACGATTCAAACATTAATAACTTTTTTTGACTTACTATTTATATTTTGATCTTCCAATCGAACCACAAAGCTAAACCAATATATTGAAAAAAAATTGGCCCCTAATATAAGTAAAGCCTAATAAAAATAAGATAACGATAATAATTTTTTTGGACAATGGTGAAGCTTCAATATATGAGACAAATACCTCGACTTGCGTCTTGTTTATGAGGCAAGGGGATGTCTCATCACATTTTGCGCCTAGCTTTTAAAAATTATTTTTTCATTTGATAAAATATAAGTATTTTCTTTGTTCGGTTAAAAACCGCAAAACCGCGCCGCACCAAAACCGCTCGAAACCGTATGTGTGGTTTGAGAATTGTTTTTCAAAAAAACGCGTATAGTGGTTTGGTGCGGAATTGACCGAAAACCGCCAAAAACCGCACCATGCACACCCCTAGTCGTATCCATCGGCGAGGATACTGAAAAGAATCCAAGGGATCGATGTTTGAAATGATTATCAGATAATGTATATAATTTTTCAACGCCAACTTGTTGAATACATAGTACATGTTCACCTAAGATAACATCTCTTCAGGCAGAACATCCTCGTAAATTCAATAAAAATTTGAATGAAATCCCTTCTCTAATTATATATCAAAATATGATCATCATCATCTTCATCGACTTCATCAGTTCATAACGGAGACAACAGCCAAGCAGTTGCTGGTCATCTCCGTCAACCTCTCAGCATACTCAGAAAGTGGAGATTTCTCTCCAAGAGATTGAAATCCATCCTCACAATCACTTGCTTCCATCATCAGACCGCTGAGCTTGCTGTTCATCGTCCCAATGTCTCCCTCGGCCAAAGCAGTGACAACCTCTTCAAAGTCATCGACCACCGAAGAATAACTTTCTTTGCAGTCCCTCAGCACGGATGCCACCTCGGGCGACGTGCTTTGTTGGCCAGCCAATACCTCGACTTTGCCCAAGGCCATCTTGGCTAAAGTCGAGGTAGCCTTTATAGAAGCTTGGAGAATGGCCTGGGAATCTACTCTGCCCTTGGAAAGAGAAGGGATGACGGTGCCAAGGCAAAGGTTGGGGTGGTCAGTGGAATCGCAGACTGACCTCAGCCTTTTGTCGACGTTGTCGGGAATTATGGGCATGATGTTGAATTCCGGGAAGTCGATCGTCGGGGGAGACTGCGTTGGGGCGTCTGAGATTGGAGGATTTGCAGATGGCGTTGGAGGGAAGGAGACGTAGTTCAAAGGCGATGGAGAATCATCGTATTGCTGAAGGGAACGGCTGGTTCTTGAGGCTTGAGTTGTTAGAAGGCCGAAGGAGATGAAGAGGAGTCTGATGATGACGATCTTGTTTTGGGATTCCATCTTTTTGCTGTTGGTGATGTTGGGTCGAAGATTAGCAGCTGTGTGCCTGCATAAATAAGACATGGGTGGGGATGGGGTTTGGTGATGGTGAGTGAATATAGGATGACCATTCAAAAGGCATGATTGTCCTAAATTGTAGAGGAATTTTTATGACATGTAAAATGCTTTCTTTTATTTTCTCACTGAAACTCAGATCAGCCAAATACTACATTGTTGCTACTAAAGGGACTCAAAAACTCCACGTGTATAAAAGGCAGGTGAATAAATCTCATCGGATGGAATTGACAGTAGAGAACATAATTCAGAGAGTAAATTCATGAGGAAAATGGCAAGTACTATAAACTTTATGGACATCCATTATGACCACAGACGTTGGATACGAAGAAACTACAATACTTACAGTGGCTGTTAGTTGCTCTAATTCAATAGCCAACTTCTTTTATGTGATGGCCTACTGGGTTTAATGTCTAAAGCAGGCAATATCTTGCAAGTTTTCTCAGATTCCCTGTTCAAGGTTCTAATAGGTTCCTTAAAGCGCTCTCTTCGTTTTTCCATCTTCTTCATGATCTCCTGAATTTTCTGATCATCAAGTCCTTCCACAACTCTATCTATCCTCGAAGGCACAGCATCATCACTCTGTGCCACATGTTCAGACACAATCACACTTTCGAGTCGTTTCCCACTAGTTTCTTCACTAACTATCTGCCCCTCCTCGATATCATTATCACATCCGTATTTGTCACTTCGGTCAGCAAAAAATGACCTCCCCGAGTTGCGATCGTTTGATTTCTTCAGCCGTTCCTGATTGACATCCTTTCCTGTGTAATTGTTTCTGTAGAAGTTCATCATATCTCCAGCTTCAGAGGTTCTCCTACGGGACTGTAGACAACAATGTCTCAAGTTAAAGTCAAAAGTAAATGTTTTTAAATTGATTTATCAGACCGCAAAAGTGCTTGAGAACATCATAGAAGACAAGAAAAAGAACACGTATGGCTAAGATTATACGCAATTTTAACCTTAACATCACAAAATTTACCTGTTGGTCCTTGATAGCCAGGTGAGGATATCCTGCACCTCTATATCTTGGGCAGAGCTCCGAACAGCTTTCGGAGCGAATACTATCACGGTTTTGATCAACCTTATAATCGAATTCTTCGTCTCTTTGCAGCTTATGAGTACATCTGCCTTCCATCTTATCATTAATAATTTCTGCATCAAGATCAGACGTATGTACATATTCAGGCCCTCTAGACCTTGACATTTCTTCAAAATAAGATGACTCTCCAGACTGGAATTCAGTATTATTCTCCAGATGCCTGGATCTGTAATGTGCATCTTTCACATTACGATTAGATACTTGATGCACCAAATGATACGGGTTCTTATCAAAGTGCTCTTTATTATTAGGATTAGTGATTCTTTCAGCCGAATTAAGAAGGCTAGAAGATTCGTGAACGTGACTTCTTGGGCCAACATGATCCTTGGAGTGGTGGTGCGTAAGGCGATGTTTGTTGTCCAAGCACGCATCGTTCAGACCACGATGACTAACTTCTCGTTGTCTACGTTTCCAAAAGAACTTAGCATTGAAAGCAGATCTCTCAGAGACAGAAATTTTTCGGGTAGCTCTCTGATATGGTCCACTTCTGGGAGCACATCGATCTTCATCTGAACTCATGGATAAAGCCCGAGGTTCAATGTATCTCCTATTATGTTGTTCATTCTCCATAAAAGATGCACCGGCAAACCCATTGAAGTGGTTTGTATATTTCCTCTTTACCCCCCTAAGGCTCTCACATTGTCTCCTATCACGAAATGTATCGTAATCACCTAGAAGGTTAGAATGACCTATTTCCTCACTACCATCATGAAGGGGGAATCTAGTAGATCTTCCTTCAATGAAATCAGGACCATCACTCTCCCTTCTCCTTCTGAATATACCATCTTCTTTCTTATTGCCCTTACTGCTTCTTCCATTTGAAACATGGGAAAAATATGAGGTCGACTTCCTTGCCTCAATATCGCAATTATTCGTCTCCTTATAGATATGTCTTCTATCATCGCACCAGTCAGCTTTATAATATTCATAATCAACCATGTTAATTTTTTCATTCACAAACTTTTGTTCTCCATCCAAGTGGTAGTCACCAAACAAGTGTCCTCCATGTTGCACATTTGGATAAGCATCGCAAACTCGTTCTTTTGTGTAAACTGGCCTTCTATCATTGTCAGAAACAAACCCATAATATTCATGGGATGAATTTTCAGATCTTCTAAATTGCCGTCTATTCCTTCTACCTGGACAAGGACTTGGAGATTCTCTCAGCTTTTCATGGTCAATACTATAATGGTTGCCATGAACATTTTTTTTAATTGTCCTATCATAAGCACACGAATCGCTTTGATGAGCCTTTAAATCAGATGCACGATCAGATTCCCTGAGCATCTTCTCTTCTCTAATAGAACGGTGGCTGTCAGGGTTTTTTGAGAGCTTACGGCTAAAAGAGGACTCACGGAACTCACGGTCTACGACTCGTGGAGACTTTCTTGAATGCTCGTGCCTCCTTTGTGTGTATCCACTATCTCTATCATCATATCTAACACCCCTGGTGGTATAGTCAACGTGTTTATCAGATCGATGAGAAAAGCGGTACCCCTTATTGACCATCTCATATGGCTCAAGATCCGAGCTTACAGAAGTACGGTTTGAGCGCCTATGTCTCCTTGTATTATCATTGCTTAGAGTTCCACAAGGACTGGGAGAACAGGACAGTCCACGATAGCACCGATTCTGACCACTTTTGGATGATTCAGGTTTCCCTGGCGGTGGTTCTTGATTAGGCATACTGATTTCATCTGAGTCGGATTCTGATTCCCCTATTGATGGTTCTTGCTCGGGTATACTGCTTACATTTTTCTCAATCATGTCATTAGATACTTCAATAACTCCTTCCGATTCATCGGAGTCAGAATACACAAATGCAGGATTCAAAGAATCACGATCACTTTCACGTGTATGTCTGGAATCCCTGTTAAGAATCCACCAAAAAAGACTCTTACTGTTTTATACACAATCAATATACATATCCTCTGTTCTGAAGGTGAATGAGGAAAGCATAATCCCTTAATGAGCCATCTTGAACTCAACTGGAAAGGTATACAATATAATAACATATGAGATTTGATACATACCGAGGATGTAAAAAGTCACTATGATTCTGATTTGTGACTGGGACTTCATCAATTGGTTGACCACGCTCATTTCCTTCCAGGTCAGCGCTGGCAGAAGCACGATCACCGACTTCCGAGTTGTTCGAGAATGGAACACAGCAAGGTCTTGGTTTCTGGAAAATAACAAATAAAAATAAGCCCAACGAAAGAGGCTCCAACACAATTCAGCAAAAATTATAGCCTCGTTGAAAGCAATCAAAGAAAAGGCACACAGCTTTAAACTATTTACCAAACCAAGATAACAAAAGATGAATCGATAAACAGCTAAGAAACACGAAGTATGAAGTTAATACTAATTCTAAACCATTCCCAACCACGAGCACCAAGTACAAATGTTAAGTCCTGAAGGCTGCACCAAATGCTAAGAACTAAGAAGCACTTTGCTGGACATATATCGTAAACAACAAATGAAGCAACTCGACAAACATAACTCAACACATATTCAGCGCCAGCAACTAACACATATACTAAGCAGATTAAAAATCAAAACAACTGGGTACCAAATCATCCACTCCATCGCCGCGTGGCCGTGGAGGGCGACGGTCGACGGCATTGACAGAAACGGCGTTAGTCTCCGCCGCCAATTCAGTTTTCTCATGCATAGCGCAGATGGCCGAGCTGGCCTGAACCTCCACGTCAGCATAGAGGTCGCTGAAGTCATCATCGTCGTAATCATCCATTTTCGAAATCTGTTTCCTGTAAAACAAAGAAGGAAAAAAAAACAGAGAAGCAGAAATTCAGAAGCTTAAAACCCTAATAGCATAGCAGCTGATACTTTGACAGCATTCAGCAAGTTGAAACTCCATACGAATGACACCATAGCACACGACTGGTTCCAATATCTCTCTAAGATTGGGCTGTAACTGCTAAACATATAACCCATTTTATACTTTGGTTTCTTATTTTCAGGACCAAGATTAGTAAAAGCCCATTAACTGTTTAGGGGCTTATGCATAATATAACTGAAAGGGGTGATATATAAATGGAGGAGCTCAATCTATTTCTATTCTATAAAGCTCGATTGAATCCACTTTTTCCTGTTTTTTTTATCCTGACATATAAAAAGAAGTGATAATTAAGTTTCAGGGCCCAAAAGATGTTTTAAGTTAGGTTTTAGGCTCTTGTCAGAAAATTTTTAGGGTTAATGACCCGATTTTTGTTAAATTTAGAGATAAGGACATAAAATTTACGCAATTATTACACAATGTATATGACCTGGTATAGACTATCGTTTTGTGTTATTACAGAACAATGAAGTAGTATTGCAGAACGATAAAGTAGGACTGCAGAATGATGAATTGGTACTGCAGAACTATGAAGTGGTACTGAAAAACACTTAAGTGTGGCGCGTCCTAAAAACAAAAAATTTTCTGACAGGAACCTGAAACCTAAATGACTTATGTTGGGGCCTGATATCAAATTGCCCCTACAAAGAATCTCATTGCATCTATTCTATTTTTAGAGTCTAGCCCTCATAAAAACCGCCGATTTTAATTTTAGTTTGGCTTGTCAATTTCAAATTTTCGGCAATCATGTTTTATCTACAAGTAAAAATTGATTAAAAAGAGAATTACTAATCCTTGTTGTAGATAAGAAAACTGTCATTTATCAAAATAAAAAGCCAAACCGTTCAGTTATAAAATCACTCACTAGATTTACTATTTTTAGTTACTTAAACTCTACCTTTAATTTAATAATAAATTAATTTTTCTTCTTAAATTGTAATATGATATTACCGCACACGAATTTGAGCGTACAAGAATACTAGTGGTAATAATTGGCGCATGAAGTTAAGGTACGATCGATCGAGTTGTCAAAACGGGCCGGCGGGCGGGGCGCGGGTAAGCCGTTGTTTGACGGGTCTGGAAATTGAAGGTCTGTCCGTCCTACAGGCGAGCAGCGGGTTTGGCGTGCCTGTCCCACCCAAATTTAAAAAAATTAAAAAATTCAAAAAATAAAAGAAAAACAATAAAAATTAAATATTTAAGCTCCAAATTAATTCTAGTTGAATCTAATCTCGCAATAATAATTCATTTATATTATTAAACTTGAGTAAATTAAATAGCGGAGCTAAAAAATACTAACATGCGAATTTTATTTATTCAATATTTAAACAAGCCTTCGTTCATTGCTCCTTAATGCCTAGCCTACTTGGTATATTATATAAATTATAAATAAAACAGAACTCTAATATTTGTATCGTTCTATTATTCTTACCAAAGCTTTATTCGTCAACTATCGGCCGCCGGCAAGTGCATTAGACCATATATATGCCTTTGAGTTTCAATTTGCGTAGGTGGTTTTAATATCTTATTAAGCTCAGCAAATTAATTAATACTTCTTTCGGCCGCAATCATCGGTGAGCACTTAAAAAACCCCATGTTAAATGTTTGTTCTTAACTCCTGTATCTTATCTTTATATTATGTACAAGGTTCACGTGAAAAAAATATCAAGTAGTATTCATGACATTTGAAAGTCAAGAAGTCAAATTTGATCCTCTAACCATTTTGTGGAAATGTTCTGAATATCAATTTGGTTCAAATACGAAAATGTCGTTTTTTGTTAACTACAATTAAATAATGATATTATTCCAATCAACCCATGACAAGATTTCACGGGATTTCGGTTTGACGCAAAAGTCAAGCTTGCGACCCTGTGAATAGATTTTCGAAGTTTTTCCTAATTGGAAGATCATTTAATTATAGCCTAAGCACCAGCATAGAATCTTTCTCAATCTTTAAATTTATATTCAGTTGCATGGAATAGGAATAATATGCTGTTGAATATAACACGTCTTTATGTTTTTATTCAACCATCAATGATAAAGGTGAAGTAGTTGATTATTTAGTAACGGTCATTTAATGAAATACAAGAACAAAATACTATATTTAATCCTTAGACTCATAATTCATTGATTTAGGCGTTACACGACATATGCACTCGCCAATTAAATAAAAAAACTGGTCGGTCTAAATGAATTTAAATATATGATGCATATCAACTAACAGTCGGCAGTTATAAAAGAAATGCTCTAATGCTGAACGAAAGCAACTTCTTAACCCCTTTGCTTTTTTTTGCGATGTTTGTGTATATTGTTGGACGAAAACATACAAATTGATAGGATTAGTTTCAATGATAGAACATGAATTGCTTCACTGCCAATTATGAGATTCACATTTGCCTTATTTTCCGACTAAAAGCTACTCCATATGTTGAAATGTAAAGCGACGTTGTGTGTGTATATATCTCCTCAAGATACATTTTCCACCAACCAAATTTTTGAATAATAATTATAGCAACAACAAAAATAATAATCTAAGCTGCAATTACAATTTTGTCCTATGACATCCACAGAAATTCATTCGATGTATCATGTGTAATTGATAAATTTTTATCCCTTTTCCTTTTTCACAAACATATTACCCCAAAAAAGTGTTGGGTCCAGCTCATATTCAATGGTTGAAAAGGCAAGGAGAAAATCATTTTTCTCTTCTCTTCTAATGACGTAAGGCATGACGATTTTTTTAGGATAGGTGTGCCTATAAATAATGGCTTAAACATTTGCTCTTAATCACCCCAAAACCAACGAAGAGAGAGAGAGGGGGTGAAGTGAGAGAGAGAGAGAGAGAGAGAGAGAAATGAGAAGGAAAAAAAAGAGAAAATATTGTCCAGGTGGATAAGGATGAGAGCGAGTGTAGTTTTTACTAGGTAGCGTTGAGGGTGGATACAAAAACATTACCTGGGTGGGTAAGGGGTCTCGGGTTTTGGGTTTAAACACGAGCGTTATTTTGTACGGTGTAATATTCTCAAATATAGTAAAACTATTGTCTCTCCGTGGATGTAGACGGTATTGGCCGAACCACGTAAAAATCTCGGTGTTCTCTCTTGTTGTCATTTCGGCTTTATAATATCCTGATAAATTGTCGCGGAATCCAAATACAACTACCGCTGGCCCGAAATTAAATATTACCGCTCAACCCAACAAGTGGTATCAGAGGCAAACCCTGCTGGTATTCTGAGTATGCTCTGTGGTTGCAGCTGTGTCTAAACTTCCATATCAGAAAAGATATCAGAAGGGATTATTGATCGGGGGGAGCCAGTGTCAGAGCTAGGTTCAACGAGGTGATGCCTTGTACTGAAGAAATGATGGTACATGATGGTTATCGTTGATGGGATGCTCGGTGTGGGCGGAGCTTGTGCGGCGGTGGAGTTTTGGCAAGTTACGGCAATAGTGCTGTGAGGAAGGTCGTTAGCCTTTCCTGGGAAATATCTGATCAGTACTATTTGGGTCGGGCTGTTGAATCTGTGCAAGGATAATAGCGACAGATGATAGCAAAGTGCGACAATGTGCTGGTGCGGGAGGTTTCACTCTGCGGCAGAGAAGAGTGAAGGTTGTACTCATTTGTCAAGGCTGGGCGATAAGCTTTGATGGGAGACGAGGAAAAGTCGGAGTAAATGACGGAAAGTTTGGGGTCATGATGTGTCGGAGAGGAAGAAGTAAGGCCCTGTTGCTTCTTACCTCGTTTCCTGATTCAGGTGATAATTTGATCACAACCATTTGGTACGAGACGGTGCAGTCGGTGGATGGTGGAGTCAACTCTTTTGGAGCATGAAAAGAGAAGGCGGTCAAATTATGGTGATAGCCGGACATTGGCTATTTTTCAGAGTGAATCATAGAGGAAGGTGATACGCCAAGGGATTTGCGGACAACAGCAGGTCCAAATCCAGGTGGCGGGAAGGGCATGTGATGCTACAAATGTGGTGAGCCGGGACACATCAGGAGAAATTGTCCGATCTTGGAGGAAGGACACGCGGCTAGGAAAATTCCACATGAGGGTAGTACACGGTTTATCTTGGAGACATTCTCAGAGTCTCTAATGATGACGCTCGTTCTCAAGAAGACGGATATTAAATTCAGGTTTGCTCCAAGAGAATATTTTGATGCGTTCTGGAAATGCGAACGAGTTTTTTCGATCTCCATGGGACGATGGATATCGTTGTTTTGTTCAGTGTGTTGGAACGGGGAAGATCAAAATCGTTGTTGGAGCGGTATGCATTTTGGGTGGTGTGACGTGTCCCAAAGTTGCTAGAATTTAATATTCTTGAGCCAGTCAGATTCCAGGGCTATGGGATTTCATAGCAGGGGGAGTCTGGAAATCACACATGGGCGGAAATGGTCCTACCAAAGGGAGAATAGTGCAAAGGTTTGTATCGTCTGGACGTGAGTATGGTATATAATACAGACTTCGATGGATTCACAAAAATCGCGCGCGTGGTATAAAGGCAGACGATGGTGAGAAGGAAAGTCCTGCTGGTGAAGGGGTTGCATCGAAGTTCCTCTTCGGGAATCGACGGGTCGAGTCGGTTCGACATAGCTGCACATAAGATTAGCTGTTGAATGAATCAAGTGGATAGGACTGGAACTCTTGATTCGGATTATGTGTAGGTGCTACAAAGGAAGGCCAATGGACGTTCGTGGTATTTACGAACGGGATACTCTTATTCCTGGGTTCGCTGAAGTGCTCTCTGGAGAAGATGTTGAATATCGCTGGAGGGGGAGAATTGTTGGGTCCAGCTCATATTCAATGGTTGAAAAGGCAAGGAGAAAATCATTTTTCTCTTCTCTTCTAATGACGTAAGGCATGACGATTTTTTAGGATAGGTGTGCCTATAAATAATGGCTTAAACATTTGCTCTTAATCACCCCAAAACCAATGAAGAGAGAGAGAGGGGGTGAAGTGAGAGAGAGAGAGAGAGAAAAAAAATGAGAAGAAAAAAAAAGAGAAAATCTTGTCCGGGTGGATAAGGATGAGAGCGGGTGTAGTTTTTACTAGGTAGCGTTGAGGGTGGATACAAAAACATTACCCGGGTGGATAAGAGGTCTCTCCGTGGATGTAGACGGTATTGGCCGAACCACGTAAAAATCTCGTGTTCTCTCTTGTTGTCATTTCGGCTTTATAATATCCTGATAAATTGTCGCGGGTCCAAATACAACTACCGCTGGCCCGAAATTAAATATTACCGCTCAACCCCAACAAAAAGTACTCCCTCCGTGCCGTTATCTTTATCACATATTGGTGGCCACGCAAATTAAGATAGTATTATTATAATAATATAGTACAATGAAAAGATAAAAAAGTGTATATTTTGACACATCTTTTAAGAATATTTAAATATTATTATATTGATTGTTTGTGATATTTTTTTTTACTAAATAAGGAAAGGTGATAAAATTATTAAGACGTTCGAAATGGAAAAATGTGATAAAATTAGCCGGACGGAGGGAGTAATTTTTTTCTGTCTAGGTAAAACTTTTTTCTTTTTATCCCGATGTACCATGCTATTTGGTGACACCACACGTTTCTTTCGAAGGTGAAGTTAGTTTACGTTGATTAACTGAACCCTGTAATATTATAACCCTATTCATACAAATTATCGATGGCAAACTTTTTTGTTTCTCTTTCTTTTTTCTTTTTGCGGTGAGCTGGTACAAGTGCTTAGATCCGAGAATCTAATTGCTAAATCGTTAAAATTAATCAAGGAAAAAAGAATGCGATAAAGAAAGAAATCAATATATATATATAAATACAATACATACAAAAAAAAAAGCTTCGTGGGGCCCAACTTTTGTCCCAACCCATAAAAAGAAGAAAGCGTCTGTTGGAGAAAGTCTCACTCTAATTCACACACAAAATTTTATTACTCTCTCTCTCTATTGAAGAGGAAAACCTATCTTCGACTTTAACCTAAAAAATGGACGAGAAGGTCGCAAGAGATCAAACATCAGCAGATTACATGACGAAGATGATGATGATGATCAATGAAAGCAGCTTATTCGAGATAACATCGTCTTCATCAAACGTAGAGCAAAGCATAGCTGATGATCATTTTGATATAGAGAGCTCCTTGGGGTTTACAGGCATGTTGAATTTCGACCCCCAACCATCCTTATTCGATGATTTCCCTTTGATTCCGTCGATTACTGACGAGCCTCCTCCTCCTCCTCCGCCTCCGGCGGCGGTCAACACTCCGGCGACGACGTCACGAAACTCATCCGCCTCCACGTCAGCTTCTTCCTCAAACCAAACAGCTGCTGCAGAAACTGTTGTTGAAGAAGACGAAAAAGAAGGAGAAAAGACGGAGAAAGAGTAACGATCTTTTATTACTTCTCTTAATTCAATCTTCTAGGCTATAGAATTCAAGATCAGCACTTTGCTTTCAAATCAAGAATTTTCAGCCTTTTCTCTGTCTGCTGTTGTTGCGTGATTACATTATAGGTTGAAAGTGAAACCCAAAATGAAGAATCACAAAAAGCAAAAGCAACCAAGAGTTGCTTTCATGACGAAGACTGAAATCGATAACTTGGACGATGGCTATAGATGGAGAAAGTACGGCCAAAAAGCTGTCAAAAACAGCCATTTCCCAAGGTAAGTCTCTCTCTCTCTCTCTCTCTCTCTCTCTCTCTCTCTCTGATACTCAGGGAAAGGGGAGAATAGGTATAATAAAGTGTTCATGATGATTCGAATGATGGGCTATCTGAGAACTGATGATTGCGATGAGATTTTGGTCAGAATTATACGTCTTTTCTTTCCCTTTTCTCCTCTAATAATCATCATCCCTCTCTATTACACACAGCAGAAGCTACTATCGCTGCACAAGTAGGGCCTGCAGCGTTAAAAAGAGAGTAGAAAGATCATTCGAAGATCCAACGGTCGTCGTCACAACCTACGAAGGAACACACGCGCATCAGTGCCCCACCACGCCACGTGGCACCGCCGGCGGCAGCTTCTTTGGCGGTGGAATGATTCCGCCGGCGATGCTTCAGTGCTATCAGAGAAGCCTAGAGCAGCAGCCCTACTTTGGCCCGCCGGCGAAAAACCCCTTGGACTGTTACGCTAATTCTGTGGTGATTGATAAAGGACTTTTAGAGGATATGCTTCTTCCACGTAATTAAGGTGGAAAGATTAATTTCCATGGAAAGATTAAGCTCTTACTAGCTAGGGAAGGTGAAGGTTGGGATTTTCATTATAGGTTCTATGAATCCATGGCAATAGTTAATTAGATATGTACATATATGTGTATATATATACAAGAATTAGTGTTTGTCGTTTTCTTGCACTTGACATGTAATGTGTGTATTTGATCGACCTTTGCTCAGTGCTGATTCTATTCTAGCTCACTTCTTAGTTCTTATCCATGTACTGTGTGTATTTGATTAAGTGATCGATATTTTGGATTGCTATGGAATAGATTGTTAGATAGGTTTAGGGTTTGAATATCACAATCGGGCTATATACCCAGTTGAGAAAATGAATATAGAGTTCATCGTTAAAAAGACGTTATTATTCTTCATTATGTTGCAATTACAATTTTCATGTGGACCTTGATATTTATGAAAGAAAAAGAAAAGATTATCTAGGAAATAAAGAGAAAGGAGTGTAGCTCAAAACTAACGTAACTAGGCATTGAGCTGTAACCTAGCGTTAGGTTCATTAATTAGTGTTCATTGACAACCAAAAGAATATAAGACTATCACGATATTTGGACACTAAACTATTACTTCTTTATTTGTTTACTTTCATCATTTATAGATTTATCGATATATGATATAATATATGTACACATTCGGTAACAAATAAGTATGTGCACTGCAGGGGATGTTGCACGCAACGCACGAAAAATAGTACGTACTTAATGCTATAATTTCAGCACATGTAATATATATACTTATTAGAGGTACAGACCATTACCTAAATTAAATTTAGGAAACTGCAATAATAACTCTTATATCTTTTTTTTTTTGGAGAATTCTTATATCTTTTCCATATTAAAACCTCTACATGCTATAGGTTGGTAAATACAATTAATAACACAGAAAAATGCTTCCTTCATTGGATTGGATGTTTTTATTTAGTGCCCTTCACTTTATCAACTTCCTATACTCTTGTGTCACCTCTACTTGGCTTTGGCTACAAGACCTTCCTTATAGTTGTGTCTTCATCCCTTTGGCTTTTTACCATTACTCTTTGTTAGCAAGAAAACCACCATTATTTATGGAATGTCATGTATCAACACTCAACAAACATCGATGGTTTGCTTTTTGTTTATTTCACGAGCGAGAGAGACGCAATGGTGAAGAAGTGCTACGCTGACTATGACTTGCAATATAATGAGCAATCTTGAATTATCACTACATGCGAACAATTTAAAAATCGCTAATTTCACGACTCAGTTATCGCTAGAGGTTCTCTGAGAGGAATATATACGTTCTAGCTCTGATTATTTTCCTGGATATAGTGGACGATGCAATATAGTGAACTCATAAGGATGCGATTCCAATTTCCACCTCATTAATTAAAACTAGTACTATTTGCACGTCCAAGTGCAATAATATATATAAATACATAATAGCAATTGACTTAATTTAAATACTTGATAGGAAAATTTAAATTTAATAGTAATTAGTGAAAAATAGTACTCCCTTTGTTCCTTAATATAGTCGTTTAAGGATATTATATGCATGTTAAGAGCATCTCCAACGTAACGCATAAAAATACAGGTAATATTACACAATAATACAGCTGTTACAGTGCTTTTACTCCAACCCATAAACTCTATTTCCTACACTAGTTTTCACTCCAACCCGTGAACTCTATTTTTACACTAATAATCAAATTCATATATATTACTATCATAATTTGACTTATTAAACTTTATTGTATAAAATTAAAAAGTCAATGTATTTTAATTATTAATATTTAAAAATTACATAAACGATAAAATTAGCATATTATTTAAGTTTAATTTTATTATATAAATAAATTATATTATTTTTAATTTATTTGTATTATAATAGTGTATCAGATATTTAAATATAATAAATATGTACTATTAAATAAATATAATAAATAGAAATTGAAACTCTATTTTTGTGTTAAAAATTGTGCGTACTCTAGATGTAGAGTTTCTCTGCTGATCAACGCAATATTTGTGTTTAATATAGAGTCCCGTTGGAGTAGAATCGTACTTTATTTTTGTGTTTTACACAAAAATAAAGTACCCGTTGGAGATGCTCTAAGAAACAAAGAAAATCTCCATATACCCTTGATTAATTATATTATCTTATTTAATTTAACAATTTCTATTTAAGATAAGAGAGTAAAACTGAAAATAATCAATATTTTTATCTTGAAACTGTAAAACGACTTATATTTAAAAATAAAAATAAATTCTAAAATGACTTGTATTAAGGAACATTGAGAGTAGTTAACTATAAATAGTAAATAAGTAGTAGGTGTTTTTATTTATTTTTGTTAAAAAATGTTAGTTTATAATGACCCCTCGTTTAATGAAATAAAATATAAATACGGATAACCGGCTATCGAACTTTCCACTTAGAAGAATTAGCTTGAAAAATATGACCGGCAACACACTGTTAAAACAGGCTACGTCCCGTGTTCCGTGCCCTAATTCTGTTCAGTCATATAAGCCCAAAGGCCCAAAGAGATTTGTCCCCCTCAAAGAGGACTCTCATCGTTTTTACCAGAGTGAAAATCACCGAAGTTCAGCCCCAATACCGAGCTTAGCTAGCATCGTCCGGCGTCGCCCGCTAAGGTTGTTCGATTTTACTGAATTAGTAGAAACTCTGCTTGCCGATTGTAAAATGTTGTTCGATTTGTGTTCTTGCCACCTCTTGCCACCTCCGCATAAAAATACGAGCTTTCCAATCGGATTTGTTAATTAGTCGAAATCCGTCCCTTCGCCAGTGCGAATTGCACTTTTAGACTGTTCTCATTTACGTTTTTTCCTCTGCTGTATATGCTTTTGAAACTGTGATTAGTCTTTTGCAGCCAAAAGTTTAATTGTCTATTTTTCTTTGCTGATCTTATTTTCTATGCTGTTTTGTGTGCAGTTAACAGTCCTGCAAGCTTTCACTGGCTTTCATTTTATCAAGGTATACTTTCTTTATCGTGTGGTGATGGGAGCTAAGAAACTCATCGCTATATGCCAATCGGGCGGGGAGTTCATGACCAACAACGACGATGGGTCGATGGTTTATACTGGAGGGGAAGCTTATGCGTTGGACCTTGATAACGAGACACAACTCAAAGATTTCAAACGCGAACTTGCTGAGACATTTCAGTACAGTGTTAATGCGGTGTCGATCAAATACTTTCTACCGGGGAACAGAAAGACATTGATTACGGTTTCAAAGGATAAAGACCTTAAGCGTATGTTTAACTTTTTTAAGGACACTGATCAAGTCGAGGTTTTCGTAATTGCTGAGGAAGCTGTTGCTGGAAATGTGTCCAACATGCCTGCCAGTAGGTGCGTTTTACTGCCCATTCTCAGTTATTATGAACAAAGTGCAATAATTAGGATTGCTTGTTATCTTCTTAGTTGCTTAATTATACAGGTCAAGCAGGACTACTGCCTCCGAGGCACCGATTCCTTCTGATATGCCCTTGGATATGATGGAACCCGACGATGCAGTTGTCTTAGACGAGCCTATTGATATGATGGCACTTGATGCAAGTTCGAATGACATTGAAGAGAAGCATGGTGGAGCTGCTACTCAGTGGGAGAACATCATTACAGGCGTTGACCAAAGATTCAACACATTTGCTGAATTCCGTGAAGCTTTGCACAAGTACTCAATTGCTCATGGGTTCACCTACAAGTATAAGAAAAATGACAGCCATCGTGTGACTGCCAAGTGCAAAACAGAAGGCTGTCCGTGGCGCATATATGCTTCCAGGGTAGCCAGCACTCAGTTAATATGCATTAAGAAAATGAATCCCGAGCATACTTGCGGAGGTACCACTGTGAAAGCTGGTTATCGGGCAACTCGTGGGTGGATAGGTAACATTATAAGAGAAAAGTTGAAAGCTTCCCCTAATTATAAACCTAAGGATATTGCTAGAGACATCAAGCGTGATTATGGCGTTCAGTTGAACTATACACAAGCATGGCGTGCCAAGGAGATCGCAAGAGAGCAACTTCAGGGTTCGTACAAAGAGGCATACTCTATGTTACCTTTTTTCTGTGAGAAGATAATGGAAACTAATCCTGGTAGTCTTGCTACATTCAGCACAAAGGAGGATTCAAGCTTTCAAAGACTTTTTGTATCATTTCATGCGTCTATTGCTGGCTTTTCCCATTGCCGCAGGCTTCTATTCCTTGACAGCACCCTTCTCTACTCAAAATACCAAGGAACATTATTAGCTGCAACTGCCGCGGATGGAAATGATGATTTTTTCCCAGTAGCTTTTGCCGTGGTTGACGAAGAAACTGCAGACAACTGGTATTGGTTTCTGTCGCAACTGCAATCCGCACTTTCAGTATCAGAGCCGATTACTTTTGTCTCCGATTTCCAGAAAGGGATTAGAGAGTCATTGCTTCATATATTTGGCAAGGAATGCTATCATGGATACTGTTTACGTTATCTTGCTGAGAACCTAAATAAAGACCTAAAAGGACAATTTTCTCATGATGCAAGGCGTCTTATGGTTCAAGATATGTATGCAGCTGCATCCGCTCCGACACTTGAAATTTTCGAAAGGTGCATAGAGAACATAAAGGCCATCTCAATTGAGGCTTATAATTGGGTCATGGGCAGCGAGCCAGACCATTGGGCTAATGCTTTTTTTGGCGGCGCCAGATATAACCATATGGCATCGAATTTTGGACATCAGTTCTATAGCTGGGTGTCTGAGGTGGATGAACTGCCCATAACTCAGATGATCGATGTCTTACGTGGAAAGATCATGGAATTGATTTACAGGCGGCGACTTGAGTCAAATCAATGGGCTACAACGTTGACCCCCTTTTTTGAAGACAGGCTTCAGCATGAGAGATTAAAATCGAGGTCACTGCATATATCACAGTTGCATGGCAATACTTTTGAGGTTCGCAGTGAATCAATTGATGTAGTTGACATTGATCGGTGGGACTGTAGCTGTAAAGGCTGGCATCTGAGTGGATTGCCTTGTTCACATGCGATTGCTGTCCTCGAATGGCTTGAAAAGAACGTATACGAATATTGCCTGAACTTTTTCACGACTCACAGTTACCGTTTGACTTATGCCGAGTCTATCAATCCCATTCCCAATGTAGAGAAACCTGAGAGCAATGAATTGCAGGCAACTACTATCGTAACACCTCCACCTGCTAAGCGCCCACCAGGCCGACCCAAGTTGAAATCGGTTGAATCCGCTGATGTCGTAAAGCGTCAACTGCAATGTAGCAAGTGCAAGGGCTTGGGACACAATAAAAAAACATGCCAGTACGTTTTCTATTTTTTCACTCATCTTTCTTTTAAGGTTCGTGAGAAAGCGTTGTTCACTGAGATGAGATCCGTAACATATTTATGCACGCGCTATTTGATCTGCTTTTATACGGACCACTTCTTTTTGTTTATCTTTTAGTTGATATGTTGAAGATTATCATGCAAGGATACTGGAATGAATCCATAAAAAGAATATGTTGGCAGATTTTTTTCGTAGAAGTAGATCCATGAGCATATCAAGCACCTTTTATCTGCGATATTTTATTATGTGCAATTAGTATGCTTTAGCTGCCACCTCTGATGCATTTACATGTTGATGAATGCTTGGTAAGGTTAAATAATGAGGATTGACCATAACTTAAATGCAAGAAACTTGCCAAGTTTGTCTTTAGAAATAAAAAATTTCTCGTTTACCTTAGCACTTTATCTGTGTAACCTATTTTCTGTTTGATCGATCTTTCTGTTTACTCTTTACAACAGCAGGTTTAACGGGAACGCGGACGGGCACAATGAACCACCACAGAGTGCAGCAACCATAGAAGGGCAGCACTCTGAAGAGCCTCTAGGAAGCACATAAATTTATGCTTAGGTTGATATTTTCCGTAACAATGGAAAAAGGCCATTATCAATCTACATTGTCTGCTACATCAGTTTAAATCTATCATTTGCATAAAAATATATTACATTTGCTCGCCCAACCTTTGACCTTTTGTATTTGAATTTCATGTCTGTTGCCAAAGTGCCATGTACTTTTGCTGTTTGCAGAGGTTTCATGCCTTTTCTACATAATGAGTTGACATGCTATTCATTCTTTCTACTTGGTCCTTTTGATGTCCTAGCAGCAGAAAAAAGTTCAGAACGAGATAATCTCCAATATTGTTAAGGTCGATGAAACATCAAGTGTGTGTCATAAAGTACGAGTAAACCATCTTGAGGACCATACATATTTTACTACATGAAAAAAAGATAACAACAATGGCTTCCACTTGAGACAGACAATTGGCATGCCAAGAACTCAATTCTAAACAATCGTCCAATATACAGACAGAAACAAATCATGGAAGAGGCTCCTGAGAATCTCCAAGCCTAGACAGGTGAAGGTAAGCATCTGTCCCTATAATACCAAAATCAAATCATAGATTCAGCAAAAAATCCACATTGCAAATTTCCCGCAATAACGTTGGCTAGCCATTACTCACCATATCCCTCCATGGATATAATTTGCAGGTCTCCCCCAAAGTACCTAGCGTACAAACGGCTGATTGGCAGACCATAGCCATAGCCAGCCATAGTCGTCGGCGTCCCAGGGTTTTCATCGTCCGCCTGCACGTCCAGGGGATTCTTCGCCGTACTGTACAAATACGTGAAAATCCTTGGGAGCCCGCTTCTAGGAATCCCGCCTCCTTCGTCGGAAACCTATAGCAATCTCTGATTGGTTAAGTAGTTCAAGATTTCTGTTGAATGACCACTTCGCCTAAAAGATTAAGCTGGAGGTAGTGTATCATTTTGATATTATGTATTGTATTCAACAATTTCCACACGTCTAGGCTGATTTCTTTATTATATAGCCTTAGGTGTATATAATTTTCTTAATGAAGACCACTTTGCTCCCTGAGTTCTGATACCATGTTGGATGACTACATCTACAGGTTAACTTCGTTTTAACTTCCTATGTTTTATTTCCAACAATTTCGGTATGAGATTATTTTTTTTTTTGTTGGGACTTCTCACCTTTATCGTAACGTCCTCTACGCCGTCGGCAACAATGATTCTGATAGGAGGCGCTACCTTATCAGAGTCCATAAAACGTTCTTGAACTGCACGGAGCGAATTCTTCACCAATTCAAACACCATGAGTTGCAAGTGAGTTGGTACGTATCTGCCGTAGTTAACATTTGGGTTATACGCAGAAACGCACTGGGGAAAAAAGACGTGAGCAAAAAGCTAAAGAAGCTTGAAGAAGAGCGACTCACGGAAATGTGAAATTAGGGTCGCCGTAAATGTTAACGTCTGGCGCACTACCATACTCACGCAAGCATAAATAACGAGCGTCGTCAGCGGCGCCTCGAGCGACCTCAACGGGAGACATTTTTGTATGTATATAGCCGACACAGTCGGGCGGAGGATTTGGGTCGTGTAAAGCCACATGTTGCCCTGAAATTGACGGAAAGAAAAAAAGCAGACGTTAAGCTGAGCGTTTGGACATCAGCAGAAGGCAAAGGTAGAGATGAAGAACTAACCTATGAGCATTCGAATCCCAATTCTGGACATGTAAAAGCGATCGAGGAACTCATGGATTTCGTCCAAATCTTGATAGTTGATTCTGGGATTAAGGTCTTTCTTCAGCTGTTGGACGCCCATGGCCATCATTGGGACGACGTTGTTGTGCCTGACTTTGATCATCTTTATCATTTTCGTGAAGTCCAACTCGTCATTGTTGTCCTTAATGTCTGGGAAGGATCTCAGATCGCGGAAAGAATCCAAGTACCAATCTCTTACCTGCGTTGAAAGCGAAGTAAAGTTGCATTTTTTCTTCTTTAATCAACATATCAAGACGCTGATGATGCAGTAACTACAGCCAAATCGAGTAAGAAAGTGTTGAACTCGTGCCATTTGAGGAATACATCATCCTTAAGGAAGAAAATCAACGCATAGAAACGATCTGTTTACTAGGTTATTGGGTTACCTTCAAAATGGCTGGCTTAGCAGAAAGGCCATAGGGTAAGGATTCGAGCTCAATGGCACGCCTGGCGATTCGAATGGGAAGCTCTTTGTGGAGAAATTGGGCTGAAATGAGAAGATTGCGAAGAGTGGGTTTCGACCCGAATTCCATCATGTAACGAAGGCTCACGCCCGTCTGTTTCATCCCGCCCCATTTCTGCACTTCTTCTATCACGCTTTTAGACAAACCTTCCCATGCTTTTCTCTTGGCCGCCATTGATTGCTTGCGATGAAACCTGCTTAACTTTTCGGGTTTCTCTACTGTTTCAACAGATTCGCTGCGTACCCAAAAGAAGATGATTGTGGGTTAGGAAAATTCGAAAGCAAGAACATGTGCGAATCTACAGCAAAAGCGAGTTCATTCCTATTGAAAGCTACGAATCGAAGAAAGCAAAAAGCAAGTACGATTGCTCTCAAACTGATCAAATATTACAGCAAAGTAAGGGCGTGCCCGAAATCATTAACCATGAACATTAAAAAGATAAAACGAAGATACCAGTTTAAATTAAGCTCACAACGGCTGATGACTCAAAGAACGTGCAGGTATCCTCTGTTCCTTTAGACTGAATCTGCGCTTAAATCACTTTTATGTTAAGTTAAACAAGAAATTTCCTACAATACTAAGCTAGGCCACGAACAAAGCTCTTCAAAAAGCTGGAATCTTCAGGGAAACAGAGGCATGCCCAGACCAGAAAACGACAGGAGAGAGATAGAGAGATAAAATTAAAGCAGTCGCCGGCGCTACGCTATCGCCTTATGTAAGAAAAAGATAGGGTGGGGATGTTTGATGTTCTGACATGATTAAACGACGATCGCATGATTTAGAGGACGATCAGCTCAAGAAAGCCAAAGAAAGGGTGTATACTCTAAATCAAAATCACTTAGTTACATTCCATTTTCCGGGTACGTTGG
The DNA here is from genome assembly GCA_027422505.1 of Craterostigma plantagineum. Lineage (NCBI taxonomy): Eukaryota > Viridiplantae > Streptophyta > Magnoliopsida > Lamiales > Linderniaceae > Craterostigma > Craterostigma plantagineum. The sequence goes on along the minus strand of JAPQWV010000747.1, from coordinate 180,089 downwards.
GTTAGCGGATCAAGATCCGATCCGATCCGACCCGAATCTTCGTACATGCTGCTTCCTGTTTCGCAGCATGTTTCCCCGTTAGTAAATCGTAAGGAAATTGCACCGCTATTTCCCGGTTGCCGGTCAACCGAAAATTTCTATCGATTTCATCGAAAAGCTTCGGACAGTCCAACGTGAAACATAGCAGAGCTGAGTTTTCGAATCGGAAGCTCCGTTTCCATGGATAAGTACGGCGGGCACAGCGATGAACGGCGTAATTACAACAATAACAGTAGTCGCCACTCCTTTGACCACTCTCGTATGCGTGACAGTCCTCACGACTACCGAAACGGCGGTGGCGCCGTCTTCCGCGGCGATCAACAAAGGGCTTATGATAACCCCCAGATTTATCCTCCGCCGCATGGTGGAGGTGTAGGAGGCGCAGGATTTGGATTTGGAGTGACGAGCGGCGGAAGTGGTGGTTTTCGTGGCGGCGATGATGGGGGGTTTATTTCTGTGGGGAGGGACGGCAGGGGTTTTGGGGCGAGTGTAGGTGGTGATGGCGGCGGGTATCAGACGGTGAGTGTCGGCGGCAGCGGCGGTGGTGGTGGAGGGTATCGCCATGGGGGTAATGGTGGAGATGGACGATTTGGGCCCGTTGGCAGTGATTTTTCCTCGATATCTGCTGATGGGTTGGATTTCCAGCCAATGGCTGGTGGGGGCGGAGGTTTCCGACCAATGGGTGGTGGGTATGCTGGCCGAGGATCTGAATTGGAAAGTTTTGAAGTGAAAAGAGCTCCGCTCTCTGGGCAAAAGAGAGAATACCCATTTTCTGGTGTAGAGAGGTCTCAAGGTATGTGTTTTTTGTTTCACTTTATTTTTTCTGTGCTGTTAGTCATATGTATTGTATCTTACTGATGGGACTGCCGGCGATTTTTTGAGGAGTTTATGTTGTTTGTTCTTTGTTCTATTTCCCAACTTACCTTTATCCGTTGATTCTTTCAGAGAGGGGAACTGGTTTTGCCAAACTCTTTGTTGGATCAGTTCCGAGGACAGCCACTGAAGATGATGTAAGTTAGACGTTTTGCTGAAAAATCTTTCACGTGCAAGATTACAGACCCAAAATATCTATTCAATTTGATGATTTTTCTGTTTTTTCTCTCTTTATGTCCTCTAATCAAATTTAATGCGAAGCAGTACCGTTGATGTGTTGAAGAGGTGGTTCTTGTCTTATAATTACTTTTCGCTGTTGATGCTTAGGTTTTATGTTTCCTAAAATAAAATTTCAATTTCTTAAGCTCCATTGAATATCAATTCATTTTGTTGTGTGCTCTCACGGCACCTTGTTATCCGGTACACTGGCACTTAAAGTTATTGATATTCATTTTTAATTAATGCTTTCATGGTTTTAGCTTTTCCATATAATATTGTCTTGAGTTTGGTCTCTTAATTATAGATTCGGCCTTTGTTTGACAAACATGGGTGTGTTCTGGAAGTTGCTTTCATCAGAGATAAGAGGACTGGACAACAACAAGGTATGTAGGTCTTATTTAGCATAATTGTTATTTTTCCATTTAAGTATTATTTCAGGTCGTTTGAAAGGGCTGAGGGAGTCAACCTCAGTTGTTTGTTCAACTCCAACGTTCTCTGATCAACTCATTATACATATCCATGAAGAAGACAAGATTAAGATCGTGAATTTTGTCTTTTCTTGTCTTTTTAGTTTTTGCATGGCCTAAGCCAGCTTTTCCTCCTCTTTACTTGTGGAAGAAAGGTGAAAAACTGTTGATGTATGACTGTTACACTACACAAAAAAATGTTTATCCCATCAATGGCACATAGTCTTCATGATTTAGGGATACTCGTCCTATTGAATGCATTGAATGGCTTCATTTTGTGGATATAATTTTGAGCACTTTATGTAATTAATCGCTGGTTACATCTGCCAGAATCTGTAGTGTCGATTGAATGGGATTGCTTCCTGGTTGTTTTTCGTCATCCACTACTCAACTCAGTGCTGTAATTATTTTTCTCGTGGTTGTCTCATGTGATGTGAAACTAGTGCTAATAGCTAGCACTGCTCCTGTGGTGGTCTATTTGCTGAGTTTAACTTATTATCAAGATGTAAATAAGTTTGTTTTATATTGGTCAAATAAGTTGAGGTGGTGAATTCTTGTTTATTCTCTGTTTTTCTTGAGCCATATTGATTTTGCCTACCCTGTTGTATGCTAAGGTCTGTTTTTGGGTAGTTTTAGTTGTCCATTTGTTCATTGTGATGGTTGACTATATATTGTAATGTTCACTACGACCGAGATGCTTATTTGTTGTGATTGAAGTGGAGGAAGTACTAGGGCGGGTTATTTATCAGGTTTTCATGTGTTATTGTTTCATCTGCAATGAATGCTTACGATGCATTGAATATTAACAGATATAGTGTGTAACTTGATGCATTGTTGTCTGGATATTCTTGGAGATATAATAATGCAATGTTGGCAGCTTTATGGATGACATTTTATACAGTCTTCGGCTGTTCTTAGCACCTTTGTAGTGGTATTGGCATTTAATGTTCTGATGAATAATATTAGATGTGATTGGGAGGAGAACTGCAGCCTTTTTGTTTCAGTTTACTTTCAGCTATGTAGTCCTATAATTATCGCGTTGTATAATCTTTGTGTTTAATTAGCATCTAGAATATCAACATGTCACTACATCAGAAAGCTGGAAGACTGCAGCCTCACAATGAGTTCTCTTCACGCGATAAAGTTCATTAGTTTCTGATGTGTTTTAATTGCAACATATACCTCTGATGTTGCTGAGGTGATGGTGGGGCATGTGTTGTCCTTCATTTCATTTTACTCTATTGAGTCAGCAATTTGTTGAATGTAAACTAGCTGCGTGAATAGATTGTATGCTTTGAGTTTGGCTGCTGGAAAAATTCTCCTATTTCTATATATCTTGGTATGTCTGTACGTGTTTTCGGTTAAATGCATCTTTATTTCTTTTTCTTTCAATCCATTCACATTGTGTGTTTTCTTTGCTAATTTCTCTACTCGAATGTTCTCTTTCATTCGTTCATTCATATATATATTACATAGATAAATATATTCACTGGATATATTTGATAACATGTATGGTTTGAGTTTACCTTCGGGGTAAACCTTTATCTCGATATATCTGTGTATTCTGTTACTGTTTAAATGCGTCTTTGTTCTCGTTTTGTTACAGTCTGTTCACAATGTGATGATGTAATTTTCATGACAATGGCTGAATGATCTCTTTAATTCATATATTTCGATAAATTATGTAACATTATCTGTATGATGTATCTTATGGAATTTGAAGAGCTATGGTATTGGTTGGTTGATCCTCCTTTTCAAATTTTCAAGGATCCTTTGTGTTGTTGACAAGAACTTTGCTTCGTTCATTTTGTTGGATCGAGTTAACTTTTGAGTAATACTGCTTCTTTATTGATTCCAGAATGTAAGCAGTTTCTGCAGTAATTATTTTTGTTCTTGTAAATGGCCTTTGTTGGATAGATCTCTTGGGGTTTTGTGCCCGTTGAATTCAGGGAATAGGACTGTGTTTATGTATGATGCTTAAGACAATGATGGAAGTGCTTATTGATCATATCTTATGGCATTATCATTATTTTCTCCAACCGTTTTACTTTCTTGGTATCATGAATGTCTAACTATTGTTATGGAATATTGATTTTTTTTAGATCGGCTGAGTTAACTCTGCCGTCATTGTTTTGGGTTCCTTTGTGTTACTACCTTGGTTATATAGTGATGTATGTATAGAATGTTTTTCTTGTGCTATTGTTGGAAGGACTGTATTGGCTTATGTGTAATGCTTATCCCAACGCGGTAGTGTGACTTCCACTAATTAATGTCTAGACTCGTCTTCTGATTTTATGTCAATAAATATGTAGTCCTGGTGTTGTCCTGGAGAATGTTGTCCTGGTGTTTGTTGCAAAGCATCCGATGATCCAGAGTTGCTTGAGTGTACATTGGCCTATAGATTAACTACGACATCCTTGACATTATGAAGGCCTTAGGTTTCGCCACTGTGTTGTGAATTTTATATTTCTTATGCTATTCTATGCTGTGTGGATGAGTGTGTTAACAGTGTATGATGCTTTGTTCTTGAATTAGTTTTGAATGTAAAATATTACTCTTGAAGGTTGGCCTTCACTGAGTTCGGTTACTTGCATCTATAAGCCCTTGTTATATTTAGGTGATCATTATTATATTCGGAACAATGTATGCGCAATTGCAGGTTGCTGTTTTGTTAAATATGCTTCTCCTGAAGAGGCCGATGGAGCCATAAAAGCTCTGCATAATCAATATGTTCTACCTGGGGTATATTCTTCGGTTTAGTTTATTTGACAGTGTGCTAGACCATCTCTTATTTATCTGCGAAATATACAGGCAGTTGGTCCGATCCAAGTCAGATATGCCGATGGAGAGCGGGAACGTCTTGGTAGCTTGTTATTTTATTTTTGTTAGTTGACAAAACATGACCGGAAAATTTTCCTTATTTGGCTGTTCTATCTATTGTAGGTGCTACCGAGTACAAGTTGTTTGTTGGATCTTTGAACAAGCAAGCCACTGAGAAGGAAATTGAAGAGGTATGCTATCTACCTTCGAGTTAGTCGTATCTTCATTTTGGATAAGTTTGTAATTTGCATCATTTACACCTCGGAAGCGCTTGCTTCTAAGCTCTCCTCTTTCTTTTGCAGATTTTTCTACCATATGGTAGGGTGGAAGACGTCTATATTATGCGTGATGAAAATAAGCAGAGTCGAGGTAGGATACTTTGCTTATCTGTTGCATTATTGTACCTTACATAGTAGATCTATAAAGTTTTCAAGTTTAGGGTTACATTTTTATTGTCCTCTTGTGTAATACCATATCAATATTGATGTTTGTAATGTAATAATGCATGATACCCTTATTATGTTCTCGTATTATATTATGAATGATGATGCGATATAAGTTACTGTGATTCTTTTGCAACTTATATTATTTTCTGTTTGTAGGCTGTGGGTTTGTCAAATACACTAATAGAGAAGTGGCACAGGCGGCGATAAATGCCCTCAATGGAAGATATACAATGAGAGTAAGCTTTCACGCTCTTCATTGAATTTGATGTCATTATTAGGGGTGTTCAAATTTTGGATAAAATCGAAAAAACTGGCCGAACCGAAACATACCGAACGGAATTGTAAAGAACCGAACCGAACCAAATTAAATGGTTCGGATATCGGAATAAGCATAAGTAAAACTGAAAACCGTAAAACCGAACCGAAATTATCATACTACATTAAAAATAGAAAAATATTAAAAAACATTTGTTTTTCTCTCATAACGTAAACAACACAGGTATATAGAATTTCATTGTTATACTTTTTACATTTTTAGGTGAATGTTTTCCTCACCAATCAAATACTATTTTTCTCCCAAATAATTTGTATCTTCAGATCAATGTTATTATATTTTGGTTAGATTTTGTTTCATTTTCATGTTTTTTTTAACCTTTGAATTGTTTTTGCTACATGTCACGTTCTATAAATCTTCTTTGTTTCTAAATAACCGTAATTGTTTTATGTATTTTCAGCTCATAATATTTTTTTTGTTGATATTAAATTCCTAACCGAAAAAAACCGAACCGAATTGTAAAAAATGGAACCGAACCAAATTAAAACTGTTCGGATATCGGATTAACCATACGTAAAACCGAAAACCGAAAAATCGAACCGAAATATAAAAACTGAACCGAACCGACCGATGAACCCCTATTCATTATTAATTACTGATAGTCCACATTCAGGGATGCGATATGCCATTAACTGTAAGATTTGCTGATCCTAAAAGACCTCGACCCGGAGAATATAGGTACTTTTTCGTATAGATATCTTTTGTTCCTTTTGTTAGAGTTATTATGCTTTCGTTTCTTGAGGATTTCTTATGCATTGTCATTCAAGTGGAATCACGGCAATAAATCTCATGGCATCATATTCGACTTCATATAGACCTGCTAAGACGTTATTTGCTTCAACTCTTTCATGTGATTTAGTTCAATTGAAATAACTTTATTTTCCTGCCAGAGGTGGCCCTTCCTCTGGTGAATCTGGCCTTGGACCCGCTTCTTCTGATCCTGGGCATAGGTACCCGTATTTACGTGCTTGCAATTTTCTTGTGTAACTTTGATCTAATTCAACCATCATATTCTATTGCTGACTCAGACCTTTCACTTTGATGCTTTATTGTATTTTCTTGTAGGCAACCTGCACATGGTGGCCCACCTCATGGTTACACATCTACAACTTCTTGGCCATTGGTGCGTCCGCAACACATAGGACAACCTTCTCATGCTGGTGATCAAGGCCTTGCTAATCAGTTCCCTACAATTCCTACTTCCGCCAGAATGGTACGAGCGATAATATGCTGTCTCAGGCTGTATAACTGTAGCCATAACATGCAACGTACCTAATATTACTCTTCATTTTTGGTTTAATCTTTAGGCATCTGCTGACGATGGCTTTCCTGGAAGAGCTAATGTTTCACATCCTGTTCCTACAGTTTCTTCAGCGCAAGGGTCAAAACCAGTAAGTGTATAATTGGTCTGTCGGAACAAAGCTGTATTGGTCGATGCCAAACCAATGCTCTTCTCGTTTTAAATACTCATTTCAAAATATTATTTACAAACTGACTCCAAAATGTCATCTGTTCAGAGACCTCAGCAGCAGTTACAACCTCAGCATATCCAAAGCTCAAACGTTCCACCTGGTCAAATCCCAGCATCTTATTCTGATACTCAGACGCCTTATATTCAGGCTCAATCATCACATAGACAAGCATCTGTTGCTCATGCTCAACTATCGTCGAATCCTAAACAAGCACCTGTGATGGATAACCACCAGCAGCGACCTGCTCAACACTCACCATCTCAATTGGCTCAAATGCTGTCTCAGCAGAAGCAAACCCTTCAGGAAACGTTCCAATCCTCGCAGCAGGCGTTGAGTCAGCTGCAACAGCAGGTGATGCAGCTAGAGCCCTCCAACCGTAATCCATCAGCTCAGCAGGGTGCATTATCTGAAAGACAACAGGTATGTTTTTCATTGAATGGTGCTACTTTCCTTAGCTGCGTATTAGGTGGAGTTTCGACTTGGAAAATATTTAAGATCTGCTTTTCTTCTCCTACAGTCTCCTTGGGCTGGAATTGGATCGCAACCTGTTCCAACTGCTGCTAATGCAACTGCTTCGCCTGCTGTTGCAACTCTTACTCCTTCCGTAACTACTACAGGTTGTAATTGGACAGATCATTTGTCCCCTGATGGATACAAGTACTACTACAACAGTGTAACTGGCGAAAGCAAGGTGAATAACGTTTCTGATGATTTGCAGCTTAATTAGACTGCTTAACAATGCTATCGTATTTTTCATTCTTCTGCAGTGGGAAAAACCTGAGGAGTTGATATCATATGAGCGGCAGAAGCAGCAGCAACAAAAGCCATCTAGTCAACATCCTCTAGCACAGTCTTATCCTTCAGGGCCCTCAATAAATCATGCTGTCCCGCATGTGCAATCACAATTTCAAGACCAATATCAGGGAGTGGTTCACAATCAGATCGGCTCTTTGCAGCAGGCATCTCAGTCTTCTTCAGTCAGTATTCCTAACTGTATCCGAACTTGAGTTTTGAATTATTTTGCAAAAGTTCTTACGATGTTGATTTTTTGCAGTATCAGCTTCATGGAGTAGCTGCCAATCAAAGTCAAAAGGTTTGCATTTTATGATGGATTGATTAGTGGAAATTTGATATACTAAATATATTGTATATAACTATTTGGACCAATAACATGCTAAAATTTTATGGTTTTGAGATGCATATATATGGCCTCATTAGACTATTGTTGGGTAAAGCATTGTTAATACTTGCGGTTTTTTTTTTTTTTTTTTTTTTTTTTAAATTTCCACGGCTTAAATAAATTGATTCATCCATTACCATTCATCTCATCTATCTTCATTCTTTATGTTGATGCACTAACATTTGCATGATTGTCCATGTTTAAAATAATTTGACCAACTCCCTACCATTTGTTTCATAATTTGACCAACTCCCTACCATTTGAGTTCTTAGGGTGGATCGACGATACATGTCCAACATGGTCCTAACATTCACACTGGTTATATAACTTCCGATTGTTCATTTCCCAGGAACTAGGCTATTCGCAGATACCTGCCGGGCGTGATCATTCTCATTATCAGCAGGTTGGAATTCATAAGCATAACTATAATATTCATAATTTTTTACCCCTTTCTCAACAATTTTTTTTTTGCATTTTCCTGTAATAGGGTGTCCAAGCGCCTCAGTGGAAAAAATAATGTCCAGGTTCTGACCTATTTCTATTTTTTTTCCACGCACTTCAAAAGTTTATGCCGCCTCGCTACTCAAAGAGAATCACCATGAAAAGAAAAACCATATTGTAGTGAAAAAGCCTTTTTCATTTTCCTCTTATGCTTGCTTGCCTGTGAGTCGGTGTTCTACTTCGTATTTCCCGCAGAAAGAAACCTCCGTCCAAAAGTACTAAACGTTTTGCTTCATCTTACTTCAGGGAAACCTAACAGCCGGTCGTCTTGTGCCGAGTTTGTCACAAGAGGAAAAAGTGATCCCGGTGGGGGCCTTTTCCTCGCCCGTGATAAATAATGAACGGAAAGCATATATATGTATGTGTATCATATCAAGAGCGCATCTCTTTTCAAAATTTTGCTAGAAGTGGTGTTGTAGCATTATCAATCCTAGTCCTCGTCTAGCATAGCTATAGTATTATTTGACCAACCATTCCTTTGGCACTTGATTTTTTATCGTCTTCATTTGTGTCCTTTGTTTGCCGTGGAGGTAGACTTGCTTTTGCTCAAATAGGGTTTGAGTGGCCCTTGTCAAGTTAAGCACACCACATCTGCCTTGTGCTGCGCATTTTCATATACTTACTTACGAGGTAGGTCGACTGATCTCTAGGTTAGATTCGTTCTCCATGCTTCTCTCATTGATATATCTTTTTTTAAATCGTCTCTCGATTTAAATTTCCGTCGACGGCTGGTGACATAGTTTCGAAAAATATGGCCTTGAGGTTAATATCGTCCTTATCAAACATGGGAAAACTTTGGGTTGGCGAATCTGTACTCTATCGTCATCGTAATGCAATATTTCACGGAACGTCTGTTTTAAGTGGGCTTTCAAGTCGCCCTCTGCCGCACCCCATTGAACATCGTTACCTTACCTTACCTTGATATGCTGATAACAGACAGTCAAAGGTTAGCAAATAGCAAGTGGAACTCCAACTTAAGATATCTGATTTGAATAGCCGAACGCTGCCACCCCCTTATTTATTTATTTCGTACTTCCCTGATCAATAAAAAAAACGAATATCACTAAAGCGTGCAGTGAAGGAAGAGCAATGATCTAATAAATCTACTTACTCCGTTGACCTCCGCTCTTGGACTCTTTTAAAATAATGCAAAGTTTTAAAGGCGTGAAAACTAATCAAATATGTTGTTTCATCACCTAATCTTCATTATATTTATGATTTGTACTACTTCGAGATGGCCATCTGTACTAATCTCAATATTACGCTGTATAAAAATCATGCAAGTGCGCACTTTGTCTCTCGTTAGCTCAACTAATGTCGACGACGTCTCTTGTGAATAACCGAAATGGAGCCTCCTTACTCACTAGCCATCTTCCCCTATTACTGTTCTCCCTCACAATAATATCTCTCTCCACAGCCATGGACGACGCCGATTTCGTGAAAAACCCAACCTTCTGCGCCTCCTTCGACTGCGGCGACGGCCTCGTCGTCGCCTATCCATTCTGGCAAAATAACCCACGCGAAAGAACACCATTCTTCTGCGGATATCCCGACTTGGCCGTCACATGCATCGACGGCCAGCCAACGCTCGGAAGAAGAATCTCCAACCATAACAACAACAATCCCCACGGAGTCGTCTTGCGAAATTACAGCATCCCTAAAAGCGCAGCCACAGTAATGTCCGACGAAGCGATCAACTCAACGTGTCCTACTCTGACGCACAGCTTCACGTTGGAGCCGGCCGGCGCTTCGACGATGAACTACACCTATGCAGACGGCGTAAAGATAGTGCGCTTTTACTACAACTGCACTGCGTACCCTCCCTCGGCCGCAGGCATAAAGTGCCTGCAGCGCGGGGCTAAGCACTCCTACGCCTTCGTGCGCGGTTCCGAGCCCGATGGGTTCCACCCCGACCAGTCTTGCGAGAGCGTGGCGACTTTTCCCGTGGCTGAACGGGCGGTCGACGGGCTCGTGGGAAACGGCTCGATGGACGGCCTGAGAGAAGGGTTCGAGTTGGCTTGGAAGACGAACGACGGCTTATGCCTGGCGTGTGAGGCGAGCGGAGGATATTGCGGATACAGTAATGATTTGACGGCCGGCGGCGTTGGGTTGAGGTTCTTGTGCGTATGTGGGGATGGGAATCATTCGCTGAAATGTCCTGATTCAGGCGGTAGTGTTTCTACGAAGCATAAACCGAATTATGCGACGATAGGTAAGGAGAAAAAAGCGCATATATGCAATAAGGATGACAAAATACGACGATACTATAGTTGGAACTTATGAGCGTGTCTGTCTATTCTATCTTTCTCAGGGTTACTAGCTCTTGGCGGTTTATCGGGGATGTGTACAATCGCGTACCTTGTTAGCAGAAAGAGAAGTGATACGCCAAAGCGAGGATTCATAAAGGTACCGAGTAGCCAAAGCAGGTAACAGTGTCTACTGTTTGTTTCTTCTGAACTTTATGATATGGAGGAAGCTGCTAGTGTTAATGATCAAATCCCCACGGTGTGAATGCTCCAGTGTCCAATGTTTTGAAACATACGAACATCGAAGATGGATGAAACATAATCCAAAACATGTTCCCTTGAACACAAACGAAAAATAAAGCAAAAGCATAGTTAGTTAGTCTTTCCTTTTATTGGTCTTGGCTGATGGTGGAGTCGGTGGCTCGTAAATGATCTTGATAACATCCACCAATGCACGGACACGGTCCCAGATATTCAAACCATACAGTGCTTCCACAAGCGATTCTTGAAACTCAAACCCGTTCTCAGAAATCGGGTACTGCAACATTAAAAAGACTCCCCAATCAATTCTCTCTTATATTATCGGTTATTACAATTAGTATATTGATTCATAGGATAACATTAACCTGAATAGGCTTTGGTATCGTTGTCTTGATGAGTGGCCAAAACCTGTCCTCAACAACAGATTTTACAAGGCAACAAGCCCTCAATCCTTCTACACCAGCGAATCGCCCAAATCCACTGTCTTTTACGCCTCCAAATGGAAGAGACTGAAACGTTAAACAGTGGAAGAATAAGTTAAGATAAGCTGAAAAAATCCCCTAGATGTGAAATCCCGTAACTATGATACAAAAAAAGAGCAAGCTATTACACGAGACTGCCATATACTACCTGGCACATGTAGTTCGATGCAAAGTCGTTAATTGCAGCAACACCGCAGTGCAGCTGAGAAGCTATGGCCCTAGCTCTCCTCTGGCTGCCTGAGAACACAGCACAGCCAAGGCCATACCTTGAGTCATTTGCAAGTTTGATTGCCTCTTCATCAGTGCTAAATTGCATTATTGGCATGATTGGTCCAAAAGCCTGAATTTAAATAGCTTTCTTAGATCCGCAAATTAATGAAGTTAGAGAGTGATGACAGCAAATACCTCTTCTTGCATCAGTTTCATCGAGTGGTTGACATTTACGATAACAGTGGGAGGGAAGTATTGGTCAACGGCTCCTTCTCCTATATTACCAACGCTTCCGCGACCTACAATTTCAGCTCCTTTGTCCAGGGCATCATTTACCAGAGTCTGAAGCTTCTCAGAATGTTCTTGCATGCAAATGGCACCCATATCATACTTTCCAACAAGTGAAGGGCCCTGAAGACATTTGAAAAATTGATGTCACAGCCGCAGTTTCAATTTAAGATAAGAATATATCCGGCCAATAAAAAGGTTAAAATTCAAAATAATGTGAGAAAGATTCAGAAATCTCAATGCTGTCCATGCCATGTGGAGAAACTAAAGTGAGAGGGGTGCAGGACGAGCCACTCACAGCAGTAACAGATTTGACAATTTTGACGATTTCGGCAACAAATGTGGAGTAAACATTTTTGTGAACATAAAACCTCTCAGCTCCAGCGCAGTTCTGTCCACTTGACTGTAGCGCACCCCTTACAGCAATTTGAGCGACCTAGAAAAACTTATATTTTATCACTGAACAAACAAGTGGAAATTTCAGGTTCAGGTACTTCATATCTGCTGAAGATTAGCAATTTTCACTTACATGGGGCACGTCAACATCTTCGCAGACAATAAATGCATCTTTTCCACCAAGCTCAAGAGTAACTGGTATCAATGTGTCTGATGCATTCCTCATAATCTAAGGCATTAAGGATAGACATAAATGTCATTGGCATGCACGCGTGCAAAGGTTAATATATAATTTGTATTAGGAAGGCTTACCATTTTCCCCACACCAGGAGATCCAACAAAGATTATTTTATCAACTGAAGACACAAGAGCTTCTCCTGTCTCGGCGAACCTGACCACAGATTACGATTTTGATTAGACATTAGTCAGACCAACCTTTAGCAGAAAGCACTGAATAGAGCATACCCTGTTATTACTTCAACAAGATTTTCAGGAGCTCCGACAGCTGATAGTGCAGCTTGAATTATTCGCAGATAGAAACATCCTGACCAACTTGCATGTTCAGAAACCTGCATCAGGAAAAGATAGATCCACTTGACGAACAATGATAATCATAATTCTCATTAAACATTGCGGCTGTCATCTGCAGCAATTAGGATTTTTTTTTTCCTTTTTTGGGGGCCAACCTTAACAGTTAACTAATCCAGCAGGATTCTGTTCTAACCGGCATTTGAGTAACTATAGACCAGTCCCGCGATACAACAGAAAAACTAAGTTGATTTAAGGGTTCATACCATCTTCCATTATCTAGATGAGAACCTTAACATGAGCATGCAATGCACAGTAGTGAAGCAATGTATCAGTAGCTATATGGAAAAACAATAGTTCCAGGTGAATGTACCTTAATCACAATGCCATTTCCAGAGAAGACTGCAGCCAGCATGGGATTAAATATATTATGAAAAGGATAATTCCAAGAAACAATTGCTCCAATAACACCAAGGGGATGAAATTCCACTTTAGCTGTCTTGTGAAGCATTGATCGTCCGCATGATCTATGTTATTAGGTATTTGAAATTAATTGTACAGAGATTGTATAGGAACTACAGAAAATGCATGCATCACATCCTGTAACCACATTACAAACATGCAGCTAAGGCTAAATTTTAAAAGGGCGCAGGACTTCAATAAGAGTTGACAATAGTTAGACAGACACAGACAAATGCAACAGTAAACAATAGAGTGACTAACCTGCGTTCGGGTTTCAGCCATTTTTCACCTTCTGAAATAAGCCATGTGATTTTCTCACAGGTTGTCATAATTTCTCCCAAAGAAGCATCAACCATAGTCTTCCCAGTATCACGAGAAGAAACTCTGATTTAAATGCAGCAATAGAGTAAAATCCAAGTTTGTTAGATCCATAAAAACTGTACAGCATGAATATTAAAAACTCAAATTGTGTCTTGGGCAAGAAGAAGAGGTGAGCATGGAAAAGAAAAGTGTCCAATAAGAAACCAAGAACTACTATATAATATACAATATATAATATGGGCCCTTACCAAACTTGTTATCCTCAAGGGATCTAGTAATGTGTCAAAACCATAAAAAAACACGCCATGTATGCTTACACCTATTCACATAATTCTTTCTCGGACAAACACTTACTCGCATATAAGCTCCTGGTGTTCGATTATATATTTGAGAAGTATCCTCAGAAACTGGCGTCTTTGCTTGAAGCTGCTTTTCGCCCATGCCTTTTGAGCCTTTCTTGCAAGGGCTACACGTTCCTTCACCTAATCATAGTTGATTAAACAAACAATAAGAACACAAGTTTCTGCTTTCGTTGTAATAATAAAAGATTAAATAAAAACAACAAAACAGATATAGGTAAGACTATAAATCATACAACTGCTAATACTTGGAACATGTTTGAGAGTGACATCGATTTCGAGACCTAAACAATGACAAACTAACCTCATCAGGCTTCAACGCAGGGAAGTAGCCCAGGTACTTCATGGTTGCAGGCTCATAGCATTGAACTTTATCTGTCTGTCTTCTAGATGGTACCTGGAAGAAATTTGAAACAGAAAATGAGAAGAAACAATTAACTACTGCCCACCACGAGTCTCAAACAGCTAAACTAGGACATGAGACAAGCATCGAGAAAGTAAAGGTACGAAACATGAACATTATCTTAGCTGCAAAGAGCCAGAGTTCAAGATTTAACTGGTCAAGCAGCATGGTACAAGATCATGAATTATAAGCAATTCCATACTAAACATCGCCATCAAAACACATTTATATAGAGATCTCCATAGCAGAAAGCAACAATGAAAAAATCCAAGCCTCGGAAACAGTAAATAACAAGCAACATATGAGAAACTTACATAGATGAAGCTGTTTTCCTTTGATTGATTCTTTTCATCCAGTACTGTCACCAACCAAAATCAAACTAATGCATCAGCTACAAAATTATCGAAGATAGAAGTAGAACAAGTATGCTTACTCTGCGACTTTAAAGCAAATGGACAACAGACAACACAATACTACACCTACAGGTAGGTATGTAAACAAAATCTGCAATAGAAGTTGAAACGCTTTTACATCCATTACACAAACCGACTCGAACGAACTTACGAGTGCTCAACTGAACAAAGTCCTAAAAAGCGATTCACTAGTATACTATAACTGTTTCATAAACATATAATTACTCTGCACATTTTTTAATAGGAAGTTAGAACTAAAATCATATAAAACCACAGATACCATCGGAAGTGTCGACATCGATGGAAGGCACATTTGAAGGAATGAGCATGAGCAAAAGCTTGCAGAGTGCAAATGCGAGAGCGATCACGATAATCGTCCACCAAAACCCCATCGTTCGACTTCTGAGAGAGCAGTATAACCCTAGCTTGTGCGATGTGTCGATTGTGAAGGTGAGACGGAATCATATTCCCCTGAAACGCATTTTAACAGAAGATGAAGAATAAACAATAGCTTTTCCTCAGCTGTGTTTGGTGTTTAGTGATCTGTGCCGTCCGTGCACCGTTACTAAATACTAGCAAGCAAGTGAGCTACTAAGACAGAGAAAGCTAATGAGCTTAACTCTCTCTCTCTCTCTCTCTCTCTCTCTCTCGAATACATACGCGTCACAAGAATTTTGAGCATACTTGATCGAACGGCCGAAAATAAAAGAACCGATACTTGATCGAACGATCAACCAGCGGCTCTCTGTCAGACAATCCTCTGATATGACTATGGTTGGTTGACCCGTTGACGGAAGTTTTTGTTAAATAGATTAGTTTTGTGTGAAATTAGAAAAAAGGAATTCTAGGTTTTCTAATTAAAAAAAGGGATTGGGTGTTAAAAAAAAAAATCGAAGTGTTTGATTATCATTTTGATCCGTTCGACTGAAATTTCATGTCGAAATGAGATGTTAATCGATGGGTTCGTGATTCTTACATGTATTAACCCCAAATCTGGGTGAATTTTGGTGTTTTTGAGCCTGAAATCCGCGTTTTCGAACAGAAACCGATTTATTCGAGTATTTTATTCGAACTATTCGAGTGATTCGTATAACATTCGAATAAAAAAATAGCACTTATTCGAGTAAAAAAAAATCGAATTAAAAATTCGAATAAATATTTTTTAATTCGAGTTTTTTTTTACTCGAATTGATTAATTCGAATAAATTCGAATTATAAAATAGTTATTCGAATTAATTCGAATTTTTATTTATTCGAATAAATGCTATTTAAGTTGGGGTATTTCGGTAACTTTCGGTCCGTTCCCTTTGGTTTAATAAAAATAGGGATCGCTCCCTTTTGTTGGTTGACTACAGTTTTCTCCCATGTTCATTTCTTTCTTCTCATGACAATCCTCGTAAAATCTTGACAGGAAAATCAGCGTCTTTTCAAGCTTTAATCCCTTTGATCTATCTCTTGAATCCCAATATGTTTGAGGTTTATTCAATGCGTATATGAACTTCAAATGTTTCAAACGGTAGCTCATACATGGGAACTATTACACAAGCTGTCCGGCAAAAGGGCCCGAATAATAACACGCGTCACAGAAACATAAAAGAATCTCTACCTTCGCTGCTTTCTCTTCGGCCGTCGTTCTTCGAACTTCCACGCGGACAACGAATAAACCGGCGTCCCCTTCCACCCAATGACCAGACATTTCCCGTCCAAGCCGAGCGTGCAATATTCCCCGCACTCCAAGCTCTCGGCCACCGAAGAAGCATGGTCGAGCGATAGCTTGCTCAGCTCCATCTCAACCATCCCAAACCTCGCGAAAAACGCCCTCCACGTTTCCAACCCCACGAACCTCAGCTGCCTCTCCTCGGGCCCGGCGGCCAGCACGTCCCTTATCGAAGGCCCGATGATCCTCGACTCGGCGAACGTCCTATCCCCGTCGTCGCCCTCGTCCCGATAGCAGCGGTCGAGGCAGTCGAAGTTGGCGCCGTAGAAGACGAGTGCCTCGACGAAACGGTCGACGAACGCCGGCGAATTGACGTTCGCCTCCGCCTCGGCGACTATCATCGCCTTGGGATTCGTCCTCCTCACGGCCATCATCAACCCCTCGAGCCTCCTCTGCTTCGAAATCATCTTCATCAAGACGTACTCTCCGTGGACCACCACCGCCTCGTCGGCGCTCCGGCGAATCTCCGGCGAGTTTCCGGCGAACGTCACGACGTGGAAGGCGAAGTCGAGTCCCAAGGACTCGGCCGTCGTCTCGAGCAAAAGGCGGGTGCTGTTCGTGTCCATGAGCTGACAGTCTGCTATGGACAGAGCAGTTATTCTGAGGTGCTCGACGGGGCCCTCGGGCCTCGATGCGAGGACCTGCATTAAAACCGTCATTTGGACCCCGCTTCGAATGTCCAGCTCGATTATATGGACCTTCGCGTGGGACGAGACTTGCTCGGCGATCATCTGAATGCTTGCGAAGTTAGTTATTTGGGTGAAGGGCGACTTCTTGTGGAGCGCGACAAGGGACGGGGACGGCGTGTTGGCATCGATCAGCCACTGGCTCATCGCCGCACCATTGTTCTCCGTGCGCTTTCCGTTTTCCATGTCTATCTTTTCCCGAAGGGCCTCGGCGAAGTAGTACACCATGCGCCGCGCCGCGGTTTTCTTATCGAGGCTGGCTTCATAGCACCTTTCGAGGAGCTTTCGGGCGGTTTCGTATTTCCCGTAAGAGACGTTCTCGGCGCACGATAGGAGGTCGTGGACGAGGCGAACGTCGTCGTCTTCGTCGTCGTAGAACGAGGCGGCGTACGGATGGTTCGTGACGTCCCGAGCCCGAGGGTTGTTGGATTGGATGAAGTTTTTCGAGGCGAGTTCGATTATTTTGTTGATGGATTTATTTCCCGCCGCCTCGTCGTCGTCGTCGCACCGTCCGTGGATGATGTTTCCGTTCACTTTGCTTATCCTACTTTTGTAGACCTTGAGAATCCCGAGGGATGCGAAGGGGATCGTCGAAGAAGACGAAGAATCGTCGTTGGCGGCGGCGGCGTCCTCGTTGGTGAGCTGGGAATTTTCGTCGGATTTGACAGGGCTGAAATTCCCGAGGCCGTCGACGTCTTCTTCCTGGTGGTAGTAGCGCGGGGGCGAGACGACGTCGTCGAGGTAGAAATCGTCGAATACGCCGTTGAGGTTGTCGTTGTCGTTAGGGTTCAGAGAACGTTCTTCTTCTTCGTCGTGATTGCTGGGCGAGAGGACGCAGTCGTCGAGGATGTAATTAGCGCCGTCGTCGTACCATTCCATCTGACGTGGATCGGCTTCTTTTGCTGCTCCATCCGAGGTATTCGTCGGCTGCATGACTATGAACTACACTGAGGTTTGTCAAGATAAATGTATCTATATATATGTGTGTGTGTTTTGCTCTAGAAACTTTGGGTATCTCTGTTAATAAAAGAATGGTTTATGTGGTCATCTCTAGCATCGGAATCATCCATTCGAACAATAATACTTACTAGGTTGTTGCTGTATTGATCGTCGTCTTTGCAAGGACAATGCAGTTCAGCGGCTGCGACATTGCCTAGAAACGAATAAATAATAGAATATTTTATTATTGCAGGCAGGGTTGTTGTTGCCCCATTGGATACATCACATATGTACTATATACTACACACTTGGAGAAAGATAAGGGTACGGTCGGCTTACTATGCTTCATTCCATTGGAAATGTAGTCCAACCAAATTCGTTCGAGTATGTAATATCCAATTTATTTTTTTCACTGCTGAAGAATGATGAGGCAAATCTGTTGTTTGTCAGTAAAAGATCAAACCTTTAAGTAATAAGACTATAAAGCCGAAAACTGAACCGTACTCGAAGAGTAATACAACGGGGTTATGTGAGTGTATACTCGCTTTCACGACCGTTTTCATCGCCGATCAAGAGTAAGATTTTATTCTCTGTATATAACCTAAATAGGTCGTGGATGACGTGTCTCCGATCCTTGCAACGAGTCCGACTCAGAGCGTGCGGATTGTGTTGATTGCTCTTTTGATCGTATATATGGATGGAACTAATACTATTTTTTTGTTGGGTGACCACTTTTCCTAAAGATTTAACCATTGGAGAGAATGCATTACTTTTTAATTTTATATAAGTTATTCCAACACGTCTCTTTAGGGCTAAGCTGATTTCTCTATTATCTAGCCTTAGACGTGTAACTCTCATAAATGGGTGGTCGTGAGGATTTATACCTAAACCTGCGGATCCCTAAGCTTTGATACCATGTTGAGTGATCATTTTTCCTAAAAAGGTTAACCCTTACGTGATTGCATCACTTTTTAATTTTATATAATTTATTTCCAATACCTTTTTGCAGCAAAAGAGACGTAAACCGGTAATACACATTCACTACGAAAAACAAATCCCGCCCTCTAAACTCTTTCTCTTCTTCCTCTCGACTCTCCACGCCGAAAGCGAATAAACCGGCGTACCCTTCCACCCGACGACGAGGCACTTTCCGTCCAAACTCAGCGCGCAATACTTCCCGCACTCGAAGCTCCGCTTAACGGAATTCGCGTGCTCGAGCGACGATTCGCTCAGCTCCGTCTCCACAATCCCGAACCTCGCGAAGAACGCCCTCCACGTCTCCAACTTGGCGAACCTCAGCTTCCTCTCCCCCTCGTCGGCCGCCAACGAATCTCCGATCGAAGGCCCAAAAATCCTCGACTCGACGAACGCTCTATCCGAACAGTCGCCGTAGCAGCGGTCGGCGCAGTCGAAGTTCGCGCCGTAGAAGAAGAGCGCCTCGACGAAGCGTCTGACGAAGGCCGGCGAATTAACGTTCGCCTCGGCCTCGGCGACGACCATTGCGAGCGGATTCATCTTCCTTACGGCCATCATTAGGGTCTCGAGCTTCTTCCGATTCGATATCAGCTTCATGAAAACGTACTCTCCGTGGACGACCACCGCTTCTTCCTCGTCGTCGAGGTTCCTTCCAAGCTCGTTCGCATCGTCGAAGGGCAAGAGACGAAAGGAGAAATTTAGTTTCAACGACTTAGCCACGGTTTCGAGCAACGAGCCCGCCTTAAGGTTTCCCATGAACGGACACTCGAAGATGGACAGAGCAGTTATTCTGAGGTGCTCGACTGGTCGCTCGGTCCTCGACGCGAGGACTTGCATGAGAACCGTCATTTGTACGCCGGTTCGTATGTCTAGCTCGACGATGTGGACTTTTGCGTGGCCCGAAACTTGGTCGGCGATCGACTGAATGGTCGCGAAGTTAATTATCTGAGTGATCGGCGATTTTTGGTGGAGCGCCAGCAAGGACGACGGCGGCTGGCAGGCGGCGTCCGTCAGCCATTGGCCCATCATGCCCTTGCCGGAAAACTCGCCGGTTTCTCGGTCGATCTTCTCTCGGAGGGCCTCGGCGAAGTAGTACACCATTCGCCGCAAGGCGCTCGCTTTGTTAATATTATCGTAGCAGGTTCCTTGGAGTTTGCGGGCGGCGTCGAATTTCTTGTTGGAGACGTTCTCGGCGCACGATAGGAGGTCTTGGACGAGGCGAACGTCGCCATAGTTGTTAGAACTCTCGGACGTCTTCGAGGGTTCGTCGTCGCCGCCATTGGACGAACGGATGAAGTTTCGGGAGGCGAGCTCGATTATTTTGTTGATCGAGTCGTTTTCCGGTGATTGCTCCTCCTCATCCTCCTCGAGGGCCCCGCGGATCACGGTTCCGTTGGGCTTGTTTCCTTTGATTTTTTCGTAAAGGTTCAGAATTTCTAGCGATCCGAAGAGCATCGGGGACGAAGAAGAAGAGTCCTCGTCGGTTAGCTGGGAGCTTTCCTCGGGCTGGGGAGGACTAAAAGGTGGGGGCGGAACTACGTCGAGGTAAAAATTGTTGAAATCGTCGGGCAGGTAAAGCGGTTGGTCGATGCGATTGCTGGGCGAGGGCTCGCTTTCGTTTAGGATATTATTACGACTTGGTCCATCGGAGGTGGCCGATGGATGCATGATTATGAAGCTATATTTAACGTATCCGACGAGTTTCGAAAGGAGTTCTTTTTTTTTTTTTCTTTTTAATGATCTGCGTGCTCTGAAAATGGGTATATATATGTGTCCGTGTGTGTTAGTATCTGATCATCTCTAACATTGAAATCATCCATTGCTGTCCTGATCATGATCGATGGAAGGAGACAAAAGGGAGTTCAAGGGCTGCGATATTTGCCAAGAGAAACAATGCAATATTCTATGCAGGCAAGCGCCTCAGATACATCTGCTTGACCGTTCGACGCATCAGACAATGCACTACGCACTAACAGAAAGATACGAGTCGGTTTACTACGGATCGTTCGAAATAATGGAGTCGGAAATTTTCGTTGCTTTTCTGGGCAGCCCAATTTTTCGTTCTATTGCAGAAGAATGATGAGGGCAGATGCTTTGCGTAATAAAAACTACGCCGAAAACTTGAACGCCTTAGAATCAGTTTGTTATTAACTTCATGGACATGCATATTTAATCCGTGGCAACGATGAATGCGAAAATCTGTATGCGTCTAAGATTATAGATCACTATTCCGAGATAATAACTGTTTAGCTAGACAAAATATACACATCTAGGCGGGATTTTCAGGCGTTCCCCATTTGTCGAGTTTATATTTCAAATGATAAGTCGGAAGATGCATTCGACACAGTTTTTTTTCTCTTCTCGCGGTTGATGCTAATCGCCTTTGTGGCGTTCTCAGTATTAGAGATAATCGAAATTACACCACAAAGACTAAGCCGTCGTCATCGGTTTTGTAATAATATCACAGGTACAAATTCATTAGTTCAGATAATCGATATTCTCATAGCGCATCGATCGCTCGTATCGTAAAACACACGAGGCGTTTCTAATTTTTCCATCGCATTGTTCGTTGTCAGTTATGCGAATGCGCAGACATCTCATTTCTCATTTCTCTATCGCCCCCAACGCCTTTTCCTTTTCTCGACTTTCCACGCAGAAAGAGAATAAACCGGCGTACCCTTCCACCCGATAACGAGGCACTTTCCGTCCACTCCCAGCGTGCAATATTTTCCGCACTCTAAGCTTCTCGTCAAAGAAACCGCATGTTCGAGCGACGACTCGCTCATCTCAGCCTCCACCATCCCAAACCTCGCAAAAAACGCCCTCCACGTTTCCAACTTCACGAACCTGCTAAAATAGATGACCCTAATAACCCATATGTGTCCCACATCGGATAATTGAGAAGAGATTGAGTAGCTTATAAGTTGATGGGCTGCTCCACTTATCACCAATTGGTTTTATGATGGAACCCCATCAACTTATGTGGGTCAACTCTTCTCATACGTGAGCCCATAGGCATAGGCCCGGTAAAGGCTCAATAACGAAATCTAATAGAACCTGAGCTGCCTTTCTTCGTCGTCGGCCGCCAACGAATCCCTGACCGAAGGCCCAATAATCCTCGACTCGAAAAACGTCCTATGCGAATCGTCGCCGTCGTCGTCCCTAAAGCAGCACTCGGCGCAATCGAAACTCGCGCCGTAGAACAAAAGCGCCTCGACGAAGCGGTCGACAAAAACCCTCGAATTAACGTTCACCTCAGCCTCGGCGACCACCATGGCGAGCGGATTCATCCTCTTTACGATCATCATTAAACCCTCAAGCTTTTTCTGCTCGGAAACCATCCTCATGAAAACGAACTCGCCGTGGACGACCACCGCTTCGTCTTGCTCGCGGGCAGAGAGATTCCTTCGAAGCTCAGTCGTATCGTCGAGCGACAAGAGATTGAAGGAGAAGTTCAGATTCAAGGCCTTCGCTGCAGTTTCGAGCAACTTTTGCGCCTTACTAACGTACGCGAGCTGAAATTCGGCGATGGTTAGAGCGGTTATCTTTAGGCGTTCAACGGGTCGCTCGGGCCTCGAAGCTAGGACTTGCATTAAAACGGTCATCTGAAGCCCGCTTCGAATGTCTAGCTCGACGATGTGCACTTTTTTGTGGGAAGATACTTTTTCCGCTATCCAGCTGAATGCTTGTGAACGTAGTTATCTGATTGACTGGCGATTTTTGGTGAAGCGCGGCGAAGAACGAGGACGGCGTTTCGACGGCGTCCTTCACCAACTGGCTTATCACGCCTTTATTATTTTTGGTGTGCTTTCCGTTTTCCCTGTCTATTTTTTCGCGAAGCGCCTCGGCGAAGTAGTACACCATACGCCGCGTCGCGGTATTTTTATCACGGCTTGCTTCGTAGCACTTTTCGAGGAGTTTGCGGGCGGCGTCGAATTTCTTGAGAGAGACGCTCTCGGTGCACGATAGGAGGTCGTGGACGAGGTGAACGTCGTCGTTGTATGGATTGTTTATTTCCGAGGGGTTTTCGCCTCTAGATTTTGAATTGGATTGAAGGATGAAGTTTTGCGAGGCGCGCTCGATTATTTTATTGATCGGGATATTTTCTCCCGGCGTATCGTCGTCGTTATTCCACTGGGCGTGAATTGTGTTTCCATGCGCTTTGTTGCGCCTCCTTTTATAAACCTTGAGAATCTCGAGAGATTGAAAAGGAATAGAAGACGATGATGACGACTCCTGAGAATTTTCCTGGGATTGGACGGGGACGAGATCAGTACGCAGACCGACGCCTTCTTCTTCTTCTTCGCATGCTTGGAAAGGCGGCGAAGTAACGCTGCTAAGGCAAAAATCGTCGAAACCTTTGACGTTGTTAGTTAGAGAACGCATCTCTTCCTCGTAATAAGAAGGCGAGGGGACGCATTCGTCGAGGGTAAGTTTAGTATCGCAATTCTTATGTCCCATTGGGAGCTGATCTTCTTTTACTTGTTAGAGCTCCATCGAAGTTTTTCAGCTGCATGACTTATAAAGGGTTTCTTGAGAATCTCTTTTTTGTTCTAATGAACTGATGATGACTGAGGTCACCAACACATGGTTATATATATGCTCTCCACAACTTTGGAAATCAAAAGAAAAGAAAAAGACGATTTTATCTCATCGATCAATCTAGCTCTAACGTTGGAATCATCTCGCTTTGGGCTGTGCGGCTCATATTCTGCTATGTTTCCAAGAATGCAATACAATAAATATTCTCTGCAGGCCTCATCAAGCGCATCTGAATAATGTCTGTTTGGACACACATCACTTGTTGCAGTGTACTGCAGACTTGGAGAAAGATAATATTATTCGGCACTGAAGTAGAATATGTGATGCTTTTTGTCTGCGTAAAATACATCTCAATTCTCAAGTCTTACATTGAAAAAACTGAGCCAAAGATTGCAACATTTCGTATGTATAATGGATGGAATTTTTGTGCTAAAAAGATTTTTAAGAACCTTCATCTTCATCCAACATCTTGCAGTTGCTCTTCACCTTTGTGTACGTACAACCATTAAAAACAGAAAAATGACCATAGCTAGTTTGTCTTTCAATAACTATTTTACTCATTGCGTTATTACATGGGGTGCATAGTAATGTTGCATACCAACGCCTCTCTATATAGAGTCGCGCTTATACTTGCTCCTTGGGAAGTTTTAATTGTCAGGGGAGTTAAAACTGCCAAATTCATCCAATTTGGTGTATCAATTACACCATAATTTTAAGCCAATTAAATAACTGCTCTAGAAAAAATAACTGCTCTAAATGACGTGCCCCTTCTAAATAACTTACAAATCAGTTTTTCTCTTATGTATTAACAAATGGTACATAATTAAAACGTTTAAATTAACAATAATTTGTATACAATAAATTATATTATTATTTATAATTTACAATAAAATTATATTATTATTTATAATTTAGTGCACACACATAGAGTGTGCCAAATTACTAGTGAATATTAATTAGGGATGGCAATGGGCGGGTTCGGGGCTGGTATTGGACATACCGTCACCATACCAAATTTTTGTTCTTAATACCATCCCCACTAATTCACCACTTATGGTGAATTGGTTCGGGGATGGGTAATCACCATTCGGGGATCGGGTTCCCCATATTCATGTATATCCAACAACTTAATAATATTTTGCAACAAAAAACTAAATAATGTAATATAGACAAATTAATATTTAAAATATGATATTGAATTATAAAAAAATTAATATAATATGTGAATGAAATATATATGTATTGTGAAGAATATATATTTAGAGTAAATTATTTTTCTAAATAATATTGAATCTAAAAGGATGATCTTTTAAAAATCTTAGATTCAACTGTTTTTTATATTTTTTATTAATCAATCTAATTGGAGGACGGTGAATCACCGCTTGATTCAAATGGGGCCGGGTTCGGGGCCGGGGATGGGTTAAGAACATTATTACCATCCCCATCCCGTCCCTGCTCTTTCACCAACGGGGAATCGCCGTCAACTCCCCATCCCCGTCTTGACCGGGGATTCCCCGTCCCAATAGCCTCGGGTCCCGACGGGGATGGTTCACCGTGGAAAATTTTCCACCCCTAATATTAATAGGTAAGGTAAAAAGTCCGCCACTGCATGCATACCTTCGAATGTATTTTAACGTTTTTTAGGGATACTTGTTATTTTAGTCCCTCTTTTATTACGCAAAATCACTTTTAGTCCCCAAAAAATACACCACATCAGTAACGGTCCCTCGGTTATTTTCCGTTAATCAATGTTAGTCCATTCCGTCTTATTTGACCGAATTGACCGTTAAATCTGACGGGATTGACCGTTAGTCCCAATTGCATGCAACGAGGTTACGATCAAGCCCTAAATTACACCCAAAGAAATGAAATCGCCTAGGTAATGATCTCAACTATAATATCTAAAACATTTTTAAATCTTTATTTAAGTTATTTATGTAAACGAAGGAGAAGGTAGCGTTAGGGTGTACCACTTTCCTAGTTGGTAATAATTTGTAAGGGACATTAGAATTCTTATGCTAGTTATTAATTTTAGGGACTGAGTAGGAAATTGCTCATCGTATTTAGGCTTGGACTCTACATCCCAATCACTACAGAAAACGAGATCGCGCCTCACCTACCAATGAAAGGTGGGTTTTCTTCGACGAGCCCCCTAATTCGTCCCGCGGTAAAAAAACTCGCCTTTCAAAGGGCTGGGACGAAGAGCAACCATAATGAGACTCAATCGATTCCTCTTCCCTTGATTCAACAGCCCAGAAATTTTCAAGTTGGGCTTGGATTGTTGATAGTGACAACAAAGATGTCCATATGGCTGAGCCAATCTCTATGCTGCCACATGATCGTACTGTGCCCGTGACCCAGCTTTTTTCGGCGGTGCAAACTCATTCGAACGAAAATGGCTCGTTGAATGATGGGACTAGCTCTGAAGAAGGTCAAGTGGAGAAATCGAAATCCAAGGTTGTGACATCTGCTGCTAGCGTTGAGACTAGCGGATCTCGCATATGTCTGATGCTAACGATGAGAATGTCAAACAAGAAACGGGAACTTTCGATGTGCCCTTTTCGGAGCGGGGCTTCGTTTCTAAACAAGAGACTGGAAATTCTGATGCCCCACAACGAGTTGGGAGTTTGAATCTTAACATGAATTTTGCAGCTAATCCATCGCAAACTGCTCATGTTGCTTCTCCTCTCTTGATGTTTGGATCGGGGAAGATGACCGATCTCTTACATGTAAGTAATCGGTGGCGGCGTTGGCACTAGAGTGCTGCTCCTCCTCGCCTGATATCTCAGCTTGCAAGCCTTTCAGAAGCGCATAAACTCTTACTTTTAACGGTCAATTAGGCGATTTTAATTTTTTGGGGGTAATTTAGGGTTTTTGGAGCAACATCATAACCTCGTTGCATGCAATTTGGGCCTAACGGTCAATCCCGTCAGATTTAACGGTCGATTCGGTCAAATAAGACGGAATGGACTAACATTGATTAACGGAAAATAACCGAGGGACCGTTACTGATGTGTATGTTCGGGGGACTAAAAGTGGTTTTGGGTAATAACAGAGGGACTAAAATAGCAATTATCCCCCTTTTTTTTTACAAAACATTATGGCTGCGTTTGAATCGAGAAAGATGGTGAGGAAAAGAAAACTAGAGAGAAACGATATCCGCTAGTTGTTTCTTCATTTTCATTGCTTTAAGATTAATTACGTTAGTGTTTTTTACTCACCTATTTCTCTAATAAAAAGAAAAACAACAAAAAATTAGTTTTCATTTTTCATTTCTTTTCATTTCCTCACTAAATTCCTTCAACCAAGCACATCATATATGTTTATTGGATCGGGAAGGTCGGTCTGGTCGGTGGCTGGAATCTAACATAGCATCCGTATGAACTTCCGCTAACGTGATCGTGAAGTGAACACGTGTATCTACACTGTTCGTAAGACAATATCACCCTAATATTACGTTATTATAAGGCGAACTAATCGAAACTCGAGATTTTATTGTTGAGCTACGCGAATATGCAATTTCTCCGGACCCAAACTCGACCCTCTACGCCTTCTCCTTCTCTCAATTTTCCACGCAGACAGCGAATAAACCGGCGTTTTCTTCCACCCGATAACTAGGCACTTTCCGTCCACGCCCAACGTGCAGTATTTCCCGCACTCTAAGCTTCGCGTCAGAGAAATCGCATGTTTGAGCGACGACTCGCTAAGCTCAGCCTCCACCATCCCAAACCTCGCAAAAAATGCCCTCCACATTTCTAACTTCACAAACCTGTTAAAATAGATAACCGTAATAACCCATGTATGTCCCATATTGGGTAATTGCGAAGAGATTCAATAGCTTATAAGTTGATGGTCTACTCCATTTATCACCAATTGGTTTTAGGATGAAATCCATCAACTCATGTGTGCCAACTCTTCTCATATGTGGGCCATGGCATAGTCCTGATAAAGGCCCAATAACGAAATCTAACAGAAACTGAGCTGCCTTTCTTCATTGTCGGTCGCCAACGAATCTCCGATCGAAGGCCCGAAAATCCTCAACTCGAGAAACGTCATGTCCGAAAAATCGCCGCCGCGGTCATCCTTAAAGCAGCGCTCGACGCGATCGAAGCTCGCGCCGTAGAAGAAGAGCACCTCGACGAAGCGCTCGACGAAAACCCTAGAATTGATATTCGCCTCGACCTCCGCGAAGACATCGGCGAGCGGATGCATCCTCCTTATGGCCGTCATCAGGCACTCGAGCTTCCCGGACGAGCTCTCCGTGGACCACCGCTGCTTCGTCCGCCACGCGGGCCAATAGGTTTTTGCCACCTGGCTCGCCCACGTCGTCGAAGGGCAAGAGACGAAAGGAGAAATTCAGATGCAAGGACTTAGCCACGGTTTTGAGCAGTGCTCCCGCCGATTTGTGGTCGACCTTAAGCGGACAGTCGTCGACGGGCAAAGCGGTTATCTTTACGTGTTCGACCGGGCGCTCTTTTCTCGATGCTAAAACTTGCATGAGAACCGTCATTTGTACGCCGTTTCGTACGTCTAGCTCGACTATGTGCACCTTTGCGGGACGAATTTTGGTTGGCGATCGACTGAATGGTCGCTAAATTAATTATCTGATTGACGGGCGATTTTTGGTGGAGCGCGAGCAGTAGCGAGGGCGGCGCGGCGATGGCGTCCGTCGACCAGAGGTTCGTCATCGAGCGCTTGTTCGAAGTAATTTTTCTGGTTTCTCGGTCGATCTTTGATAAGTTCAGATTTATGCTATTTTGCACCCCGTATAAGTATATAATTGATCGTTATTCATCGAATTATCATCGAATATTCTAATTTTGCGCACATATATCTTGTTCGACAGATATCGGAGCAAACTCGACCAAATCGGGAAGATTCGAAGTGAATCGCCAAAATCAGACACTTTGGGCCATTTTGTAATTTTCGAAAGTTATGTGGCGAACCTGCAATTTACCAGACTCTAATTCCTTGGGAATTGGTGTACAAGGAAGGAAGAATATTACGTGGAAAGCTAAAGGAAGATTTGATTTTTTTATTCAAATTGAAAAGGAGATATCTAAGGAATTGCATTAAGTCGGTTTAGATATTCCTTCCTATAAAAAGTCACGCAGAGACAGCGAATAGGGGGGAACCGATTGCTGAAATAAAAGAGAGCAGCGAAGGAGAGCTTTGGAAGCAGCGAATCATAGACAGACTTGGAGGCAGCGAATAAGAAATTAAAAAAGCAGAGGACGGCTGTAGAGAAGAGAGCAGAGGGCGATCGAGGAGCTTTGCCAGCGAAGAAGAAAAATAATATGAAAACCTACGGCTGAAATAAAAGAAGAGGCGACGACACGAGATTATTGCCGGCCAACGAAAGCGAAGTTTTATATAATTTCTCTATTATGCCTATGAATATTTTGTGTTTTTATTTTATTAATATGCTAGCTTAAGTTTTTTTGTGATTAAGGTCATGGTAGGCCGGATAATGACTACGTATTAATATTTTTCTTATCCTATTTGATCGTGTGAATCGAGTCATGTGTTCTTTGTTTGCGCTTAATGCTTGTGTATGCCTGATCAACATATGCATGTTTATTTGATTGGTTTATGAGACGGACAAAGTGATTAGACTGATTAGAACGCTATCGAACATCACTACGTAAAACCGACCAGAGATGGAATTCGGTTTCGTATGTGTGATTTCCGAATCCTTAAGCGCCGAAAGCGTTTGAGCTCGGGGAATTTCATAGAGATTGAATGCATGCGTGGAAACTACAATCCTATAGACATATACGGGTTGGTTCTCTATCGCATAGGATCGCTATTGCGGGACAAACGAGTAGCGATTGTCTTAGGAAATTTTACCTTGACTGAGATTCATGATGATTAGATAGGATAGATTTTATAAAGACGTAGGAATTATTTGTGCTGAACATGTGCCTTGGTCACTCGCCGTCAATTGATTTTTATCTCATCTATTTTATCTGCGTCTATTTTATTATTTGCGCTTTTATCTCGTTGAATTAAATCATTAAAACTATAAAAAATTCTCTTAGTCTAAATTAAAATTAGGTTTAATATCTTAGAATTGATCAAGCATCTTCGTGGATCGATACTCGGACTTCGTCCGTTTTATACTACTTGCACGACCTAGTACACTTGCTAGTATTTGAGCGTGTCAAGTTTTTGGCGCCGTTGCCGGGGATAGCTATATTATTAATTTTAGGATTTATTCTGAGTTTTATTTAGACGTTTTATTTCTCGCTTATTATTATTATTATTTTATTATTATTATTATTATTATTTTTACTATTTTTGCCAATTCGCTTACGCTGATTTTTCATCTTTTGCAGATAATTCGTATTAGTGCATGACACGAAGCTCGAGGAACTTACCATTGCTATTTGACGCAGAAATTGAAGCAACGTGTCGGCGAAACAATCGAAATCGTAGACTGAGAATGGATAATCAAGAACACGAGGAAGAACAGATGGTTCCGCCACGGCCCACTTTACTAAGTCGAGCGCTTCCAGGAATTTTCGATGACAACGACCCGATTGCCATCCCGCCAGGACCAAATAATCATTTTGAGATTAAACCCGTTACTATACAGATGGTGACGGGTTCAGCACAGTTTCATGGGCTTACGAATGAGGATGCAAATTCACATATTCTGAAATTTACTCAAATTTGCAGAACTATTAAGTATCCTGGCGTCTCCACAGAAGTGATAAGACTGACATTTTTTCCCTTTTCTTTGACAGGAAAGGCTTCTGAATGGTTCTCATCATTGCCACATGCATCTATCACTAGTTGGGAGCAACTAGTGGAGTGTTTTTTGGGGAAATATTACCCCCTGTCAAGGACCAGCGAAATTAGGAGCCAGTTAGTAAACTTCAAACAAGAAGGTGGCGAATCTCTGAGCGATGCATGGAGTAGGTACAAGAGCCTTCTGCGACAATGTCCGAACCACAGCATACCCCTGAGCGTCCAGATGCAGTCATTTTTCTTAGGACTGAGCACACCAAATAAAAGGATCGTCGACGGCGGATGCACACGAAACTTTATGGAGTTAGGCGACGAGGAAGCACTCGAGGCCATCGAGCGAGTCGCAGCCTACCCCGCCAGATATAGTGAGCATGATCTGGACCGACGGACGGCTGGGGTGCATGAGATAAGTAGCTCGTTGGAGGCACAATTGGAAGCCATACATAAACGGTTAGACCAGATACACTCCATGGACCCTGAGGCGGTGAACTACATCCACAATAGGCAAAAGAATGCGTACTCCAACACATACGACCCAAGCTGGCGAGGCCATCCGAATTTGTCGTACGGAAACTCGCACTACTTAAAGCCTCCAGAAGCTCAAAATCAACAGATGGGCCACCAACGAAACAAAAAGCCGATTGGGAGATAGCATTTGAGAAATTGGCGGGCTATCAAGGCGATCAGAGTCGTAAGATAGACGAACGATTCAACAAGATAGAGGACACAATACAAAGTTTGGCGACTACAGTAGGGCATCTAACAAATTCAATGTCCGAGCGCAAGCCAGGCACACTCCCAAGCGACACTGAAAAGAACCCTCGAGAGCACGTTAAGGCCATTCAGCTGAGAAATGGGAAGAAGCTTGAATCAACCAAGGAGACCAAGGTTGAAGAGGAAGCAAAGGAGACCGAAAACAACGATGAAAGCAAGGTCACGACCAAAGACGCAACTCATCACGACCATAGGAAGGACCAGCGGGATGAAGAAGTGGAGACCGAGCTAGATTCTCTTGCAGTGGAAAAGAAGGTCGACCCACTCCCACCAGTCAAGATTCGACCTCCATATCCCGCGGCACTACGAAGGGGAAAACTGGATAAGAACTTCGAGCGCTTTATTAATATTTTTAGGAAGTTAGAAATTAACATCCCTTTTTGTGAAGCTCTTTTACAGATTCCAAAGTACGCCAAATTTTTCAAGGAGTTGCTATCAAACAGGAACAAGCTAGAGCAATATGGGACGATAGCCCTTAATGAAGAATGCTCTGCGGTGTTACAAAGGAAGCTACCACCAAAGCTCAAAGATAGGGGGAGTTTTTCTATTCCTTGTTCCATAGGCTCATTATCATTTACTAATGTCCTTTGTGATTTAGGAGCGAGTATTAACTTGCTACCCTTTTCACTTCTGAAAAAGCTAGGGATAGGTGAGCCAAAGCCTACATCTACGATTCTCCAACTAGCGGATAGATCGATCACATACCCACGAGGAGTAGTGGAGGACGTGCTAGTGAAGGTTGGAGAGCATTACTTCCCAGCCGATTTCGTGGTGCTAGACATGGAAGAAGACACCGACATGCCTCTAATTTTAGGAAGACCGTTTCTGAATACGGCAAGAGCTCTTATTGATGTTGGTAATGGTAAACTCATCCTACAGGTTGGGGATGAGAAAGTTACATTTGATGTTTATAAAGCAATGAAACACCCTCCTGATGATGATTCTTGTTCCTTTATCGATAGTATTGATGCATGTGCTCTGGAGTATTTTAAAATTTTCAGGAATAAGGAAAAATTGGAAGCATGCCTAGTTGGAGACAAGTCCGAAGAGATAGCCGATACCGTAGCAAGCTTAGAAGCGAACCCACCTCATCGGAGGTCGG
The DNA here is from genome assembly GCA_027422505.1 of Craterostigma plantagineum. NCBI lineage: Eukaryota > Viridiplantae > Streptophyta > Magnoliopsida > Lamiales > Linderniaceae > Craterostigma > Craterostigma plantagineum. Next base: position 147,881 of record JAPQWV010000747.1, on the reverse strand, counting down.
CCAAGCCAAAAGTAGAGCGGCTAGATCGATCATCAGTCATACAACCTCGACCATCAATAGAGGACCCACCGATTTTAGAACTTAAACCTTTACCTAGTCACCTTAAATATGTTTACCTTGGTGCTCTTGATACTTTACCCGTGATTATTTCTTCCACTTTGACAGATCTAATGGAAGAAAAGCTAGTGAGGGTGCTAAGAGAACACAAACGAGCATTCGCATGGAAGGTTGCTGACATCAGGGGAGTAAGCCCGACCGTTTGCATGCACAAGATTTTGATGGAAGATTCTTACAAGCCGGTCGCACAACCACAAAGACGCCTAAACCCAGCGATGCAAGAAGTGGTGAAAAAGGAGGTAATTAAGCTTTTGGACGCAGGTATTATCTACCCTATCTCTGATAGCGCATGGGTTAGTCCAACCCAAGTTGTTCCTAAAAAGGGAGGTATGACTGTTATAAAGAATGCTTCTAATGAGTTGATTCCCACGAGGACCGTTACGGGGTGGCGTGTATGCATAGATTATAGGAAATTGAATGATGCCACCCGTAAAGATCATTTCCCCCTTCCCTTTATAGATCAAATGTTAGAAAGACTAGCTGGACATGAGTTTTATTGCTTTCTAGATGGTTATTCAGGTTATAATCAGATTTCTATTGCACTTGAGGATCAGGAAAAGACGACTTTTACTTGTCCTTATGGTACTTTTGCATATAGACGTATGCCATTCGGATTATGTAATGCACCAGCTACTTTTCAGAGATGCATGCTTGCTATTTTTCATGACATGGTTGAGAAGTTTATGGAGATATTCATGGATGATTTTTCTGTATTTGGGTCTACGTTTGATACATGCCTTGATAATTTAGCATCCGTTCTATCACGATGCGAAGAGACTAACCTTGTCCTAAATTGGGAGAAGTGTCATTTTATGGTACAGGAAGGTATAGTTCTCGGGCACAAGGTATCGCATAAAGGAATTGAGGTGGATCGAGCCAAGGTTGACGCGATTGAGCAGTTGCCACCACCTACGTCAGTGAAGGGGGTTCGAAGCTTCTTGGGACACGCAGGATTCTATCGACGCTTCATAAAGGATTTTTCAAAAATAGCTAAGCCATTATCTAATTTACTTGTTAAAGATGCTATTTTTAACTTCACTGATGATTGTTTGCAGGCTTTTCAAACTTTAAAGGAGAAACTCACCACCGCCCCAGTGATGGTCGCACCAGACTGGACACTCCCATTTATACTAATGTGCGATGCTAGCGATGGTGCGGTAGGTGCGGTTCTAGGACAACGCAAGGATAAGGTATTTCAAGTCATTTACTACGCTAGTAAAACTCTGGACGATGCCCAGAGGAATTATGCTACTACTGAGAAAGAGTTACTAGCCGTGGTATTTGCAGTAGATAAATTTCATTCTTACCTAGTGTTGAATAAGGTAATCATCTACACTGATCATGCTGCACTTAGATACTTATTTGCTAAGAAAGATGCTAAGCCTAGGTTGATTCGCTGGATTTTACTACTTCAAGAGTATGACTTAGAGATTCGTGATAAGAAAGGTGTTGAGAATGTGATAGCTGATCATTTATCTAGGTTAGATAATTCGCATGAGCAGGATAAAGAGCTACCTATCGACGAATGTTTTCCTGATGAACAATTATATGCTTTAATTGATACATCATTACCTTGGTACGCGGATTTTGCGAATTATGCTGCTACAGGTGAGATTCCCTCAGGCTTGAGTTTTCATCAGAAGAAGAAATTTCTCTCTGATGCGAAACACTACCTGTGGGACGATCCATTCCTATACAAGATCTGTTCTGATCAGGTAATCCGGCGATGTATACCCGCCGAAGAGGTGAGCTCGGTTTTATCTCATTGTCATGCGGGGTTGACGGGTGGACACCATGGACCCACTAGGACTGCATTTAAAGTATTACAATCGGGTTTGTTTTGGCCTACTTTGTTTAAGGATGCGCATGCTTATGTTACCTCATGTGATCGTTGTCAGCGTACGGGTGCTATGTCTCGAAAACATGAAATGCCTTTGAATATCATGTTAGAAATAGAGCTCTTTGATGTGTGGGGCATTGATTTTATGGGACCTTTTCCTAGCTCATGCTCAAATAAGTATATCTTGGTAGCAGTAGATTATGTGTCTAAATGGGTAGAGGCAGAGGCATGTAGGACCAATGATGCACGCGTAGTCATTCGATTTCTTAAGAAGCATATTTTTACTCGTTTTGGTACACCTAGGGCAATAATTAGTGATGGCGGTACTCACTTCTGTAACAAGTTATTTGCTAATTTGTTGTCTAAGTATGGTGTGAAACATAAAGTGTCTACCCCATACCATCCTCAGACTAGTGGACAGGTAGAGGTTTCGAATAGGGAGCTGAAGCAGATCTTGGAAAAGACGGTGAACGCCTCAAGGAAAGATTGGTCGCTCAAGTTAGATGACGCGCTATGGGCGTACCGCACCGCATATAAAACTCCGATAGGGACTTCGCCGTTTCGTCTTGTTTTTGGAAAAGCATGCCATTTACCTGTAGAATTAGAACACCGTGCATATTGGGCTATTAAAAAGCTAAATTTTGATTTGTCTGAAGCAGGTAAAAATAGGCTGCTCCAGCTGAACGAGATGGACGAGTTTCGTCAACAATCGTACGAGAATGCCAAGTTATATAAGGAGCGTACAAAGAAGTGGCATGACAAGAAGATCATAAAAAGGGAGTTCAAAGTCGGCGATCGCGTCTTGCTATTCAACTCGAGGCTACGTCTCTTTCCAGGGAAGTTAAAGAGTAAGTGGGTAGGCCCCTACATAGTACAGAAAGTATTTCCATCCGGAGCCGTACAAATCCTTATCAATGGGAAGGACGAGCACACAGTTAATGGGCAACGCTTGAAACTCTACGACGACGGGGAAATGGGCAAAGCGAACTTGGTATTCCTTGAAGAACCTAGTGCTACTAATATTCCTGCTTTATGTTGTTCTGTGCCTTTCAGGGACACCTCGTCTGGAGAGAATACCAGCGAGCTGAAGGACCTCCAGAACACCAAAGCAAGCCTAGACACCAAGCCACCCTGATCGTCTCGACAGTCGAGCTAACGACTTTAAAAACAGCGCTTCTTGGGAGGCAACCCAAGTATTATCGATGCATATATTATATTTAGTCCTATTATTCTAAGTATTATCTTTTTCTAATAAAACTCGCTTTCACGGTGCGCCTAGTCATGTTTGTTTCGCAGGTTTATAACTAGTTTGGGGGTTGTACGTTCGCGATGGTTGCTTGCTCGAGTCAACAAAGTCTTCTACATCAACGGAAAATTCAGGGCAGTGTCACTTCTACTCTCTCTTTACTTTAATTTACACATTGAGGACAATGTGCTATTTAGTTTGGGGGTGGGATGTGACAATGCTAGATTCAATATGCTTACATGTTTAGGTATCGACGTATTTCGGTCAATTTAGTGGGGTAGAACTGATGAAGGTTGCGATTTGAACGTCATCTGTGGAATCTCCTGTCAATGATGAAATTTTTTGAAATTTTACCATGTCGAGATATGATTCGATGAATTGAGTGAGATAGTCTTACATGTTGCATTGTCGTGATATTAGCATGATTATTTGGCTATATTGACTGCTTTAGGAGAGTATTGCGTATCATGAAGCACAAACCCAGCTATATATGTGAGTTTTTTTTTGAGCCTTCAGAGATGAATTCAGAGCAACTCATTATGCTCGGTGTTTATTCTTGTGTGACACGCATGGACTGAATATTTTCGAACTTGCTCTGTTATGCATGTCAATGGTTACTATGTGGATTTTTGTGTGCGAAAATGAGAAGGGCACTAGGATTGAGTCATTGGCCTAAATATTCCCCTACCTTACGTATTACCACTTAGTGAGCCCCTTTGAGCCTATTTGACTTATTTGTTGATTTGGAGCCCAGATATTTAGCCTAATTGCCTCAAATTTAGCCTATACGACCCCTCATTAACGTGTTAATTTATCGATATCGTGAATAGTAACTTGTTGGTTGAGAAGGATCTAATCGCCGATGCATGTTAGTTATGAGTTCGTCCTACGATATAGATCTCTCGTCGAAATATTGCAGCGGACTAGAAACCTCTTCCTTGGATAAGATGAAAAAAAAAATATTGGAGGGGCTGGTTCAAAAAAAAAAAAAGTTGAAAAAAAAAAAAAAAGAGAAGAAGAAAACAGGCGAGAAGAGCTAGAAAAGGAAAAAGGACGAGTCGAGTGAAAAATAGGCGCGGCGTTAGAAGAGCGAAATAAGTGGTTAGAAGAACGATTCGATGATTGACACGTTTGATATTTTTAAGCTCACTTTTCCATATGACGCACCTTTCAAAACCCGAGCCCCATTACAACCTTTGATGAAAGACCCTTTTATTCGTGCATGACTTCTACTATGTGACTATGATGTGATATATTTGCAAGCATAGAGTAATATCTTTTCATGTCGTGCATTGAGCGTCTTTATACAGTACCCTTAAAAAAAAAAAAAACTTCGAGCGACTTGAGCGATCCTTGTGAGAGTTGTGAATTGATGCGTGGTATAATTCTAGAAATGTCTTTCATGCTATGATAAGATTGCGACTTATTGCCTCATACCTCGTGTTTTGACTTGATCGTTCATAAGTCGATGATTATCTTGACTTTATATGTTTTTACGTTTTCTGAGATAAAACAGGAGAATTTCATTGACTGATGTTCTATAATCCTAACTTACCTTGGTTTTATTTCGCTTTATGATCGAGGACGATCGAAGCTAGTTTGGGGGTTGTTGATAAGTTCAGATTTATGCTATTTTTGCACCCCGTATAAGTATATAATTGATCGTTATTCATCGAATTATCATCGAATATTCTAATTTTGCGCACATATATCTTGTTCGACAGATATCGGAGCAAACTCGACCAAATCGGGAAGATTCGAAGTGAATCGCCAAAATCAGACACTTTGGGCCATTTTGTAATTTTCGAAAGTTATGTGGCGAACCTGCAATTTACCAGACTCTAATTCCTTGGGAATTGGTGTACAAGGAAGGAAGAATATTACGTGGAAAGCTAAAGGAAGATTTGATTTTTTTATTCAAATTGAAAAGGAGATATCTAAGGAATTGCATTAAGTCGGTTTAGATATTCCTTCCTATAAAAAGTCACGCAGAGACAGCGAATAGGGGGGAACCGATTGCTGAAATAAAAGAGAGCAGCGAAGGAGAGCTTTGGAAGCAGCGAATCATAGACAGACTTGGAGGCAGCGAATAAGAAATTAAAAAAGCAGAGGACGGCTGTAGAGAAGAGAGCAGAGGGCGATCGAGGAGCTTTGCCAGCGAAGAAGAAAAATAATATGAAAACCTACGGCTGAAATAAAAGAAGAGGCGACGACACGAGATTATTGCCGGCCAACGAAAGCGAAGTTTTATATAATTTTTCTATTATGCCTATGAATATTTTGTGTTTTTATTTTATTAATATGCTAGCTTAAGTTTTTTTGTGATTAAGGTCATGGTAGGCCGGATAATGACTACGTATTAATATTTTTCTTATCCTATTTGATCGTGTGAATCGAGTCATGTGTTCTTTGTTTGCGCTTAATGCTTGTGTATGCCTGATCAACATATGCATGTTTATTTGATTGGTTTATGAGACGGACAAAGTGATTAGACTGATTAGAACGATAATATCGAACATCACTACGTAAAACCGACCAGAGATGGAATTCGGTTTCGTATGTGTGGTTTCCGAATCCTTAAGCGCCGAAAGCGTTTGAGCTCGGGGAATTTCATAGAGATTGAATGCATGCGTGGAAACTACAATCCTATAGACATATACGGGTTGGTTCTCTATCGCATAGGATCGCTATTGCGGGACAAACGAGTAGCGATTGTCTTAGGAAATTTTACCTTGACTGAGATTCATGATGATTAGATAGGATAGATTTTATAAAGACGTAGGAATTATTTGTGCTGAACATGTGCCTTGGTCACTCGCCGTCAATTGATTTTTATCTCATCTATTTTATCTGCGTCTATTTTATTATTTGCGCTTTTATCTCGTTGAATTAAATCATTAAAACTATAAAAAATTCTCTTAGTCTAAATTAAAATTAGGTTTAATATCTTAGAATTAATCAAGCTATCTTCGTGGATCGATACTCGGACTTCGTCCGTTTTATACTACTTGCACGACCTAGTACACTTGCTAGTATTTGAGCGTGTCAATCTTCTCTAGGAGGGCCTCGGCGAAGTAGTACGCCAGTCGCTGCAGTGCGGATGTTTTGTTATCGCGGCGCTTCGTAGCACTTTTCGAGGAGTCGCGGGCGGCATTGAACTTTTTGAGAGAGACGTTCTCGCGGCACGATAGGAGGTCGTGGATGAGGCGAACTTCGCCGTCGTCGCACGGATTGTTTATTTGCGAGGGCTTTTCGTCCGTAGATTGTGTATTGATCGAATGATGAAGTTTTGCGATGCGAGTTCGATTATTTTGTTGATCGAGATATTTCTCCCTGTGTATCGTCGTTGTCGTCGTTAGTCCACTGAGCGTGGATCGTCTTTCCATGCGCTTTGTTGCGCCTATTTCATAAACCTTCAGAATCTCGAGCGATTCAAAAGGAACAGAAGACGACGATGATGATGGTGAATCATGAGCTGGGATTTGAGGGGACTGAGATCAGTAACTCTTCTAAGGTAAAAATCGTTGAAATTTCGAGGGCGCATTTCTTCCTCGTAACGAGAAGGCGAGGGGACGCATTCGTTGAGGGAATGATTAATATGATCATCCTTTTTTTCCGCCGTCGTATGGGGAAGATTTCCTTCTTTTGCATCTTTACTTACAGCTCCATCTTCCGAGTTAGTCCCCGGTGTTTACCCTATGAACCAATTTAGTCTCCGATGTTCCGCGGAGACAAATTTAGTCCCGATGTTATCGAAAATGAAATTGGTCACTCCATCAGTCCGAGCGTCAATTTAGACGGCGATGGTATTTGCGACGGTATTAGCAACGGATATTCCGTCGCTAAATGAAAAGTTAAAAAAAAAACATTAAAATGAGGAAAAAATTCAAAAAAGGAAAAAAATTCAAAAAGATAGAGTAAAAATTGCAAAAAAATAAACAGAACATTACAAATAAATTGAATAAAAAAATAAATAATAAAATAATAATTAATAATAAAAATAAAATAATAAACTAAAATAAAAATAAAAATGATAAATATAAATTTGATAAATATAAATTCAAGATTTAAAAAAGTAAATACTAAAAATACATTTATCTATTAAAAATTAAATAAAAAGGAAAAACAAAACTAAGGATAAAAAATGCCTCGAATTTTTTTTAACAAATATACTGGGATGATTGCATCGCCGTTACAGTTCTTGAATTTTTTTAACATTATCACGATTAATTGACGATAATTCCCGATCTCGTCTTTGTCCAGTTAACGGCGATGAAATCATCCCAGCATTTTTATTAAAAAAAAAATCAAGAACTGGGATGATTATGTCCTCATGAACATAGCAGCGGCCTTCGTAAAACTTTTAGAGGCATTTTTTATCCTTAATTGTGTTTTTCATTTTTATTTAATTTTTAATAAATACATATATTTTTATTTTTTACTTTCAAATCCTAAATTTATATTTATCATTTTTTATTTTAATTTTAGTTTATCATTAATTTTTATTTATTTTTTATGATTATCTATTTTTGTATTTAATTTATTAGTAATATTCTCTTTTTTTTTTTGAATTTTTTATTCTATTTTTTGAAATTCTTTCCTTTTTTTTTGGATTTTTTCCTCATTTTAAAGATTTTTTAACTTTTTCATTTAGCGACGGAATATCCTTCGCTAATACCGTCGGAAATAACATCGCCGTCTAAATTGATGCTCGGACTGACGGAGTGACCAATTTGGTTCATTTTCGATAACACCGGGACTAAATTGGTCTCCGCAGAACATCGGGGACTAAACTGGTTCCCGAGGTAACATTGAGACTATTTTAGGCTTTTGCCCGTTTTCTTGATGATCACTTTTTTGATGTTTTTCTTTAAGAGCTTCTCCAGTCGTACGCTAAAATGAAACGTATACAACAAAATCCCCTCCAATCGATACGAATAGTCATACCTAAAATGGGTTTTGCTGATTTTCTCTCACCTCAAAAACTCAAATATGCGTCTGTACTATTCATCAACCTAAATGTTTTTAGCTCTTTCAAAAAGACCCCAATTTAATACATAATTTGTTTTTAACCCAAAATGCTTTAATGAATCTATTATATTCTATTTTCTTTATTCCTTTAAAATAGCATGATACGTAAATAATGTTTTAATATTGTAAAGTTATTTTATTAAACGTTTTCTCATTTATTTTAAATATTGAATTTAAATAATATTATTGTACTAATAATATTGAATTTTAAATAATATCATCGTTTAATTTTTTAGTTGTTGTCTAATTTGTAAATTTTTATTATAAATGGATAATACTGAAAAGTTGTAAACTTTGGTGTGGAAAATGATATTCTAAATATTCTTTTGAGGTTGAAAATGAGTTTAATGGTTGGAGAAGAATTACTGTTTGATGTGACATTTACTGTATTTTGGGTTTGAGAATAGGTTTTTCGATTGGAGATGGCCTAATGAATTGATGTTTTGAGTTTTGTTTACCAATTTTCATGCTTCTATATATACTCTGCCAACTTAGGAAATCTAGGTTAAAAGGGAAATAAGGAAAATAATGATTCGTCCCATCATCTCTAACATTGGAATCATCACCCTTTGGGCAGTGCGGCTCATATTCTGCTATGTTTCCAAGAAAGTAATACAATAAATATTCTATGTAGGCCTCAAGCGAATATGAATTTGCCTCTGTTTGGACATGCATCAGTAGTAGAAATATAATGTACTGCGGACTTGGAGAAAACGGCAGTGAAGAAGTAGAATATATAAATGCCTTTTGGCTGTAAATAATTATCAAGGCTTACATTGACAAAAAGGGAAAAAAAAAACTGAGCCAAAGATTGGGGACCAAAATTCATCTCAATCATATCTTCATTCAATCATATTCATGAAAGAAAAAAAGGGAAGTCTAGAAAATCCCAGTGAGGAGATTAGCGGCGGTTGAAATAGCAGCGCCGGTAATAGCGCATTGAACCAACTGCTCGTGTGAGTGGTCGTTCGTCGTCAGCGCCAAAGCTGCGCCTGTTATTGCTCCCGCCAACGCGCTGCTTTTCTGCAAAATAGAAAAAAATGAAAGGAAACTTTATTTTCATGGCATGAGATCGAAGAACGTACGTGTGTAGATGGTGATTTAAGTTAGCAATAGATATGAGATTGTCTACGGAGGTGTTGCGGCGTTGAGAATCAAAAAAACGCAAGAAAATGAGAGATTTGCTTATGGTGCTCACGGTGGTTGACGGTAAGTGGGCACCATAGCAAATCTCTCTCTCTCTCTATATATATATATATATATATATATATATATACCCAATCATGAACACCCCTTGCTTCTTTTAGCCCATAGGTTAGACCTGAATACATCCCAGCTGCTAACCCTACAACATAATGATCAATTGAGAGTAAAACATATCTTGGAACAAAGGTATATATGCTTGCTGATTAAATTACCCCATTGAAGAGATTCTCTTGCAGTGCTCTTCACCTGTGTGTACATATATAACAACCATGCATTAAAACACAGGGAATAAAAAGGAAGATCACCTGATGATGTATTATATGTAAGGAAACCCCAATAGTTAGTTGTTTTTTGAATAACTATTTTACTCATTGCATTGCTTGGGGGTGCACAGTAACGATACATACCAAGGCCTCCATAGACTTGCTATTATTTGCTCCTGCATAAGTTTTAATATGTAACAACATTATTTAAAAGGTGAGGTATAAAAAAAATCCCCCATTGCATGCATACATATAGATAGAATAGATTACCTCTAAGATCCGAAAAGCCATTACGTTTCTTCACCACCCTAATTTCCGCAGGAAGCCCACTTGTAGCATCGCCTCCAACACCTAATTCAATTTCAAATCACCATATATGATAAACAGAGATAATGAAGCTCATGCATTTATACGTTTTGATGAAGCAATAGGATTATGATGATGTTCTAAGATGAGTTTTGGCTCACTTTCCACTGTGGTGAGAAAAGCCTCGCGTGACACGGCTTGGACGGCTCCAATCTGTCGTCACACGAACAATGAGAATAGGAGAATAACCACACACACACATTAGTGTAATGTGCTTTTTATAAAAATGGAGAAATTAAAAAAAACAAACTGCTAAGATATATATTTACCCCGCCAGCTTTGACGAAGCTTTCAGCGATGCGATTGAGCAAAGGATGGCCAAAATCAAAGAGAAAACAACACTTCTCAATGTGCCTCAGCTCATCAATCAGTGATCGAGTCTCCAAGTTACTCCCACCACTCATGATATTAATGTTCTTTCTTAATGATTTTTACCTGAGCTAATTTAGACGAAGGTAGTACCAAAGCTCAAAGTCTCTATCTTGTCATGATCAGTTTATGTCGTTATGTGAGCAATAACAGGCAAAGAAGTAGGCCAAAAGACTAGGGTCTCGAGACACGTGTCCTCTATCCCTTGTCTCCTTACACAGTGGCGATTTTCTTGAATCTACGTACGTTTACCATTCACCAAGTCTAATTCTTCGGAGCATTATAGAAAAAAAGGTGGTATTAATCATGATATAGATGGACCATACCATAACAGTAACCCTTAAGAAAAATGTACAGAAGGGCATCAGAAACATATGTGTAGCGAGCTGCATACAAAATTAAAAGATCCTATGATAGGCATACAGAATTTTGATTGAGTCTTAACATTTATAAGCACGAACAATTAAATTCCTGGTGGCTTTGTCTATCATGGTTTAAGTAAAAATGATTGGTGCTCTTTCAAATCCCAATTCACTTTAGACAATAAGTTTGAACTGAAGGCGGTCCCGTACACAATGGATAAAAATCGCTAAGTGATAAACTGATGTTGGACGTGATGTTGGGTTAACACTCGAACTCACTTTTAAAGCACAGCGGAAATGATAGAAACTTAGTGATAAAAACGAAACGAACACACACGATGTTTTGTGCAGCAAGTCAAATAACTTGCTGCGAGACCCAAAGGGTAAAAATCCACTAGAAAGATGGATTACAAAAACTATCGAAAAGGATAGTCAAAAACTAGTCTAGCCAAAACCTACGAATCAATAAAGAATTCAGCAACCACTAGACTAAAAAGAAAACTCTTTCAAGAAAATAACTCTCGCTCAAACTGCTCTGATTTTCGCTCGTGTTCCTCGTCTCTTCAAATGATTAAGTCTTCGACTTATATATGCCATCGACTCATGAGAGACTTGCCCAAACGACTTGGCAACCTCCCACAACGTCCACTAACGTCCACTAAGAGTATTTGGACAGTTAGTGACCGTTGTAGATCGACTTGGTCAGCTCGGATTGCTCAGACTTCACTTGTTCACCAAGCTTCCTATTTTTAGTATGCTCCACTCCTATTTTTGCTCTAGCTTATCCACACTCTTTCCACACGGTTTGAACCGTTCTAGCTCTTATCCATAACCTGCACAATACTAGAAAAATGCCACGTCATAATTAAAATAGGTTTTGGGCATGAAAGATAAAACTAGGAAAGGGAACATTCTCAGCCAACAGATGTTGACCCAAATGTTACCCAACATTGTTTCAGTTGAACGCTCAACATCAACAATCTCCCCCTTTTTATCTTTCTTCCCAAAACCAAAGCAGAAGTCAGTCATTGTGAAACTCCCCCTAAAGGCAACATCTACTCAACCACAAAAACAACATGGTTAGAGTTAGACGAAAAACAGAATAGTAAGAAAGACTATTCAAAGTACTAGAAAATTAGTACATGCCTTAGAGGTCCTGAAAAAAAATCTGCAAAACAAAAATAGACATGGTCCAAATATAAATTGTACACAGGAAAATAAGAGATAAGCATGCAATCATAAGCAAAATGCGCATGCACAAAAAAACTAAGTCTCCGCTTCAGCTCCTTCTCCTTGCCCTTCGTGCTCTTTCTCACGAACCTGATCTCCCCCTGCTTGGTCTGCGCCAGTACCTTGCCCTACTTCACTTGGCCCTGCTCGATCTTCAGCTCTCGGCTCAGCACTCACTGCTTCTGCCCTATCTCCCCCTTTTTGGGAAGAAATGAACCTTCTCAAGGCATCTCTTTGAGCCACCAAAGCTGCTATGGATTCGTCAAGAGCTCTAAGGGCCTGTTCTGCCAAGGATGTTGACCCAACACTGTGGTCAACATCGTGCTCTAGTTGTTCGGGGATGCGCCAGGGCAGGTCTACTATTCTGCCAGAGCCGGATAAATGGCTAGGCTGAACTGGGTAAGGACTGCGAAGGGTGGTCACCGAGTCTTTCCGGGTTGGCTGAAATCCGCCTTGTAAAAGAACTCCGTAGATAATCGAGGGATAAGGAAGAATTCCCTTTCCCACCTTTTCAGCTTGATTCGACATGTGATCGAGGATTAACTTTCCCCAATTCATCGGCAGATTTTGACCAAGTGCGTATAGCACATGAGCTATCCCTTCTGTTACCCTAACTTCATTCGATGTAGGCAACCAACTACACACACCAATCTTAAACAAGACTGAATACAAAGATGTAAGAGAGCTGCCCGCACAATTTCCTTCCCACTTAGACACTCTACCCCCAGTAATGAACCTAACCACAGCATCATTATCATATTCATACTGAAATTCTACATCGGGAGTATGAAGAAACCTGTTTATAGCACTAGCCGACATGTCATACAACCTCCCCCTTAGAAAAACCTTCCCATATTTCCTAGATTTAACTTCAGCCACATTAAAGAAGAGGTTAGCATATACCTCTCGGACGACATTTTCACAGTACGTCCCTAAACTTGTCACCATGTGCCCGAGATGTCGAGACTCCAGGAATTCCATCACGCCGTACTTCCTGAAGCTCACTTCGTCCACGACCCGTTCCACCCTAAAGAGTCTCTGACTCAGGGATTCCCACAGCTCCTCGTTGGCTGGGCGGTAGAACTTGCGGTTGGGCAATGGACTCTCCCAATCAGAATCTTCTAATGTTAGGTCAACATCGGACCCAACATTTTCTTCAGTAACTGGAACAGGGGAGACATCTCGATGGCTTGCAGCTGGTTGAGGTGCACTTTCAGTCCTCGCCCTCTTTGCTGGTTGATCAACACTTTCCAGAGGGCGTTTGCCTGCACGCTTCTCCATCCTTTTTCTTAAAGACTCTAGGGTCTCAGCTAGGTCCGCCCCGACAACATCGATGCTATCTGAGTGATCTGAGGCTGTGAAGGACTCTGAGACAGAGGATGGCGTCTCTCCCCCTAAGGGTTTGAAATCCTCATCTGACATTTCTGAGTCGAAGCTGTCGTAGGTGGTGGAGTCGACGATCTTGTCGATTGAGTCTGAGCCACTGGAAAGAGCGATGGGATCGTCTTTATTCGATGTGGGGTTTAGTGCTCGGCGAATGCGACCACTTCGACGCTTCTTCTGCACAGGAGCTGGAGTCTTGGCCTGGGACTTTGATCCCTTCTTCTTAGAGCTACCTGGCCGAGACTTCTTCGACTTGTGGGCAGTTGCAGTCTCCGGAATTGAACTTGAGACGCCAGTAAAAGCCGTCGTTGCTGCTTGAGATGGAGGAGGAGGGCCAGACGACGATGCAGGAACATTAATTGCGCCTCCCACCAGGCTTGTCTGAACTGGCCGTGGCTGGGAAGATGTCGCACCGAGCGGCACGTCCGCAAACGTGAAAAGCGGCGGTGGAATATGCCTGGGAGCAACAGTGGCCGGAAAAAGTGTGTCTTCGGAAACAGGGGTCTCTTCCGTCTGAATTGGTTCATTCACTGGTGGCTCGGCCAAAATTGGGTCTGTCGGAGCTGGGTTTGCACCTAACGAGGTCGGCAGAGCATCCTCAGCCCTGTCTCGGCGCCGTTTCTTGAGTGATCGGAGACGAGTTCCCAGTGGCACTTCCTCGTCATCGTCTTGACTTGGCATCGTTTCTGCTGTTTCTTGGCTAGGGTTCGCCGGCGGAGGGGCTGTAGACACTGTGTGGCACTTCTGGTGGTGGCGCTTGTCCTTCGGCGGCTTGAGGTGGTGGTCCGACTGGCCGGTGCGGCTGAAAAGGACCCGTGTAGACCACGAGCTCCATAGGACCTGGTATAACTTGCAGAGGAACTGGAAACACAGGGTTAGGGTCGAATGTTGGGTCAACATTCGGTAGAGGAGGTGAATTCGACATGATTTCAACAAAGAAAAATGAATCAAGATCGAAAACTGAAAACCCTAATGAACTCAGGATCACGAAAGCAGTTTCAGAGAGAGAGAGAGATCGAAGTGAGGCAAGTGGGGTGAAGTGACAAGTTAAAGATAATCATATAAACTACCACTTAAAACTCGAGCTAGTCACAACGGTTACTGCAGTTATTTTTAAGCTAATCATGGAGTTAATGGGCATAAAAATGAACTGAACTAGACACACAAGACTAACAAAAACAGTACTAACTACAGACACGAATAAAAATGAAAGCACAGAAAGTAGCAATATCGAACTGACAATCACATGTTGCCCCAACATTTGACTCAACATTCTAATTCCGTAATCCTAGACTTATCTGCTTAATCCTTCTCAAAATCAGTTCCCCTTATTTCTACCCTTTCACCCATATATCCAACCGAAATTATGCACTGCCCTTATACTCCCATGCCTCAAGGATCGGCTTTTTGTCGCATAGTATACATCGTCACCGCGAATGCCGTGTACCTAAGGAATTTTATTACCGAGAGCCTATATCTAGCAGAGAGTTTATAAGCATGCTCAACACAATAAAAAGGATTGGTTTTTAGTCGCAAAGAGTACATCGTCACAGCGAATGCCGTGTACCTAGGGACATATTACCAAGAGCCTATAAAAGAGGGATCGGGTTTATTTAGGGACCAATCAAGAAGAATCAAGTCATTTCACAGGAAAACAGAGCAGAATACTAAACCAAACATTAAAGCAGTAACTATCAAAATCGACATATGCTATGTTGATCCAAATGTTGGACCAACATCTAAACTAACATGTGCAAACCTATGGATTTCTTAAGGTCCGAGAACCTTTCGGAATCCAATGCTTTCGTAAAAATGTCTGCTAACTGATTCTTAGTGTCTATATGCTCGATGCGGACTAACTCTTTTTCGACCATATCTCTCAGAAAATGATGCCTAATATCTATATGCTTTGTTCGAGAATGTTGGATGGGATTCCTAGAGATGTTAATGGCACTAAGGTTATCACAATACATAAGTACAGAATCGCACTCTAACCCATAGTCACATAACATGCTATTCAACCATAATAATTGCGTGCAACAACTACCCGCCGCAACATATTCGGACTCAGCAGTAGATAAAGACACATAGTTTTGTTTCTTACTATACCATGCAACCAAGTTATTACCTAGGAAGAAACAACCACCACTTGTGCTCTTGCGATCATCTTCGTCACCTGCCCAGTCAGCATCGCTATAGCCTACAAGACTCAAATTAGTATCTTTGGAGAACCATAATCCTAGGCTACACGATCCACTCACATAACGTAGTATTCGTTTAACAGCATTCAAATGCGAAACCTTAGGTTCAGATTGATATCTAGCACAAACGCAAACACTATACATGATATCAGGTCTACTCGCAGATAAGTACAATAAACTGCCTATCATAGAACGGTACAATGTTGGGTCAACATTCGGCCCAACACTGTCTTTACTTACCTTCTGCGAGGAACCCATGGGCGTTTTCATTACCTTTGCAGCGTCCAGACCAAACTTCTTGACTGTGTTCTTGGCATACTTCTCTTGGGACATAAAGATCCCGTCGCTACTTTGCTTAATCTGCAATACTAGAAAATAGGTTAATTCGCCTATCATCGACATCTCAAATGTAGTGTTCATTGCCTGCACAAACTGATCTAATAAAACTTGTGAGCTTGAACCAAATACAATGTCATCAACATAGACTTGAGCAATCAAAATATCGGATCCGACCCTCTTAACAAAAAGAGTCCGATCCGCCTCACCTCTAGTGAAACCAAACTCAAGCAAAAATGTTGCTAACCTTGCATCATATGTTGGATAGCTCCCCTGCCTCTACACCATTACCTGGAGGGTTAGTCTTTGTTGCAGCTGACAAAGACTCGAGTGTCTTGTTGGAAAATCCTTTGCAATATAGGCGACTGGTTAGGAGATAGCTCTATCTCAATTTCACCAGACCTGACATCACCTATGCCGTGCAACAACTTGGCCAATTTGTTCATGCTCCTAGAACATCTCATTGGCAAGCCATCCAGCATGCGATATCTACGACACACAATCACATCAGGACTCTTCTACTCCAGTGATACAGCTCTGAAACTGCAAGCCAATTGCGATGCAGATTGGGATTCATCCAAGTCTTCAAGGCATTCACTCACGGGCTATTGTGTGTTTCTTGGCTCCAACTTGATCTCCTGGAAGACTAAGAAGCAAACAACAGCAGAATCAGAGTATCGTGCGATGGCCTCAGCAATTCGAGAGCTTCAGTGACTTTTTTACATTTTCTCTGAACTGCAGGTTGATCTGCCTTTTGCCTTTCTCTTTGCAATGTGACAACAAAAAGGCCATTCACATCACCTCCAACCCTGTCTTTCACGACCGCACTAAGCATATCGAGATAGACTGCCATGTAGTTCGTGATAAATACAAGGCTGGTTTTGTTCTTCCCACACATGTCTCATCCTCACCGAACCTTGCTGATCTATTCACCAAATCCCTTCATCCCCATGGTTTTCATTCTCTATTGTCCAAGATGAGCTTATTGTTGGGGATGTGCCATCGGAATGCCATTCGAGGATGTAATGAATAGGGCATGTATTTAATAATCGATGTATTTTCGCCTGTATTTGAATATTGTATTCTTTACTTGATAATGGCATTTATATTTTTATATTAATTCTTCAAAGGCATATTATTTATTTACCTATTAAGTCTCATTAGGCATCCGGTGAGATGGTAAATAAATAAAACCCATATATCGTAAGTATAGTCACTGATTCTCATGGGATGAGAGAGGGGGCACCAGTGAGCTATTATTCTTCGATATTAAATTAGCCCATAAGTCTTAGACCTCAGTATGGTGACTGAGCGTCAATTACGACTTATTTGTTGATGACTCTTAAATGGTTGTGCCAACCATTCGCTTGGGAAGCGGGAGGTCATAACATTGGTATGAGTTGAATCAGGGGATTAACTTGTACTTGGACACGACTCGTAATTGACAATCACATGGGCCTTATCGTTACTCTGGGTAGTGTCAATGATTGATTGATTGACTATAGTAGTGTGCGTGGACCTTAGACTGAAAGGTCTTTGACGGAGTTGACTTCGGGGTCTTGACTTGTCACTAGTTTGCTAGGCCCGCTTTGTTCGGTGATGAACATGGGTCGGCGGCGACATGCGGTCTTGACAACGAAGGGTACCTGCCGTGCTTAGACTAACGTGAGGGATTCACTGTCTCGTTAGTAACCGAGATATATGTCTTATGCATATTTGGGGACGGGAAATTACAAAGTCTTCGGCCGAAGCAATAAACTGACTCATGTGGGACGTGGAGAACAGTTTAGTAATTTTGCCAGTCACGAATTCGTCATAGTGTCGAGTCTAGTGAGTTTGACGTAACCATGACTCTCACTCGACCGGGACATTAGTGAAGGGTCTATACGTACGACGATAATCTATAGTCGGTTCGTAAATTACGAAGATCGTACTCAACACGGGATCTATTCGGTACCACGGGATTGGCTAGGTGCTTACTGAATTCTTGGATTCCTCCCTTGCCGGGTTGAGACGAACCAAGAGAGTCGGGCTTAAAAAGGATCACCGAGACAGTATCTACTAATATGAGATGTAAATTAATTTAACGGTCTTAGAGACGTTAATAAAATACTAAATATATGTTTTAGAAACTATATTTACATGGACGGATATTTACGGAACGATAATGGTAAGAGTTGAAGTGTAAATAGGGTTCACAATGACAAGCAAGGCTTGTCACGGTTGTGAAGCCCATCTGCAAAGTTGCAATAGCTTCAAAAATTCATATCTCACAATCTAGACCTCGGATTGAGAATACCTTTGGTCATAATCAAGACTGATGAGTCTTTTAACTACGGTTAAAATTTCAGGTCAATCGGACATCGTTTACCCCTCGATCTGATCGAAATTCCAAACTGCCGCAAAGCTGTCAAAGAGTCACGGCCGTGAACACATTGCACGTGGCCGTGACGAGCGGCAGAGGCTGAGTTTTGACCTCGACATGGTCACGGCCGTGACCATTATGACCCAGGCCGTGAAGGGTGTTGTCACGGCCGTGAATAGGCTTGTTTCAGGCCGTGACGAGCGTCGGTTTGGCCATATTTAATCCAAATCAAGTCCAAATTCATTCCTTGTTCTTATGTTAGACATATGGGACATTATTAGGTCATTTAGTGACATAATAAAAGGGAATCTAACACCTTTTGAGATGTAGGACATGATCTCATTTGGATTAAGTTAAAAGTCATTTTCTTGGTTTGGAAATGGACTTTTAATATATTTTCTTAGAGAATTTCGTCCATAACTTTAATTAAGCTCTTTCTCACTCTATCTTTGAGTTTTAGAGAGAAGTGAGAGCATTTAGGGTGATCTTTTAGAAATCCCTAAGTGTTTGTGAGTTTTAGAAATCACACACATACATACACATCTCTACACAACACTCCACACCATCTCTAGCCATCCTTGGGGTGGTGTTGGTTTGTGGTACTTCACGGGGTCGGCGTGACTCTCTTCGGCACAGTTCGTGAGCTAGGGAGCTAAGGATCTTCGCGACGAGGGTAATGTTCTAAACCTTAATACGTGTATACATGCGTGATTTTCTTTATACCGAGTTTGATCTTGTGGCGGGAACGAGGAAATTTTTGAAATTCACTCGTTCCAACGGGGAACCTGGGAGACCCTTTCAATACTTCCGCTGCGTCCGGGGCAAGGCCTCGGGTCACCCGGGGTTTCCCAACAGTGGTATCAGAGACATAAGCTCGGTTCTAAGAAACGACATAAACGAGTCCGAAACGAACTTGGTTGTACAAGTCACTAAGTCGCTCGAGCGTCATAGCATGAGTTGTACTTAGTTCGAGTTTGTAAACCGAGCGCTCGCTTGGTCAAAAGTTGCCTAGTTGCGAACGGTCTGACGTAGCGAAGCAACGTGGGGAGAAAACCCTAGTGGAGTCTCCTCACGGTTCGTAATTGACACTGGGTCCGTAAGTCTAGGACTAGCCCAAATTTCGTTTTGGTTTCTTTGAGCGTTTTGTTGTCGTGAACGTGTTTATGTTGTATGTATATATATGTATGACACGTATTAAGACGTCGGCGTGGACTTAGGCTCTATTTCCGGGTGATATGTTAAGGGTGACAAGGTCCCCCCCCGGTTTGTAATTTATTCATTAATATACGGGTTGTTTGGGATAGCTGATTCCCCCGTCTTGTACCTTATTAATTTTTAGAAAATTAGTTTAGCACGATGGTTGTACGAGTATGAGGAGGAATCATGAGATGGCCGTTCGAAGCCTTGGAGATCGTTCGAGAACACGGTTTGAAGCCGACGGCGTAGAGATGTGTATTTTTATCAATATAAATGTAGTAGAGTAGAAATAGTCCACGCAGACGGTCTTATAGGCAAACTAGGTTTACTGCAATTACCTGCATGTTTGTTTGACGTTACGTGCGTATATTTAAGTGCTTTTGTGTGTGAGACGTATTCTCCCGGTTGGACAAAATACTAAGTGGGTAAAGGACTGGGTCCTGTCTTCTATCAAGCTCGAAACCATTGCGCTTGAGTGTCATGTGCGGTTTGTTCCGAGTTATCGGCGCCAATCATCTCGCTCTTGTCGTAGTTGGCTCGGGTGCGTTAAGACAATAAAGTCAAGCTCGTTATTGAAACGACTTGGGTATATGTGCGGTTTGTTCCGAGTTATCGGCGCCAAACATTTCGCTCTCGTTGTTGATATTCCGGGTGATTGTCTAAACGCCGCTCTCCGAAACATATTCACGTCCTATAAAGAGTTATCCTACGGGCGGTATTTCTAAATGTTAAGATGAGCCAGACGTTGATAGGTTACACTTAGACGGTTATTTCCCAATTATTCCTGTTAGGGTGAGGGTTCCTGACCGGAGACAAAGTAGTTGAAATACTCATGAGATGGATTCATGTTGGACACGGGTACGTCTATGGGTTCGTGTGGGACACGGCGCCGTCCGAGTAATGGGCCAACAAACTGTTAGGTTGAGGTTCATTTCCGCGGAGCGGGGAAATCAACTCCACTATGAAACTATCAACGAGGTTTCCGAAATCTCTATCGGGAGAATGAGATTTTGAGAAAAATAGTGGGAGCAAGCCAAATTGTTAAAGTCCTTATTTGTGCTTGTAGAATAATACGTTGACCCCTTCAATGCTTTATTTTCTGCAGATTGTTTTCTTTCTTGTTTGTATACAAAATGACGTCACCATTTAATTTACTGATCACGCAAAATCGTTTGGAGGGTCCAAACCTTGCGGACTGGCTCCGTAAATTGAGGATAGTCCTCACTCTGGAACGCCTAGAGTATGTCCTTGAGGGACCCATACCACTCGAACCCCAAGAGGGTGCGAGTGATGATGACAGGGAATATTATGCCAAATGGATGGCTGATAGTGCCCGTGTCAAGGCTTATATGTTAGCTGGGATGAATAATGATCTGCAGCGCCAGCATGAGGGTATGCAAATGCGCGAGATATTGATTCATCTGAAGGAGTTGTACGGCGAGCAGTCAAGATCGTCTCGATACCGTGCTGCCGACAATATCTTTCCTACCAAGATGCCTGAGGGTGCAGATGTTGCGGTACATGTGCGTAAGCTCATTGGGTACATCGAGGAACTAAGTTCTCTCGGTTGTCCCATTCATAACGAGCTTCAGATTGACCTGATCCTTCAGTCACTCCCAGCTTCATTTGCTCAGTTTATTATAAACTATAATCTGATCGATAGGCGATTTTCGCTTCCTGAACTCATGAACACGCTGGTTCAGACTCAGCGTGAGCTAAAGAAAGGAAAGGGAAAAGAGGTTGCGCTTGTTGTGACTACAAGGTCTAAGAGATCTAAGTCGAACAAGCCCAAGCCCAAGCCTAATAAGCCAAAAGGAGGACTTGAGAAAAAGGGCAAGGCCAAAATGAACGTGCCTAATGTTCCGAAGGCAACTGATCGGTGCCTTCACTGTCAAGAGCTGGGCCATTGGAAAAGGGACTGCCCCAAGCTTCGAGCTTCTGGGGCTTCAGGTAAAGTTTCAGAAACTTATTGTTCATTTACTGTATTTTCCACTTCGTGGATTCTTGACTCGGGAGCTAGTGCTCACATTTGTGTTTTGAACCAGGGTCTGGAACGAAGTAGGAAGCTGGCGGAACGAGAAGTCTTGATTAACGTTGGTAGCGGACATTGTGTGCCTGCTAGTCATGTTGGATCGAAGACTCTTGTACTAAGTTCTGGACATGTATTATATCTATCCGATGTACTTGTGTTGCCCAAGGGGCTGAAAAATATTATTTCTATTCCTGCTTTGAGTAAGAATGGTTATGAATTTCGATTCAATAATAATATTTGTGAGATTTATTTTGGAAATAAATGCGTCGGAAATGCAACGTTAATAAATGGTTTATATTACGTTAACATCCAAAAACATGCGAATGTAGTTACCGACAAACATAACTTAGAGTTAAATAAAAAGTATTTGTGGCATCTTAGACTAGGTCATGCCGGAGTGCGAAAGATTCAAGAGTTGGAGAAACATGGCATAATTAAGCCAACGGAATCAGATTCCTATCCAACGTGTGAGTCTTGTATCTTAGGCAAAATGACTAAGTCTCCCTTTACAGGGATTTTTCAAAGAGCCGCAAATGTTTTGGATTTGATCCATACAGATGTTTGTGGACCGTTTAGTGTAGCAGCCCGAGGTAACTTCCACTATTTCGTGACTTTTACAGATGATCACTCTCGCTATGGCTTGGTGTATCTGTTAAAGCACAAGTATGAAACGCTTGAAAAGTTCAAGGTATTCAAAACAATGGTGGAAAATCAAACTGGGAGACAAATTAAAGTCGTTCGATCAGATAGAGGCGGCGAATTTATGAGTCTTGAGTTTGATGATTTCATGAAAGAAAATGGAATCATTTCGCAGTTTACACCGCCCGGAACACCACAGTTGAATGGTGTTGCCGAACGCAGAAATCGAACATTATTAGATAAAGTTCGATCTATGCTAAGCTATACAGATCTTCCCATATCGTTATGGGGATATGCTTTGCAAACTGCAGTCTATGTTCTGAACAGAACTCCTTCGAAGTCTGTTGATAGGGTACCTTACGAAATTTGGAACGGTAAGAAACCCAGCTTGAATCACTTAAAGGTTTGGGGTTGCCCCGCCTATGTGAAAAAGCTTATGACAGACAAACTTGAATCAAGGTCCACGAAAGGACGTTTCGTAGGATATCCCAATGATAGCATGGGATATTATTTCTACTTCCATGATGATCAGAGGATCATCGTAGCTGTACATGCTCACTTTCTCGAGGAACAGTTCATTCGAGAGGGTGGAGCTGGCAGAGAAGTAACTCTTGGAGAATTAGAAGCAATGCCTCCAGAGCCATCAGTGCCTAGGGTCACAGATGAGCAGTCCGTGACGCGCCCAGAGTTGCGCAGGTCGGGTAGAGTATCTCGCGAGCCTGAGAGATATGGTATGGTACACGTCGAGCACGGGGTTGCTGCGACGGAGGGAATCATTGGTGATGATCCCACTACCTATGACCAGGCAATGATGGATGTCGACTCAAAGAAATGGGTCGAAGCTATGAAAGCAGAGATAGACTCTATGCACAGCAACCAAGTCTGGACTCTAGTAGATTTGCCCCAAGGTTTTAGACCGATAGGGTGCAAATGGATCTACAAGAGAAAGATTGGATCTGACGGACAGGTTGAAACCTACAAAGCTAGGCTAGTAGCGAAAGGGTATAATCAGAAAGAGGGCATTGATTATGAGGAAACCTTTTCACCTGTAGCAATGATTAAGTCTATCAGGATTCTGCTTGCCATAGCCGCATACTATGATTACGAGATCTGGCAGATGGATGTGAAAACTGCTTTCCTAAATGGATTCCTCCAGGAGGAAATCTATATGGAGCAGCCCAAAGGTTTTACATCGCAAGCAGATGCGTCAATTTATGGACTTAAGCAAGCGTCTAGAAGCTGGAATCTTCGATTTGATGAAGTAGTTAGGAACTACGGATTCTTAAAGAATGAAGATGAGCCTTGCGTTTACAAGAAGGTCAGTGGGAGTAAGATATCGTTCCTCGTATTGTACGTGGATGACATCCTTTTGATTGGAAACGATATCGGGATGCTCTCGGAGGTGAAAGCTTGGCTTTCAACCGAATTCTCCATGAAAGACCTGGGAGAAGCAACCTATATTCTTGGAATTCGCCTTTTTAGAGATCGAGCGAATCGAATGATAGGTTTATCTCAGGCCCTTTACTTAGAAAAGATTCTGAAACGGTTTCGAATGGATGAATCTAAGAAAGGGTTCTTGCTAATTCGACATGGGATTCATCTCTCGAAATCCATGTGTCCTCAAAATGAGGAAGCAATGAAGGAAATGAGTGAAATTCCTTATGCATCAGCAATAGGTAGCCTAATGTATGCGATGCTATGTACGCGGCCTGACATTGCGTATGCTTTGAGCATAGTAAGTCGGTACCAGTCTAATCCTGGTAAAGAACATTGGAATGCAGTAAAGAATATCTTTAAGTACCTTAGAAGGACTAAAGATATGATATTGATTTATGGAAATGGAGAATTAGAGGTGGATGGTTATACTGATTCGGATTTCCAGTCAGACGTGGATGACCGAAAATCTACTTCTGGTTTCGTCTATACGCTCAATGGTGGAGCAGTGTCTTGGAAAAGTTCCAAGCAAAGCACTACTGCCGATTCTACCACTAAGGCGGAGTATATTGCGGCCTCTGAGGCAGCAAAGGAAGGTGTTTGGATGAGGAAGTTCTTAGAAGAACTTCAAGTAGTTCCAGGCATAGTGGACCGCCCGCTGCCATTGTGGTGCGACAATAGTGGGCAGTAGCACAAGCCAAGGAACCTAGGTCTCATTCAAAGTCCAAACACATAGAAAGAAAATACCACGCGCTGCGTGGGTTCGTTGAGAATGGCTACATAGCTGTGCAGAAAATAGCCACCGCGGATAACGTGGCGGACCCGTTCACCAAGCCTCTCTCACAGGCAGTGCTTGAATGACACCTCCATAAAATGGGGTTACGATATCATAGCGCATGGCATTGAGTAGGAGATTGTTGGGGATGTGCCCTCGGAATGCCATTCGAGGATGTAATGAATAGGGCATGTATTTAATAATCTATGTATTTTCGCCTGTATTTGAATATTGTATTCTTATACTTGATAATGGAATTTATATTTTTATATTAATTCTTCAAAGGCATATTATTTATTTACCTATTAAGTCTCATTAGGCATCCGGTGAGATGGTAAATAAATAAAACCCATATATCGTAAGTATAGTCACTGATTCTCATGGGATGAGAGAGGGGGCACCAGTGAGCTATTATTCTTCGATATTAAATTAGCCCATAAGTCTTAGACCTCAGTAGGGTGACTGAGCGTCAATTACGACTTATTTATTGATGACTCTTAAATGGTTGTGCCAACCATTCGCTTGGGAAGCGGGAGGTCATAACATTGGTATGAGTTGAATCAGGGGATTAACTTGTACTTGGACACGACTCGTAATTGACAATCACATGGGCTTATCGTTACTCTGGGTAGTGTCAATGATTGATTGATTGACTATAGTAGTGTGCGTGGACCTTAGACTGAAAGGTCTTTGACGGAGTTGACTTCGGGGTCTTGACTTGTCACTAGTTTGCTAGACCTGCTTTGTTCGGTGATGAACATGGGTCGGCGGCGACATGCGGTCTTGACAACGAAGGGTACCTGCCATGCTTAGACTAACGTGAGGGATTCACTGTCTCGTTAGTAACCGAGATATATGTCTTATGCATATTTGGGGACGGGAAATTACAAAGTCTTCGGCCGAAGCAATAAACTGACTCATGTGGGACGTGGAGAACAGTTTAGTAATTTCGCCAGTCACGAATTCGTCATAGTGTCGAGTCTAGTGAGTTTGACGTAACCATGACTCTCACTCGACCGGGACATTAGTGAAGGGTCTATACGTACGACGATAATCTATAGTCGGTTCGTAAATTACGAAGATCGTACTCAACACGGGATCTATTCGGTACCACGGGATTGGCTAGGTGCTTACCGAATTCTTGGATTCCTCCCTTGCCGGGTTGAGACGAACCAAGAGAGTCGGGCTTAAAAAGGATCACCGAGACAGTATCTACTAATATGAGATGTAAATTAATTTAACGGTCTTAGAGACGTTAATAAAATACTAAATATATGTTTTAGAAACTATATTTACATGGACGGATATTTACGGAACGATAATGGTAAGAGTTGAAGTGTAAATAGGGTTCACAATGACAAGCAAGGCTTGTCACGGTTGTGAAGCCCATCTGCAAAGTTGCAATAGCTTCAAAAATTCATATCTCACAATCTAGACCTCGGATTGAGAATACCTTTGGTCACAATCAAGACTGATGAGTCTTTTAACTATGGTTAAAATTTCAGGTCAATCGGACATCGTTTACCCCTCGATCTGATCGAAATTCCAAACTGCCGCAAAGCTGTCAAAGAGTCACGGCCGTGAACACATTGCACGTGGCCGTGACGAGCGGCAGAGGCTGAGTTTTGACCTCGACATGGTCACGGCCGTGACCATTATGACCCAGGCCGTGAAGGGTGTTGTCACGGCCGTGAATAGGCTTGTTTCAGGCCGTGACGAGCGTCGGTTTGGCCATATTTAATCCAAATCAAGTCCAAATTCATTCATTGTTCTTATGTTAGACATATGGGACATTATTAGGTCATTTAGTGACATAATAAAAGGGAATCTAACACCTTTTGAGTCATGTAGGACATGGTCTCATTTGGATTAAGTTAAAAGTCATTTTCTTGGTTTGGAAATGGACTTTTAATATATTTTCTTAGAGAATTTCGTCCATAACTTTAATTAAGCTCTTTCTCACTCTATCTTTGAGTTTTAGAGAGAAGTGAGAGCATTTAGGGTGATCTTTTAGATCCCTAAGTGTTTGTGAGTTTTAGAAATCACACACATACATACACATCTCTACACAACACTCCACACCATCTCTAGCCATCCTTGGGGTGGTGTTGGTTTGTGGTACTTCACGGGGTCGGCGTGACTCTCTTCGGCACAGTTCGTGAGCTAGGGAACTAAGGATCTTCGCGACGAGGGTAATGTTCTAAACCTTAATACGTGTATACATGCGTGATTTTCTTTATACCGAGTTTGATCTTGTGGCGGGAACGAGGAAATTTTTGAAATTCACTCGTTCCAACGGGGAACCTGGGAGACCCTTTCAATACTTCCGCTGCGTCCGGGGCAAGGCCTCGGGTCACCCGGGGTTTCCCAACACTTATGGCTTCCCCAAGCTCACCTTGAGTGGGGGGCTGAAGAATTATCGGAGCATGTTTTACAAGGAACAAGTTCATTAACCCGTTCGGTTGTTAGTTAGTTAAGGTAAATTTGTAAATTATTATACATCGCTGCTTAGTATACAAGCGCAAAAGTGTTCAGTGTACAGTTTGACGATTATTGGAAACAGAGCAATTCATAATTCTCTGTTCGGTTTTTTTTCGTGCGCACGCTTTGTTTTCACAAATTCCACAGGTTCGGGCATTGATCAACGATCTTGTATCAATGTGGGGGTGTGATTAACATTTGTTTAGTCCTTTCTAATTGCCTGATCAGTGATTAACGATAAGAGTTGGTTCAAGGGTTCGGAAATCGATGAAAGGTCTGTGTCAAATTTGGTTTATGGCTCTAAATGATTGGGTTAACCGATTATTTGCCCATCCTGCTGAGGACAAACGCTTTATTCTTCAACTGTTATCAAGGTATTGTATTGCACAACATTTGGTTATATAATGATTGGGTTGCTATCTAATTCGAGTCCCACAGTGCCCGAAAACTGCTCGAAAGATTGTCCCAAAGGCCGAACGAATTGGTATGGCCCTGTCCGTTCTTCAAATTGTCCTGAGTATAATATGACTTTTATGAGATGGTTGATACTTGAGATGGAAGTTGAATCAATCTCTAAGCTTGAATGTTTGAGATGCTTGCTCCATGTTTACTCGATGGGATGCCGATCCATATCTTAGCTCGATTTGTTCAAGATGCTTGATTAGCTTAGCTGTTAACTCTAATTCATGTGAGGAGTCCCACATTGCTCGAAAATTGTCCCTAAGTATGGCTTATGTATTTACTTGATGGAAGTTTATTCATCTTTAAACCTGACTTTCTCCCACATCGATCGAAAATTGTCCCGAACTTCTAAGTACGGCTTATGAGATGATGATCAATCATCTTTACTTGATGGAAGCCGATTCATCTCTAAGCATGATTGTCTCACGTTGCTCGAAAATTGTCCTGAACTGCTAAGTACGGCTCATGAGATGATCAATCATATTTACTTGATGGAAGATGATTGATCTTATGGAAGATGATTCATCTCTAAGCTTGATTGTCCCATGTTGCTCGAAAATTGTCCTGAAATGCTAAGTACAGCTTATGAGATGATCAATCTGATTTACTTGATGAAAGATGGATTCATCTCTAAGCTTTATTGTCCCACATTGCTCGTAATTGTCTCAAACTGCTAAGTACGATTTATGAGAGAGATGATGATCAATCATATTTACTTGATGGAAGATGATTCGTCTCTAAGCTTGATTGTCCCACATTGCTCGAAAATTGTCCCGAACTGCTAAGTATGGCATATGAGATGATCATAAATATTTTCTTGATCGAAGATGATTCATCTCTAAGCTTGATTGCCCCACATTGCTCGAAAAGTATCCCAAACTGCCAAGTACAGATTCTGAGATGATCATAATATTTACTTGATGGAAGTTTATTCATCTCTAAGCTTGATTGTCCCGCAATGCTTGACGAGCATTTCGAAGCTGTTTCGTCTAGTCACTTGATGTTGTTTAGTCTAGTCACTTGATGAGTCCCACACCACAGTGCTTGGAAATTGTCCAAAAAGTGCTTGAAAATTGTCCCCAGCTAAAAAATATGGCTTATGAGATCATAGATCATATTTACGTGATGGAATTTGAGTCATCTCTAAGCTTGATTGTACGAAGCGCTTGCACCGAAATCGTCCCAAAGCGAGAAATATAGCTACCATGACACGATCAGAGATGAATGGTAACTGACTCATAACTTAGCTTGATTGTTCAAGATGCTTGATGTGCTCAATGACATTTAGTCTTATTTCATTTGAAGGAGTCCCCAAGGTGCCCGATTGTCCCACATTGCCCGAAAATTTTCCCGAACTGCTAAGCACGGCTTATGAGGTGATGATTCAATCATATTTACTTGATGGAAGATGATTCATCTCTAAGCTTGATTGTCCCACATTGCTCGAATTGTTCCGAACTTCCAAGTACAGCTTCTGAGATGATTATTTATGTTGGAGGTTGATTCATCTCTAAGCTTGATGACTGTCTCACGTTGCTCGAAAATTGTCCCGAAGTACGGCTTATAAGATGATCATTAGTATTTATTTGAAGGAGATAGATTCATCTCTAAGCTTGTTTTCGAGCTGCTTGACGAGCATGTCGAAGCTGTTGTTTGGTCTAGTCACTTGATGAGTCCCACAGTGCTCGGAAATTGTCCGAAAAGTGCTTGAAAGTTGTCCCCAACTGCGATATGCGGCTTATCAGATTCAGATGATCGATCATATGTACGTGATGGAAATATATCTATTATGACATGATCAAAGATGAATGGTAACTGACTCATAGCTTAGCTTGATTGTTCAGAGATCCTTGATGAGCTCAATGGCGTTTAGTCCAATTCGTTCGAACGAAGTTCCCGCGGTGCCCGAAAATTGTCCCAGACAGCTCCAAAATTCTATGAAATACGGCTTCGAATGTCGTCCCGAACTGCCCGAATGTAGTCCAATGACATGATCAAATATGTTTACAATTTACATGCTGGTGAAGTGATTCATATCTTAGCTTGAATATCCGAGCTGGTAAGTCTATTCAGTTGAAGAATGAGTCCCACCGTGCTCGAATGTCGTCCCGAACTGCGAAAATATTGCTTATGAGATGAACACTATCATTGCATTGGACATACGAGCACGCCGCCGCGGGGCATAACTTTGGCCCGAGACCTCTCAATGGGCCCGTTTGTTTGTAACCCCATAAAACATCCAAGAAACTCATAACCTACTGATGATGATGCTAAAAGTTTCAGTTCAGCCTTCTCTTGGAGAAATTATAAAAGCTTAAAGTAAAGGACATGTACGTGTACTTGCTCAAATATGGGCCTATGATATTGGGCCCATGATACACATTTTGGGTTGTCTAGGCCCAATACTACTTTTCTCTGGCATGGCAATCATTACCTACTTTTTCCCGCGGTCATCTGTCTCTGATGACGCGCGACAACGAATCAGGGTCTAACACGTTGTACGAACCAGCTCATCGTCTGCCACGTCAGCAAAATTCGACCGGCTCATCCGGTACTCGGTTATGCCTAGCAAGTATTTAAACCGTGAATTTTGCTCGCCTCGGTCAATTCTTCAATTTGCTTCATCTTTTTTTCTGGTGGCTTCGCCTATTCTCCTTTTCCTCTGTACTGCTTGGATTAGTTTTTACTGAAAACGATGTTTCTTATCGATTGGTTCTACGGTGTACTTGCATCCTTGGGATTGTATCAGAAAGAGGCGAAGATTTTGTTTCTGGGGCTCGATAATGCTGGAAAGACTACCTTACTTCACATGCTGAAAGATGAGGTTACGATGTTTGCTTTACCCTTGATAGATTTCGTTTGCCCTTTGAGCATATTTTAGTTCCTCATCTAAGTGATTAATCGCTGTAGTTCCGAATTCCGATCAAGTTTTCGGCGAGTTTTCTCCGATTCTGTAAAGAGGTTTAGTTAAAGCCTCCTCTTTCTTTGAAATATGGTGATTTTGATCGCCGGGACCGCATCAATTGCAATTGTTGCAATTGTTGTGATCAACTCTTATCTTTTCTGCATGGCTTCGAATTGTTATGACTAAATAGCCGATGCGTGACTTGATGATTTTCAGAGGCTAGTGCAGCACCAACCAACTCAGTACCCAACTTCCGAGGAGCTGAGCATTGGGAGGATAAAATTCAAAGCTTTTGATTTGGGTGGTCATCAGATTGCAAGGAGGGTGTGGAGGGACTATTATGCTAAGGTCCAACTCTAACGAGTTCTTCATTCATTGATGATCTGTTCTTGGGCATGAACTGTTTTCCTTTCTTTCTTTATCCACTTGAACGACGATGTAGAGATGATTGTTGTGTGTTTATGGCAATAGGTTGATGCTGTGGTGTATCTTGTGGACGCCTTTGACAAAGAACGATTTGTCGAATCGAAGAGAGAACTAGACGCACTTCTTTCCGACGAATCGTTAGCCAATGTGCCGTTCCTTATCCTCGGTAACAAGATAGACATACCCTACGCCGCTTCGGAGGAGGAGCTGCGTTATTACATGGGCCTGACAGGTGTCACAACGGGCAAGGGTAAGGTCAACTTGTCAGAGACCAATGTTCGCCCCATCGAGGTTTTCATGTGCAGCATTGTTCGAAAGATGGGGTACGGCGAAGGCTTTCGATGGGTGTCACAGTACATTAATTGAACAATGAAGGATGGGTATGATTAAGCAGCTTGTTCTAGTGTTTCAATATTTGTAAATGAGTCTGATGTGAGGTTGTATCCTAGCAGTATATCACAGAGATTGTGCGAAACCTTGGAAGAAGCTAAGGATAATAATCAAAAGCAGCTTAATTCTTTACACAGCAGATGTCAAATAGAAAGGAGTCAAAGCCAACTTAGTAATCTACAACTAGGCAAGCATATCCATACAGTTCACATGAGCTTCCAATTGAAGCATTTTGTTAAGAGAATGATATGGTAAGATGAGTTTTTTACTGCTACCCCATATCTGTATCGGGATGGAGCAGCCCTTCAAATTCCAGCTGCAAGAGAGCAGATCAAAATAGTAGTTAGGATGTAAGAAAGCTGGGGACACCACAAACAGAAGAGTATTTTGGACCAACTCTTTTCTTACCTTTGCTTGGTTGTGTTCTAACTTCATCCTTCTATACTCTTCTTGTGCTTTCTTTGATCGAAACATAGCCTGGACCCTTACAACAGATCTTTCGACACGTTCTTCGGCTTGTTTCCTGCTAGCTTTGAAGAAGTCTTCTTCAACATCACTCTCATTATTGGGCTCTTCGCTGGCTGCATCGGTTTGGACTTGAAGACCACGGAACCCTTTTCTCTTATGACGCCACCGCAATATAGCTTTCTCAAGAACCCCAACTGACCAGCAAATCTTACGATAGTGCTTCCTAACTTGAAACCCTCTGAAAGCAGCCTGTCAGAAAAGAAGAACCCCACAATTTTAGGTCTACTTTAGATATCAAGAAATATTCCATTTTCCCAATGCATTTTTTAGTGTTATATAACACAGAGAGAGAGAAGGACAGAGAGTAAAAGAAAAAAGAGGAAAGACATTGATCTTAGACTCTAGTACTCAGATTGCATAGAAGAAAGAGGATAAGTTCCCATTCCACTTACTTGAATCTTGATCGCTTTACGACGCATATTCAGGAAATCTTTACGCATCTTCCAACTACGGAATCTATATTGGATTCTAGCAGCAGCAGCCATCTGTTTCCTCGACTCATAGTTTCGGAAAGCATGTTGTATCTTCATAGCAGCAACTATGTTGCGCGCCTCTATCTCGGGATTAGATGATTCTACCACCTGTGTGCGTACTTTGAGTGAGTGCTCTCTAAATGCTGTCTGTATTCTTGCAGCTGCATCAGCAGCTGTTCGGTAAGCTGCAAGAGTGTCCTTCAGATACAATTCATCCTCGGTATAATTTCCAGTGTTTGCTGGTTCATTTGTGGTGGTCTGTAACGATCCACTGACATTTCCAGCTAATGTCATTTCATTCAGTTGTGTAACTAAAGCCTTTTCAGCAAGATAAGCGGATAAACCTTCATGACCATTTAGGGAGGCAAGATCTGCTGCATTGCATCCACTACGATTATCCGATGTTGGATCAGTTACTAAGTTTGGTTTTGCCCCAGCAGATAAAAGGGCTGCCACCATTTTCTCCCTGAAAGATATATACATCACATGATAGAGAACAACTGTATAAGCATATCAAATCACGAGTTAAGTAGTAATGATGGAGCCATGGAGGGTTAGGCTTAATATTTCTAGATAAATCACGACTTTACCTTCCATGGTAAGCAGCCCAGTGCAGAGCTGTCCATCCATATTTATCTCGATAATCTACTGACAAGCCGGAGCACGAATATGGATAAACTACCCATGTGTAACCAAGTATAGCACACAAATGAATTACACTTTGGCCTTGTTCATCACGCTCGGTGATTTTTTCCCCGGATAGCACTTTTTCTATCAACCATTCACGTAGTCTATTCTGTAAAACAATCTCAAACAAACCATCTTTTGCCTGGGAAAATGGCAGTTTCGACTCCTCGATCATTTTGCTTAAATATAGCCAACTCTGGGTGATGTGGGATGTTTTTTGTGCAAACGTTTGGGCTTCCTTACGAACACTTTGAGATATCTTGCTCGACAAAATATCCAGGCTCTTGGTTGAAAACAACAGACGAGCAAGCCTCAGCTGCAGTTGGTATTCTTCCCAATTAGGTTTATTCTCAAACGAATATGTATTACTGGGATCTCTAGGAGCTCGGAAGTTAAAAGTCAAGACTTGGCTAATGGGAGTTTTTCCATCTAATGTCAGGTATATGTTAACCGATCCAGGAGGCTGAGGTGGAAGTATTGCGCGGAAGACTCCTGCTTGGACAACTTCAGTTTGAAGAATAGAATCTCCACATGCAAGGAATACTTGGGTCTCAGCATGCGGTGCGTGTCCATCGGTAAATGATCCAACTATTAGAATCTGCATCGGCACAAATATATCACTGACAGTTCTACCATCAAGCTAAGTTGAGATAAATGAACTCGTAAACTTTGAACTCGGAATAAGTTAGAAAGGTCAAACTAATGAAACAAATCTAACCTTTGTATCTTCGCTATCACTGGAAAAAGCCCATGCAGGTGAAATATCTGTTATGTTGAATGTATGCCCCATTGTAGATGAGTGATGATTATTCAACACTGAAGATGTAAGAGGCGGGTGTCCAGTTAATACTGAGGGCTCAATAGCATCTACTGAACCAGGATTATCAGCAATTATACGTGCCATCCACCGTCCAAAACTATCATGCGACTGCAAACCATCCAGGCTATGATGTTGCAACAGATCTGATTCACCGGACGATATATGTTCAGGAACTGTACTCCCTAAATCCAGCATAGTCTCATTGGAAATATTGCTTCCAATACTGTAACTGACAGATTCGCCCCCAGCAACTTGAGCATTATCCTGTAACAGATAACATAATCGTCTCTCTTTACTAACTGAATTAACGGTGACCATGCCAATATATATACATATTATTGGTAAACCACAAAAAGGAGTTGGAAAGGCAAAAGGTCCACTTACATTAGTTCCCAAACTATATGTATTATTGGTAAACCACAAAAAGGAGTTGGAAAGGCAAAAGGTCCACTTACATTAGTTCCCAAACTATGTATTTGATATGTATTTGGTAGCCCACCTGCAGCTTTACCTGCAATAAGAAAGTTTATAGATTAAACCAGTAGTCAAGCAAAGAGTCTTGAGAAACATTAAGAGGCATGAAATCTAACCTCGTTCTGGAATGCTTAACTTATTAGGATCATCTGCCATCAGAAGCTCATCCCAATCAAGCGTATTTATTTCACGTAGTCTCTGTTCATGATCTTTTAAGGTCATACTATCATTCCTTTCTGAATCAGAAGAACGCGTTAGCGTTTGCACGCCACATGATAAGGAGCTAACTAGTTGGAAAGGAAAACTAACTATGAAAAAACAATAAACTTTAATCACCTAATAGAGCGGTGTTGTCTCCATAATGTGCTCGCTCCACAGAGTCGGACTCTTCTGACAAAGGCCAGGAAGCAGATGGATCAGAAACCGCTGGGCTAGAGAGGGCCGGAGACCCCTGTAAAGGATGAAACTGTTCTCAAAACTCATGACCAAATAGGAACAGATGCTGCTCATTATGAGAACAAAATACCTGTAAAAGTTTAGAATATGTTTACGCATGCTAATTATTTTTTAAGAACTATTTAACAACGAGACAAACCTCCTGAGTTTCACGATAATGCACGAGAACTATATGTTCGAGAGACCTGCACCAATTTATTTATCAACATACCAATTAAAAACTTAAACTTTCTTTCATGGAAAATAGGAAGAAGTGCAACTGGTGAACTTCAAATTTCATACTTATCCAGTAACCAGTAACATCTGCGAACAAATGTTGGATAGTCTTCTCCGTGTGCATAATACACATGGATTCTTTCCTCATTGCCAACCTAATCACAAACAATACGATCTTGGCACGTCAATATTGAACCTCACGTATAACTTACTTTACAGTACGTTACTTTAAGACAACTTACTTTTAAGTGTTCGTGAGCTTCTTTAACAGTTTTTCCATCTTTTTTCTTCTTCCAGTTATGACCATCTTTTCGAAAATTGCGAAGCTTCTTCCGGTCAAATAGCACAATTGTGCCACCTGCTCCATGGAGGTGACACTGGATTGTCAGAACATAATACCTTTCATACACTTGGCCCTCATCCCACACAGATTATCAGATTTATCACTTTCAGGCAAGAAAATAAAGAGAGATAGCCAAATGCATTAATCAGCACATTACTTGTTGGCAAATTCATGGGTTTGACATGGATGGTGAAACACTTGTGGTTACACAGTATGGCATGAATCTCATTGGGCCTCAGCCATCTGGACTTGGCCTCCTCCATCATATTTTGCACATCCAAATCTGTCGATGAAACAAGATTAAATGACTAACTCTAGAAAATAAATAAGCACATAATGCCAACTGTAAAAAGACAGAAAAATAAGATCAATCCATCAATCAGGACACACAAATCTCAAACAGTGATCAAGATGCTGTATTAAAAAGACAAAGCTCATTAAGAAACTCCTTCATGTTCTCAAGGTTAATTATCATCAAACTGCTCAACTCCATTGCCAATTGATTCATGCATCATCTATAGCTACAACAACAACATTCCACAACATTTGGCTTGTCATCATGAATGTATCTAAGTTTACGGGCAATATAAACGAAAGCTTCATTTTTTTTTCCTAGTTCGTAAAAACCTTACAAAACAAAAAACAAATAAAACCATGTCACCTTCAAATCGCCGTATCCAATTCGTGCAAAAAAATAAATGTCACCTTCAATTGAAAAATGGGTCCAAAATATACAATACCTCATCTGTCAACGCCTCATACAAGGAGTTTTATCAAGTCAATCAAGATTCAAGGGGGAAAGAGAGGAAATATCAGAGAATTCGACGAAACTAGACAGTAAGGACTAAAAATTCTGAACATCAAAATCTTACGATCGATCAGGACGAAATAACCGAAGCCAAATCACCAAAAAGAACAATTGAAAAAATAAGGTCCGCGGAATCGAGCAGAAATGAACCATAATTACCTTTCAAACACCCAAAGCCATGAATCTCCGACCCTACTAGTCGACCTTGAAACCTATGATCATCCATCAATTGATCATTCAGCTCACACACTCGCCACAGTCTACAGATAAAGATCTCCTCCCAACTAACAAATACACTTAGATGAGGCGAATAAAATTCTTCTACCCAAGACAAAATTGACAGATCAAGTCAAATCAAAAGGTACCAATATCATGTGTGTACTGTTCATGTGAAAAGCAATATCATTACCAATATTACTTCAATAATTGAGCCAAACAACAGTGGGCCGTAATTATATCTCAATTGGGCTTCGCTTTGGCCCATTTACATTTCCTACACCTAGCACAAATAGCATCTCAGTGTTGGGATAATATCTAACACGGAAAAAAAAAAAAAAAAAAAAAAATTCGAAAGTGCGTTCACCTAAGAAGTAAGAAGTAAGAACCACTCCCTCCATTTTCTCAGCATTCTTTGAGACGTCGTTAATTTTTGCTTTCTTAGTTATGGATTCTCTCAAGAACCTCTTAGAATCAAGAAACTACTATCTTGCGACGCTTCTCTTCACTGCAATCCTCGTCGTCTTCTTCTTCCTCTCCGCTTCCGACGATGGCTCGCCGGCCATTTCGTACACCTCCCTAGCCTCTCGAATCCAAACCCCATCGCCGGCCACCCTCTGGCCGCCGCCGCCGCCTCAATCGCCGGATTCCGAGAACCCCTTCGCTTCTTCTCAGAGTTTCAACAGCTGCACCGTAGAATCGCCAGCTCAGACAAGCGTCGGAAATTCAAGAAACGCCGTAATCTTGAGCGACGCGCCGCTCTCCTGCGACCTGTTCGACGGCCGGTGGGTCGTCGCCGACGAAGAGTTCGACCCGATTTACCAACCCGGGTCGTGCCCCTTCGTCGACGATGCCTTCAGCTGCTTCAAGAACGGCCGACCCGACTCAGACTACCTCAGGTTAAAGTGGAAACCCCATGGATGCGGAATTCTTCCGAGGTTCGAACTGCAATAATGGCAGCGATTCGTTCATAACAAATTTCCTCAGATTTCTACCAATTCCTTGACCTTCTTTTTGCCGTAGGTTTAACGGGCGAGAAATGCTGGAGATGCTGAGGGGAAAAAGAATGGTGTTCGTCGGCGATTCTTTGAACAGAAACATG
This sequence comes from Craterostigma plantagineum, assembly GCA_027422505.1. Lineage (NCBI taxonomy): Eukaryota > Viridiplantae > Streptophyta > Magnoliopsida > Lamiales > Linderniaceae > Craterostigma > Craterostigma plantagineum. Next base: position 110,702 of record JAPQWV010000747.1, on the reverse strand, counting down.
TGGGAATCCTTGGTCTGCGCCATGAGAGAGTCGTTGGAGGACAAAACTAGGGTTTTCGAAATCTCAGGCAGGCGCCAGTTCAAGAGCCACGGCTACTATTCCTTCAGATTCGCAGATTTCAACTGCTCAATCGACTTCGTAAAGTCCCCTTTCCTCGTCCAAGAATCGAAGCTCTCAGACAAGGCTGGGACGCGGCGGCAAACCCTAAGGCTCGACGTCATGGAAGGCTCTCACAGCAATTACTCAGACGCCGACGTCATCGTATTCAACACCGGCCATTGGTGGACCCACCAGAAAACCTTCAAAGGGTACGTAAACACACTGCATTCGTAATCAGGGATTATTCACACAGCTTTTACGAGGATTTCTTCGACTGCAGAAAGAACTACTTTCAAGAAGGCAATCACGTATACACTAAGCTAGAGGTAGAAGACGCTTATACCAAGGCGCTGGAGACTTGGGCTCGATGGGTCGATTCTAACATCGACAGCAGCAGAACTCTTGTCTTCTTCCGAGGATACTCAGCTTCCCATTTCAAGTACCATCGTCGTCATAGCAAATACATTCCGATCTGTATAAATTTTTCATTCTTTTTACGATTTTTTTGCCATGAAATTGCAGAGGTGGGAGGTGGAACTCGGGCGGTGGCTGTGACGGCGAGACACAGCCCATCACTAACGAGACTCAGTTAGCTCCATATCCATGGATGATGAGAGTCGTGGAATCGGCGATAGCGAAGATGTCTACGCCAGTTTTATACCTCAACATAACGAAGATGACCGATTATCGAAAAGATGGCCACCCTTCGATATATCGTCAGTCGGCCAACGGTAAGAACGCTGTTCAAGATTGCAGCCATTGGTGCCTGCCCGGCGTGCCCGATACTTGGAACGAGCTTCTCTATGCCATTTTAGTTCAGTTGCAGGAAAAGTCTGATGTAAGATGACGGTTAAAGTACATGTGATGTAATTAAAACGAAGAAGAAAGTACACACGTATCTGTAGAGTTGACATCTCATTCGTTGTAAGTTTTTAACGTTGACTTTTTCATTCTGTGAAGAGTATGTAGCTTGTCATATTATTCTATATTTTAAGAAGGGATAGCGATGGGGTTAAAAACGTAACATTTAATACATTCAAATTGGCTGGCACGACACCATTTTTCGTCATTAAAATATGCCTTTCTGCTGCAATTGTTGCATTAAATCTACGTCTTCAACTAACCTTCCATTCGTTCTTATTACTCTCACCCTTTGAAGTCATAATTTACCGACAAGACAATAATGAGGAGCTACGTTTCACTGAGCCATGAAGAGGCGCAGAACGGCGGCGTAAGAGCTTCAGGTTCTCCGTGCTGGTGGAGGACGACTGGCGACTTCGATGAGAATGGCAATTTCAAGGTTGACTTTTCTGACATATCGATCTTAACGCCGAGGGTCAGAGTAGTCCGGGAAATGGAGGCTGGCCTTCGTCGCCGGAGAAAGGCTCGACGATCTGAGGCATAGGCTTTTGAGCTACAAGCCCGGCGACTTTTGGCTGCCCATCGGCGGGATAAAGAAAGAAGAACTGAATATCCCACCTTTGATCACTGTCCTTCTTACTGGTTTGTCAGGTTCTGGCAAAAGCTCGCTCGCGAATCTGATGTATAGCGTCTCGGACGATCTGGGCTGATCCCTTTTGCTCAAACTGTTGGATATAAAAGAGAGAGAGATAATTTCAATGCTACGGCACTTGAATTTTGATTGCTTACTAATTGATATCAATAATACAAACCATGCATACATATATATAGCTATTAATTAGACAATAAGCTGAAATATTTGAAAACAATAAAGCATGTTAGGTAGCTTAATGTTTTCTTGTCTAGTTGTCTAGATTATTTGTCTAATACTTTGTCTTGATAATGTTTGTTTAATGTCTCGTTCACATGAGGCATGAGTTGCAAATTATGACTTTTAACACTCCCTCTTAATTTGCAATCTTCAGCTCATCTTTGATCTTCTGAAATTTTTCCGTAGAAATAGCTTTTGTAAGAAAATCTGCAGCTTGATCATTTGTGCCGATGAACTCCAAACTGATCTCTCCTTTGCTCACCATATATCTTATGAAGTGGTGTCTCATCTCAATATGTTTTGCCCTTGAATGGAACACTGGATGTTTAGTCATAGCAATGGTTGACATATTGTCACAATAGATTATTGTAGGTTGTTCCTGAACTTCCTGTAAATCTGCTAGAAGTCTACGCAACCATATCGCCTCGCAAGTAGCGTCTGTGGCGGCGATATATTCAGCTTCCGCTGTAGAGAGTGCGACCGTCTTTTGCTTTTTCAAACTCCACGTAATTATATTAGTGCCCATGCAAAATAAGTATTCCGAAGTACTCTTTCGATCATCTAAAGATCCTGCCCGATCACTGTCAGTAAATCCGATCAGATTATTTTTACTTGGCTTGGCCCATGCAAAAATTAATTTGACTTGGCTCGTTCATGAATCTGGAGATCAAACTTACAGCATGCACAATGTCTGGCCTTGTGTTTGTGAGATAGATCAGAGAGCCAACAAGACTTCGAAAAATTTTACCATCAACCTTCGCAGCTCCATCAGATTTCAAAAATTTATCGTTGACAGACATAGGAGTAGAAACAGGCTTGCAATATTCCATGAACGGATGATATATAAATTCTCCTCCTCGATCCGTTCTGAGTGTCTGAATTTTATAAGGACTCTGTTTCTCGACAAGAGCCTTAAACTTCAAAAAAGTAGCAAACACTTCGGATTTTTCATTTAAAAAATAAACCCACATCATCCTTGTAAAATCGTCAACAAACAGAATGAAGTATTTTTTGTTACCGAGAGAAGGAGTTCTCGTTGGTCCCCAGATATCCGCATGAACAAGTTCCAGCGGTTCCCTCGCTCGCCAAGTTGTTTTTGGGAATGGAAGTCGGTGCATTTTTCCATATACGCAACCTTCACATATTTCTGTTTGTTGATCAATATTTGGTAGACCTATCACCATGTTCTTTTGCTTGAGCAGCTTTAGCCCCTTGCCGTTGAGATGTCCGTATCTTAAATGCCAAAGTTGAGATTGCTCTAAATTTTCTCCCTTGAACGCCACTTTCTCTTGAAGAGGGATGATCATTGGAAACACCTTGTTTGGACTCATAGGAACATAAGCAATAGTATTATTGCTTTTCTTATCAACAATTCTGCATTTTCCATCGTCAAAAAATACCGAATATCCTTTCTCCAATAATTGTCCAACACTAAGAAGATTACTCGTAAGATTAGGCACATAAAGAACTCCTTGAATGAGCTTTTTGTTACCTTCTTTAGTTTGAACTGCAATAGTTCCCTTTCCTTCAGCCTTATGTAGCTTACCATCCCCGAGTTTCACCTCCGACGAAAAATTTTGATACAACGTCCTTTCTCCGGTCATATGGCTACTACACCCGCTGTCCAAATACCACATACATGATGGTTGATGTTGATCCGTCATGCAAGAAAATAATTGCTCCCCGGCTTCTTTGATGAAATTTGCTTTATTTTTCTCGGGCTTTTGTTGATACCAACAATCTCTTTGAGAATGGTTGGCGTTTTGACACTTCTTGCACTTGAATCGACAATCTTTTGTATCGTGATTTGTTTTCTTGCAAATTCGGCAGCCGGCTTGTTGGTTTGAGTTTCCACCATTAGGCCTAAATTGACTCGGATGGCCCCGTCCTCTTCCTCTCGTATGATTTGAACTGCCTCTACCTTTATAATGCCATGAAGTATTTTTAGTTCCTTGCATGTTCATCTTGGAGTCAAACGCTTGCTCCAGGGATTGATTTGAGGATTTGTTGAGGCGCTCTTCATGTACTTGTAATGAGCTTGTTAGTTCACGGAAAGTGAACTTGGTCAGGTCCTTCGACTCTTCGATCGCGGCAACAATATAGTCGTATTTAGAGGGAAGACTCCTTAGAACTTTTTGTACAATCTTCTTCTCTTCAATAGTATCTCCAAGGCTTCTGATTTGATTAACAATCTCAGCAACTCGAGTGAGATAGACTTGCATGGCTTCGTTGTCTTTTTTCGCCAAGTTATCGAATTCTCTCCAAAGATATTGGAGTTTGATTGACGTAACTTTTTCGTTTCCTTGAAAACCTTCTTTGAGGATATCCCATGCTTCTTTGGATTTTTTAATGCCATGAATTCTAGGATAGATGGTTTTGCTTAGACCTTATTGGATGAACCTTAGAGCACTAGCATCCTTCTTCCGATTTTTGGTGTACTCCTTTTGTTGTACGTCTGTCCATTCTTCTTCATCAGATTCCTCTTTAACTTCTGGAAGTGGTGGCTCTGCATACGTATCTTCAACAACCTCCCATATATCTTGCGAGATAAATAACGTTTCCATTTGACTACACCAATAGTCGAAATTTTCTCCGTCAAAGATCGGAACTTGATTTGGAGTGTAAGAGAACATGGTCGTAACTTGATTTGCCATCTCGAGAGTATGAGTGCAAAATTTGTTTGTAGTGTGTGAGAGAATTTTTTTTTAAGGATGATGCGTGCTTGAGAGGTGATATAAGGTGATTGCTTGGGGCAACTCACGTGATAGTATGTGAGAGATTTAAGTGGTTGACAATTATGTGGATATGTGTGTGGGTGAACGAAATTGGCCTTCAAAAAAAAAAATTTATTCTTCCAAAGCTCTGATACCAAAAATTGTTGGATATAAAAGAGAGAGAGAGAGAGAGATAATTTCAATGCTACGGCACTTCGAATTTTGATTGCTTACTAATTGATATCAATAATACAAACCATGCATACATATATATAGCTATTAATAGACAATAAGCTGAAATATTTGAAAACAATAAAGCATGTTAGGTAGCTTAATGTTTTCTTGTCTAGTTGTCTAGATTATTTGTCTAATACTTTGTCTTGATAATGTTTGTCTAATGTCTTGTTCACGTGAGGCATGAGTTGCAAATTATGACTTTTAACACAAATTTCAGGTATGGGTAAAAAACTTATCAAACGGTGTCTCTGTGTGTCTGTGTGTGCGTGTGTTAGATCAACTGTTTTAATTAACGACCTCCAACGTCTTCCCAGACGAATCTTCAAACTACACAACGATGTACCTCGAAGAACACAACGTACTAAACTAAGGTCGCCGAGAAGTGGGTTCTGCGTCTACGACACGAGGGGTTTGGACCAAGAACAGATGAAGGAAGGCATGGACCCAGCGATGGCTTGAATAACGAATCATACAGTAGTTCGAGCAGCTATCTAAACAGAAGAGTCAACTGCGCAATTGTTGCGGCAGATCTTTCTCAGATTCACAAGGCCTTCAACGGCGGCGACGGTCTGAAGCCATTGCAGGCGTTGAAAGACCTCTTCATCTCCCCAGCAATCAAGAAAGCCAGTTAACTAATTTCAGTTCAGACACAACTTTTATTCTTAAAATCATCATTTGGTACATGCAACTGACTAACTTAAACTGCTCACAGATGAGAATCCATTGCTGATCCTAACCCGTGGAGACGCCTTGAATGTTAGATAAGCTCAATCAAAAAGGGGTCCATACAAAAGAAAAACTTAACAATAAAAAAACAAAGAAGACCGCATGAAATCTAAGACAATTCAAAAGAGCACATCTAGGAATTCTCTTGGGAAGAAAAAGTAAAAAAAACAGGCTGCGAAAGTCAAGTACGAAGACAAATTAAAGATTTCATATGATATGATAAGATTTGCATTTATTGACTATTCTTACCTGTACTTGATCTATTTATATGCATGCATGGGTTGTGAATGTAGTGTGGGCTGAAGAAGAGAAAGATAAGGCACAGAGTGCCATGCTATATGAGTTGTGAGTGAGCTAAAAAATGTGCAAGTGTTGTACGTGAAAAAGAGAAAGAAATAAGAAAAGAGTTGCCAAGTTTTTTTTATTCTCTTCATTTCGATCCTTACACAGAAAAATATATCAGCCCCAAAATTCTCATATCGTCCTCACATCTAAATAAAAATAAAACAACAAAATGGTATCAGAGCCGATGGTGTTGCCAGTGCCGATGGAGCCGACAGAGCCGATGGTGCCGATGGTGTCAAAGCTGATATTATTTACCCACATGTTAATCCCGCAACTCACCGAAAATAACTACGCAAGGTGGAGCGTCGAAATGAAAGCTTTGCTGAAATCACAAGGCGTATGGGAAATAGTCGAAGATGGATTTTCACTAGATAAGACGAAGTATACAAAGTCTCAACGGAAGACGTTGGGAGCTGCCGTCAGAGAAAATGGTCTCGCGGTCGTTCTCATCGACGAAGCGTTAGATTTTATCGGTTTCGGAGCGATAGGCGCAACGAAAAAAGCCAAGGAAGCCTGGGATCTGTTGGAGAAAGCATACAAGAAAGACGCCGATTACACCAACCAAGTTCAGCCACAAAAACAGGGCGAACTTGCAACGACGAAAGAGGACGACAAGAACATTGAAGGCGAACACGTGCGAGAAGATGGTGACACCGAGAGCGAGCGTGATAAAGGTCACGCTGAGCCAGTGGTGGGAAAAAATGATGAACCACCACAGAAACCCGAGATGGAAAAAGAAGAAGGCGAATCATCAAAGATGAAAGCCGATGGCGATGAAGAGGAGGAACTATATCCAAAGGCCGAGGAGCCCGTGGAAGAAGAAAAGAAAAAAAGGAGTTCCAAACGATGGAGAACTCGAGAAAGAGGAGGCGGTCGAAGAAACGCCGCCACGACAACCACCTGAGAAAGTCAAGGAGATCGACGTGAAGGCATCGGAGAATGCTCAGGAGAAAGAGAACGAGGTCGACGACGCCATGCACACGTCGTCGGACGAAAATAAAAATAGATTCCACGAGGCGAACGTAAAAGCCGTTGAAACACACGAGACAGTGTCCGAGAAAGGTGGTGAGACGGTTGAAGAGACAACCAAGCATACTGAAGAAGCGGTACGAGGAGAGACGCATAAGCACGATGAGACGATCGCGCGTGAAGCCACGACGGAAGCCATGCGACATGTTGTCGGTAAAGTCACGACACAGAAGACTGGAGAACCTACGGAGGCCAGTCTTAACGGAAAAGAGGGCGTTGACAAAGAAAAAGCGCGCCTGAAAGACAAGGAGATAAAAGAATGGATTAAGGCAAGAAATAGTCTTGAGGCCTACATGAATATCTTGAGGAGCCGAACCAACAACAAGTACGAGCTCGCCAGAAAATTAGAAGCGGACGAGAAGGACGAAGTCAAGATGACGACCAAGGAGACCCTCGAGGCGGTAGACGATAACCAAAATCTGAAGAAAAAGGAGAACGGCGAAAATCGCAAAGAAGTCGCGGAGGAGGTCGTAAATAAAAGCGATGTGCTCGTAAACGACGAGACAGAGAAGTACGTCGCTACCATGGAGGAGATTCACGAGAAAGAGTATGAAGGATTCGACAAGCCAGATCCTGGCGACGAGCTGACGAGCCTGACGGGCTACGTCCCGAAGATGAAGGAAAGACATGCCTATATTTATTACAACACCGACGAAAGCGAAAAGGCCATAAAGAACTGTCTACCATTCGAAAGCCCGATGAAGAAGTGCTACGAAGTTTTGCATGTGGTTGATGATGCGATCGACGAATACGCAGTCATGCAGTTGAAAGAATACGATAAAAGGAAGTTGGTTTTCATCACTAAAGCGCGGATGAAGGTAGACGACAAAACTAAGGAAATAGAAAAAATGGTCGTCTACGGTAATGTCGCCGACGCACTCAACTATCTAATAACTGGCGAGTGCGGCTGGACGACAAATATGGAGATAATCACGAAGACAATTATTGACGGCAAGTGGCGAGCCGCAACGTATGATACACAAAAAAGAGTTAAGTTTAAGGAATGTTCAAAGACCGAAAGAAAATTGAGCTTAAGGGGGGAATTTGTTAGATAAGCTCAATCAAAAAGGGGTCCATACAAAAGAAAAACTTAACAATAAAAAAACAAAGAAGACCGCATGAAATCTAAGATAATTCAAAAGAGCACATCTAGGAATTCTCTTGGGAAGAAAAAGTAAAAAAACAGGCTGCGAAAGTCAAGTACGAAGACAAATTAAAGATTTCATATGATATGATAAGATTTGCATTTATTGACTATTCTTACGCTGTACTTGATCTATTTATATGCATGCATGGGTTGTGAATGTAGCGTGGGCTGAAGAAGAGGAAGATAAGGCACAGAGTGCCATGCTATATGAGTTGTGAGTGAGCTAAAAAATGTGTAAGTGTTGTACGTGAAAAAGAGAAGAAATAAGAAAAGAGTTGCCAAGTTTTTTTTATTCTCTTCATTTCGATCCTTACACAGAAAAATATATCAGCCCCAAAATTCTCATATCGTCCTCACATCTAAATAAAAATAAAACAACATTGAAAGCCGAGGAGAGGATCAATGGGAGGCTAAAGGTATGCGAATACCTCGGAATATCCGAGACAAGCGGCGTGTATGACATACCATGCTTGACAGAACATGGGATTTCGGCCGAGGAATACGATCCCATAACAGCGTTTGCTCTTACAGAAGCAGTTTACAGGGATCTGCTGCAATCAGATCGAAACCATGTCCCAAAGAAGAAGCTCAAGGACTGGGCCGCCATGGTTCTAGCGTGGTTCATGTGGTGCTTTGCTTCGTTCTTTGCTGTTCTTGCGAGGTTCTTCGCTGGGTTTGCGCATCATAAGAAGGGACTTCATCGGATGTAATGAAATGAACGAAAATGCCTCTGTGCAATGATGATATGTGTTTGACTGCTGTGGACTGTGTTTCTGTGTTTCGTGTGGAGTAATTAATTTGTTGATATCTGAGTAGGTTTATAAAAAGGATTTTGTTTGTATCATTCATCACATTGTCGTGATTTGAAGTGATTGAATAAGTCAACGATTTTCTGTAACGTTTCTCTGTAAATTTTATGTTATTATTTCCTCATATGGATAACAGCTAATGGCTAGGCTGTCTCGTGCAGTATTTTGTCGTTGTTTCATTACCAAGAACGAATTGGTTTCATGACATACCCCTTTCAGTTTCTCCATCATGGCATAATCTAATATATAGATACTTTTAAATATATTGACAACATATTCTATTTTTATTGGAAGATACAATTATTCAATTGAAGTAAAGAGGTGAGCACGCGAAAGGTTCCAAATTCAGCCTCAATTTTATGTTCAATAAAGAACAAAGAATATTTTATCAATTAAAAATATAGTTGCTCCATACGACCGCACATAGTATAGCGTGTAACTGCGCAATACGATAAAACCCTAAAATCCAATTTTTCATCTCAATGGCGGCAAAACAGCAAAACATTTTTGCCAATTACCAAAAATACCCACGTAGGAGACAAACTCAATTCAAGCACACGCCGTTCTTTTCACAAGCCCATAATCGTCATTTAATAGTTAATCGGACGTTTAGGGTTTTCTCTGTAACTTCACACATAAGCCCCCGACAATTATATTTATTCGTTATCGCCCCCCCTACATTCCCTTCTATCATCTATCTACCTCTTGAAATTTCATGATAAACACTTATTTCCTCGTCGTCACTCTCCTACCTTCCACTAAAAGCTCTTCGAGCCCTCTCTTTCTCTGTTCATATATGTTTTCTAGCATAGCGAGACAAAGCGAAAGCAGCCCAAAGCTCCCTAACCCATCACTCTAGCGTCTAGCAACTCATTTTTACTTCAACAAAAGTTTGATCGTGTCAAGCTAACACGGATTTTTTTTTCTGCTCTATGATCTCTGTTTCCTTTCTGATTGTGTTTATCTCCGTTTTTCTTCGTTCAACTAATAGCATCTCTAGGCGTGTGCTTGAACCTTTGGTGCTCTGTTTTTATACTTCTTTTTTTTTTTCAATCGAGCGTCTCTTTGGCCTCAAAGGTGTGATCTTTATTCGTCTGATCCGACTTGTTAACTTGGGTTCGTAGTAGATCCTTGATCAAGAGCTTGCTATCGATGGATCTGAGTGATAAAGTAAGCGATCACACTTCCCCATAAACATTTTATCGTATTTTAGCTTGCGCAGTCGATCACGGACTATATGAGTCGTTCCATTCCATTTCATCTGTTTATTTGTTCTTGGCAGAGCTCTGAGTCAGATGAAGTGAGTAGCCAAACGCCAACACATGAGAAGGTTTCCTCTGAAAATGCTTCGAATGTGAAGACTTGCGTCGATTGTGGCACTTCTAGAACACCCTTGTGGAGGGGTGGTCCTTCTGGGCCAAAGGTAAAACCTTTATGATCATATATTCCATTAAGTATGTATCTAAGGTCTAAATTCTTCATCTCTATTACATCATCAATCTTGAAGTTAGTATAGTACCATGGACAGGTTCTGTCCTTGTGGGTTTCTCATTCTTGATGTTATGGGCTGTACTAAGACCCTTGTTATTTGCTTTCTTTTCTCTTGCCTTTCACAGTCACTGTGCAATGCATGTGGAATCAGAAGCAGAAAGAGGAGAAGGGCTCTGCTTGGAGTCGCCAAAGGCGAAAGGAAAACAGAAAAAAAATCCACAGCTTTGACCAGCCACAGCAGCAACTGTAGTAACATAAGCAGTGGAGAAAGTACCACCACTACATTGATGAGCGGTAAGAAGAGGCTGTTTCGGTCGCCTTTCGGTAGGGACGAAGTGGTGTTTCAGAGGCCGAGATCGAGCCCCAATCGAAGGAGGAAGATGAAGGAGGAAGAAAGAGCTGCTTTTCTTTTGATGGAATTGTCATGTGCCTCTGTTCATGCTTAGTAAGATTTGGTACACTGTACTTGTACCGTATTGTCTCTTCCCTTTTGATTTTGCTTATGTTCTTGCCAGTTTTTAGATTCTACTTTCAGCTCATTAATTCTTCTGATCGGAGATATTAGTCAAACCTTCTTCGAATGATCTCATTAACGTTACAATCTATGAGTTTAGCACACGAAATTCTGAGTTAACTGTGTTCTTAAGAACTGCTTATGGGACCATCAAACGACCAAACAGCAACTGGTTTGTTCAAGAAATGCTTTATTTGCTCATAAACATAAATCTATGTCGGGCCCATATGCGTAGTCCGAATTAATTTATGCCTTTTGGCAGTTTTCTGTGGCATGAATGACTTGGCCGTCGTAAGAACTCAAAAATGATAAATCAAGATTCCAAAGATCAAGTCTTTACTTGATTTCGACCATTGGCTAAGTGATAAGAAAAACACTAGGAAAGGGTCGGGATTAGAAGGCTTTCTTGTGATCGATCACAAGAGAACGCAAGACTTGAAAAATAAAACCGAGTTTCTTACATTTAATAGTACTTCGTGCAGAAGAGGTTGCACATGTAATTTAAGCCAAAGGCAAGTCCTTTTTCTTTCTTTCACCCGCACCGAAACATCAAGGTTCGGGACAAAACCATTTTTGGTCCCCGATGTTTACCCTATGGGCGCTTTTGGTCCCACATATTTCGACTTGCCACATTTAGTCCCCGATGTTTCTTGATTTGAACCAATTTGGTCCCTCCGTCAATTTAGACGGAATTGCAAAATTAGCGACGGAATTTGCGACGGAATTTCCGTCGCTAAAGGAAAAAATTAAAAAAAAAAAAGATAATTAAACATAAAAATGAGAAAAAATTCAAAAAATAGGTAAAAAATTGAAAAAAAAAAAAGAAAATATTATTAATAAATTAAATAAAAATATAAATAATAATAAAAATAATAATAAGAAAAATAAAATAATAAACTAAAAAATGATAATTAAACATAAAAATGAGAAAAAATTCCAAAAAAAAGAAAAAATTCAAAAAATAGGTAAAAAATTCAAAAAAGAGAATATTACTAATAAATTAAATAAAAATATAAATAATAATAAAAAATAAATAATAAAAAAAATAAAATAATAAACTAAAAAATGATAAATATAATTAAAAAGTAAAAGTAAAAATATATTTATTTATTAAAAATTAAATAAAAAGGAACAAAAATTAAGGAACTAAAAATTATCATTATTATTATTTTTTATTATTATTTATATTATTATTTAATTTATTAGTAATATTCTCTTTTTTTCAATTTTTTACCTATTTTTTTTATTTTTTTTCTTTTTTTGGAATTTTTCTCATTTTTATGTTTAATTATCATTTTTTTTAATTTTTCCTTTAGCGATGGAAATTCCGTCGCAAATTCCGTCGCTAATTTTGCAATTCCGTCTAAATTGACGGAGGGACCAAATTGGTTCAAATCAAGAAACATCGGGGACTAAATATGACAAGTCGAAACATCGGGGACCAAAAGCGCCCATAAGCTAAACATCGGGGACCAAAAATGGTTTTTGCCCTCAAGGTTCCATTAAATTCGTTGATCAAGGTTAAAACAAATATTGAAAAGCACAGAGCTTCAGATTTATTTATTTTACTGCAGCACGGTCTTGGGATTTTGTTAATTCTACGAAGCTTCAGTTCCTCAGCCCATTCTTTGTTCTCTCCATCGTTGTTTTGAAGGACTTGCAGCGTACGTTCTACTATAACATCGCGATTTTATACTGACGAGTATAATAAAAGCCTTAAACTTTCAAGAAAATGGAAGCTGACTCATGGGCTCGACTTTATTCATCGTTCAGGCGCCATCAGTATCGATCAGGTTAATTTCGGCAGACATATTTGTTGCTGAGGTGCATCGTCACTAAGTTGTGCCTTTGGCGTTTGGCCTATTACCCACGAATTGAGTTGATTATGTGGAGTAGAGTTGCTTTTTTGATGTCTTAAGATTGAAGCTTCTGACGATTTCTTACTAAATTTTGCAGATGCACTTTGTGCTGAAGACTGCGAAGGAGAAGAAGATCATAGTCCTGAGTTTATGTGTCCCTTTTGCGCGGAGGAATTCGATATCGTGGGGCTGTGTTGCCATATCGATGAGGAGCATGAAGTTGAAGCCATGAATAGTGTATCACTTTCCTCTTTTCCTTCGAGGGCTTATGGGAGAAAGGTGGAATTGCTCTGTTTCTTCGCTGATGTTCTTACTTACAGGTATGCCCTATAGCGTGAAGAAGGTGGGATCAGACTTAGTTCGCCATATGACTACCCAGCATGGAAATATCCTTACGATATCCTTCTCTAATTTCGCCAAGTTATCGTTCTTCACACCTTAACGCATTGTCCATACATTCTCTTGGTTTCTGTCTTCCGTGGTTCTTTTTCTTGACCAAGCTTAACGTACAGCGAAGGAGAAGACTACCCAGGGGCGCGTCTAACTTATCGTTTTCCATGCTGAGCAGAGAGCCCGACGCTCTACTGACCTCTTTCGTGTACAGCCCACAAAAACCTGCTGATGATGATGATGAAGAACCTTCGAATGTTCTTCGACCTACTTCTCTCATTGACCCGAGCTCCATGGAAGAATCTTCCGTTGAAGCTGGGAATCAGTCTCTGCTCTCAGATGAAGAGATGATGGAGCATACTCGAAGGTGTGAGTTCGTGCAAGAGCTTCTTCTGTCTGCTTTCCTTGATGATTGCTTACCATTGAAGAAGCAGTGAAGGCATAATATAACATCCATCTTGGTCAATAGATCAGTTTGTGTATGTATGGATGTATGTATGTATCTGGAAACATTATGTGTAATGAAACCCATTGCTTTGAAATATGAAGTATTTCATTCCAGTTAAGGCAACCTAAATCATCGTTATCTGAGAATTTTCATCAAGACAATAAACTACTTCAGCCTCTTTCAAGTTTTACAGAAACTCGGGCAACTCTGAAGATCATCTCCCAAAACGTTCATGACATTTTCTGCAACGAGAGATCTAAGCTGTCCGGGAAGATATCTGCTCGGCTTGAAATTGTCTGAGGAGTTTGAGGGACTGATGGTAGAGGTTAATGTCCAGTCCATCCACATTTCTGCCCACTCGAGCCTTTAAAATTGCCTGCAATCCCATCACATACTCAGCATTAGACTTAGCCAAACGCAGCAACAAGAACATAAATAAATAATAACTCTAATGAGTAGCATTTTATGGGATGATAGCGCTTTACGATGGTTCCACAAAGCTGAAACAAAAATGGTTTCCATAGTTAAAAAGAGATCAAGACATTAAATCGAGCATACCTCATCGTTGGGCTCAATTTGCAGTTCTCCAATGAACTGATACAATGAACCTAAACGAAAACTGAGCTTCAAGAACTGCGTGTCGACCTTCAAGCTGCACACTCCATCAACAATTACAGCCACTGACGTCTCAAAGTTGTGATCTTGCAACCTACGAAAGAGGATCAAACCATAACATCAATCCTCACGTGTAATAAACATTTGAACGTAGAGTTTCCAACGGAGCTTCACATCCCAGACAATAAACTCTTTGCAAAAACTCATCCATATGTGACCATCATCACATCGAAAAAAATGTCCCTCTATCGGTTCCAGAATACAAATTAATCACATTGCAGTGATGATCCAAAACGAAATTGGCGTCGTAAAGTAAAAAATTAAAGCTCGTGAGAGATACCCACTTTCCGGTTACCCTAAGCGACGCTCCATGCTTGAAGTTTGGGGAAGATGGATTCAGATCTTGGATAGTTACCAACGCGCCCGCACATACAGTCGAAGAAGACGAACTCATTCTCGGCACCTGTAATAGCTTCAACAAGAGTGCGAAAAAACGCAAGGTTTTTAACAATGTTCTCAGCCCTCGGCTTTGAATTGAAAGGCTTTGTAATAGTGTAAGGGGAATTATTGTAAATTAGGGAGAAAAAAAAAAAAGAAATCTTTAAATGAACTCATCTGTCCCAAATCAGTAGCCCTAATTCCCCTAATTTGTTAATTTTCACTGGGATATCTACTATGCCAGTTGCAACGAGCCCGAAAAGTAATTAGTCTTTTACCGAATAAATTGTTTAAATTTAGTGGGATTTTTAAGTAAATGGTCTTTGACGTGGTCAACGTTAAAAAAGTAGCCTTCAAATGAAAAATGACTTTAATGCCCTTAGGGGGGTCTCATGCGCCCATGTTGTGCAGCAATGGACGGGACCTCTGCTTTGCATGGGCGGGACCTCTGCTATATAGCACAGGTCCCATGCCCAATGTGGGTGGATCTCATGTGCCCATGTGGGCGGGACCTCTGCTTTGTATGGGCGGGACCTCTGCTATATAGCACAGGTCCCATGCCCAATGTGGGGGGATCTCATGTGCCCATGTGGGCGGGACCTCTGCTTTGCATGGGCGGGACCTCTGCTATATAGCACAGGTCCCATGCCCAATGTGGGGGGTCTCATGCGCCCATGTTGTGCAGCAATGGACGGGACCTCTGCTTGCATGGGCGGGACATCTGCTATATAGCACAGGTCCCATGCCCAATGTGGGGGGTCTCATGCGCCCATATGGGCGGGACCTCTGCTTTGCATGGGCGGGACCTCTGCTATATAGCACAGGTCCTATGCCTAGTATGGGCGGGACCTCTGCTATGGTCTTATATAAAGAAAAATATGTGTTGGGGATTTGAACCCACGACCTACTACTTGAATGTCAGACTACACAACCACTAGACTACGGCCCTCCCACCCACCCATGTGCGGTCTCGATTTAACATATTGGGTTTTACTATGGAAAAAAAAAAAAGATACCCTGTAAAAAGACAAAAATACCCTTAAATTGAAGGCTGCTTTTTAAAAGTTCGAATCGACGGAGCTATTTTTTTAAAGTTGACCGAGTCCAAGGCTATTTTTAAAAAGACTCAAATTTAGTTCTATTGACTAAAAGGGTCCTTTTCAAGATTGTTTGTCGAACCTTTTCACGACTAATCTAATCTTTTGTAAAATAATCGATCAAACTAAAACTTCATGTTAGAACATTATCGAGCTTTCTCTCGTTCAAGATTTAGTAACAAGATGAGAAATGCTAGGAGTTTGAAGCAAGAAGATCATGATAACAATGTACAAAACTCTGTAATAACAGAAAACTCCCATTACATACATAATTACAGACTTCACCTCAGTAAATCTCCATCTAGGGAGATAAAGCAAGGGCTTTTCTCACCACCAACTACTTCAATATACTAAGCAACTCGTACGATTACATGCCAATAAATATACATCGTCATTTACGTATTTTCCAGTAAGTACCAGCAGCAGTTGGACTTCTCTTCGAACTATAAGCTGCTTCTTAACTCTCAGCTGTTCTTACATCGTCATGGGCAGGTTTTACCTTTAAAATATGAGCTGTCTGAGGGTGATACTGATAGAGAGACAACCCTTCTTCACTGCTGGGATTTGGGGAGCACAAGCCTTGTTTGTCCTCAACCTCTTATATTCGTCCTCCACGATTCGAAACCCATCGTCCATACCAATCTTTATAATTCGATCTTCTCTGTAATCATCAAGTTTTCTTTTTCTTGACTGATGGGTTGTAATGTTAAAAAAAAAAAATCTGGAATCATTAACCAACTTCTTTTTCTTTTTTCATTGCACAGTTAGACAGAGAGGCCTGTCCATTTGATGGATTCCAATTTCCATAAGGGCTTTTTCATTGAGAAACTTCAGCTCAGAAAACATTAAGATGCCTACACGTCTGTTGTATTGAATATATCCGAAGATATTGAAAATGGCAACTATACTATGGTAAAAATCTTAACCTTTCATGTACATATAACGCAATTTATGTGGGTGTTTTATCTTTAGTTCTCAGGTTCCAGAAAGCAATAGTATAGTATCTTCCAACACCATTCATTTACAATAAACAAAAAATGTAGCCGAAAATAGATTATATGAATGATTGAAACACACCTAATACTATTTTAGGCCGTCCATCAAAAAATTCCATGCACGTCCTTGTCTTTCTTTCCTAGGAACTCGAATAGCCCTGAAAAAATGTCACAAAGTCCCCAACGTAAAAGGACCATCGCTCATCTCCCATTCACCACCACTTTATTTAACTCATTCCAAACTTCTCCCCATCCCCCAATAAGGGGAAACAAAAAACAAACCCATTCTAATTTTATTCCCAACGCAAAAGGATAAAGAAAAATAAAACCCCATAAATGGACTCGACGAAGAAGAAGCTAGCCGTGGGCGGCATAGCCTCCGTCCTCTTAGTCGCCATGGTGGTGGCCTTAGCCGTCGGCTCCACCAAGAAGAGCGACTCCTCCTCGGCCGGCGGCGGCGGCGGCGGCGGAATTTCCTCCACCACGAAAGCCGTGCAGGCAATATGCGCCCCAACGGACTACAAAGAAACGTGCCAACAGAGCCTCGCCAACGCTAACTCGACCGACCCCAAGGAGCTCATCAAGACGGCCTTCGAGGCCACCGTGAAGAACATCCAGGGCGTTCTGTCGAACTCGCAGCTCTTCAAGGACGCGTCCGCTGACGAGCGCACGAAGGGGGCCGTCGAGGTTTGCAAGGAGACGCTCGAGACGTCCATCGAGGACCTACAGAGGTCGTTCGACAAGGTCTCGGGATTCGAAATGTCGAAGATGGACGAGTACCTTGCCGACCTCAAGACCTGGCTCAGCGGGGCCATTACGTACCAGGAGACCTGCATCGACGCCTTCGAGAACACTACTGGTACGTAACGGACCCCTCCTTGAGGTCGTATGATTCATATGATGTGTTGAATGATCACTCCACCTAAAAGTTTGAGCTGAAAAGGCAACGATTAGGTTGTCCTTACGTCTAAGATGATTTCTTAAAATGAGTGATTGTGAGAATTGGCACCCATGACCCTTTGAACTGAACTACGGTAAACCTAAAAATTTAAGATTAAAGGGAGTGTATCATCTGACCCCCGCAATTGTCCCACCGCTGGAATGTATGGAGCAATTAGCCTCTGGCAGATCTGTATGGCGTAAGTCCACGCTGATATTTAGGGGCTAACTTATAGCCAGGTCGAGTGGGGATGCCTCGAAACAGAAAGAAAAGAGGAGTATCATATATTTTTTTAAAAATTTTATACATTGTATTCACGCATGCCACGTCGGCCAGAGATTGTAGGCAATGCATCGTAGCTCGATGGCTCACTGATGGAATAAAATTAACGGATCGCATTGAGAGAAAAAAAAAAAGAATTTGAAAAAAAACGATTGATGTGTTACCGTGCGGCTCGACAGGTGACACTGGGGAGAAGATGACGAAGCTCCTGAAAACCGCCTCGGAGCTATCGAGCAACGGCTTGGCCATGATAAGCGACTTCTCATCCATCTTCTCCTCCTTGGAGATCGGCGGCGGCGGCTTAGGAGGCAGTAGCACCCGCCGCCTCCTCTCGGCCGAGGAGCTGAACAACGTGGATTCCATCCCCTCGTTCGTGGGCGGCCACGTGCGCAGGCTTATGGCCGCCCCGAGCGGCTCGCTGACACCCAACGCCGTCGTGGCTCAGGACGGAAGCGGTCAGTTCAAGACGATCAACGAGGTGATCGCCACCCTTCCCAAGAAGAGCAACGACACGTTCATCATATTCGTCAAGGCCGGCCTCTACAAGGAGAACGTCATCCTTCCTAAGAAGGTCAACAACATCGTCCTGATCGGAGAGGGCCCCACGAAGACCATCATCAGCGGGAGCAAGAGCTACGCCTCCGGCACCGCCACCTTCCACACTTCCACCCTCGGTGAGTAACCGTAAATTTAATTTTTTTTTTGCTAGTCATATAACTTTTACGAAATTTGATACCCGTCACCTAACACGTCCGTCCCATATATTACGAGAGACTCGTTTTTCATCCTCTAACGAGTCAGTGGACCGATTCTGGACAAGTCGAGATGGAAAAAAATTTTCGTGGAATTTATAGGACTAAAATTGTGTGAATCGGGGTTCAAACCTCAAGACCATCATATTATGTAAATTTTGGACATAATTCACTAGATCTCTAAAGAATAGCCTCATCTCGAAGTATGAGGCGTAAGTCCATAGGCGATTGAGTGGGGATACTCCATGGTCGAAAATTTCAGTGTGTGTGCGTACATAAACGTGATCTGAACAAAATACTATACATTTTTCAAACGCGCAGTCGTAAACGCCGACGGTTTCTTGGCTCGGGACATCGCGATAGAGAACACGGCGGGCCCCGAGGGCCACCAGGCCGTGGCGGTTCGCGTCTCGGGAGACAAGGCCGTGTTCCACAACGTGCACATGAACGGGTACCAGGACACGCTGTACGCCCACTCGTACCGCCAGTACTACCGCGACTGCTCGATCTCGGGCACCATCGACTTCATCTTCGGGGACGCAGTGGCCCTATTCCAAAAGTGCACCATGGTTGTGCGCAAGCCCATGGCCAACCAGGCTTGCATGGTCACGGCTCAGGGAAGGAAGGACAAGCGCGGCGTTGGGGTCACGGTGGTTCAGGGCTGCGACGTGGTGGCCGAGCCCGAGTTTCTGGCCACCAAGCCGCCCATCGACGCCTATTTGGGAAGGCCGTGGAAGGAGTTTTCGAGGACTGTCATCATGGAGAGCAACATCGATGGGTTCATTTCGCCGGTGGGTTGGTCGCCGTGGATGGGGACTTTTGCGCTCGACACGCTGTACTACGGCGAGTATAAGAATACTGGGGCCGGGGCGGACACGGCGAAGAGGGTGACGTGGAAGGGTATTCAGAAGATGACGCCGGCGAGTGCTCAGGGATTTACCGGCGGAGTTATTTATCAGGTCGATGATTGGGTGAAGGGCTCCGGCGTGCCGTACAACCCGGGAATGATGCAGGCGTGAAGCTAAAGCGTTCTTTTCTTACATTTATTTTTTCTTACATTTATTGCAACGATACGACCTATCTATGTATTTTGTTTTATTTTTATTCAAAATTTACAAGAATATTGTACCTGCTTGCGACTAGTTGAACCGTTGTAGACATTAATTTATCAATAAAACCTCCAAGTTAATGCTCCTATATTTATAATCTTTATAGAGCTGCTGACTTTATGGGGAAAGAGCAAACGAATTCATGTAAGGATCGTTAAGATTATAAAATTGGGGTCTCGCATGGACGATTCAAGAATTAAAGCCTCAATTTTATAATCTAAACAAGAATAAGTGGGGAACTATAGCAGTTGGGGTTTGACTCTGATTTTGGTCCGATCTTGAAAAATCAATGTTAGGAACATAGAGATTCATTCAAAACGTGTAACGATATATTATAATGAAATTATTGCTCGGTGCTTTGTCGTTTTGTAGGTTACTTCCGAGTAGTTTCGTGCTTGAGAAGATAAAAGCCATTATGTAACGTGTTACGATATTAAAGAAGGAAAGAAAATATGTAATTATCATCCATCTATATACTATACATGAAAATTCTACAATTAATTCAACGGTGTAGCATATGGTATTTATATTATCTATCGAAATTTGTCACGTTGACCTTTCTTGAAGGGTTTGACTCGGCTCTCTCCTCCCACTTTCCAAGTCGACGTCGGCACTAGCTCGACCGCCCATGGTGAGTATTCTTGTCAGAGAAAGCATTTTCCTCATCATCGGAGAATTCAAAGCACTCGACTGCTCGTCCCACCTCGACGGCACCTGCAGACTCAGCCCGCCGCCGTCCACCTTTCCGACGCCGGAGCTCGAACCCGGCTCGCACCTCCCCGCCGCCGGTCCGACGACTCGGTTCACGACGGGCTCCACCCCGACCGGCAAAGTGGGCAGGTCGAGTGGCTGCTGAACCACATGTCGATGCACTCTATGTGGAAAGCGTGGCTGCACTTGGGAAGCAGTCTTATTATCTCTCGCTCCTCGAACTCCGACAGGCACACGGCGCACTCCGGCGGGACGGCGGCGGCGTCTCCGCCGCCGTCGCTCGGCGAGTGGAGGTACACCGGCAGGGAGTTCAGCACCGACGGCTCGAGCCCGCCGTCTGGGGCGGAGGCGGAGGAGTAGAGGACGATCTGCTGCTGGCTCCTCCTGACGACGCCTCTCCGGCGGCGGAGGCGCTCCGCCTGAGTGCGGCGGAGGCGGTGGAGGTACCACTTGAAGTAGATGTGCGTCCCCGCCATGAAAACGAGGATGAAGACGAGGACAACAATTGCGCCGAGCATTAACTTCCCCGACAGCTCATATCCTCCGTCGTCTTCGTTGAATGGAGCTCTGTCGAAGTTCTTGCCTGCATTTGTTGCCTCGGCCATGTAAGGAATGAAGAGATGAACTGAAATTGATACTTTTTTTTTGGATATTTATTCACGATAATTATTTATTTTTTAGGATAGATAAATGAAGGTGGCTCGTGGTTGGACTTATATATGCGAGGAAAAAGTTAAAGAGTAGGAAGGTTCTTGGTGGTTTCGGTGAGGGGACTGATGGGCATTATGGGCATAAAGGAACGCTGTTTAGTTGAACCGTGGACTTCGATTAGTCTATGAAGACGACGCGGGACTGTGGTGAAATGACGGAAAAGGGCATGTGTGGTGGAGTAGCGAAGGAAGTCGAGTGGGGTTCGGTGTGTATGTCTCCACTTAACTCACCAAGAATGTCATGTGATGTTATGTTAGTAGTAGTTAGTGATCATCACATGTAATACCTTTAATTAGTACTAATAATTTTTGCGCAATCGATGTGTGTGGCGATGTAAATTTATGAACTTATGTAATAAGTTACTTATAATAGGTAAAATTATAATATAAAGTTTCATTTTATATTATTTTTAGAAGTATAAAAATGATTTTAGATGATATAACGAGATAAATTTAAAATCAAGGGGTCATATCTAATTTTAATGGCTGACACACCCAATCATTAGAGAGCAGTTACTATAAGCTGAGGGGTGTTCGAACGTAGGCTAACCGACCGAACGAACCGAACTACCGACTACCGAACAAAAAAATTCGGTTCGATTTTCGATTTTTATTTTGATAACCGAAAACAATTCAGGTTAGGTTAGGTTTATCACCTCGGTGACCGATCAGAACCGAAAACCAATTTCCCATTTTTTTTATTTTTATATACACATAAATATATAACGATATATTTTTATATGTCTTATTTAATAATATATATCCACCATATTAATATTATTATTTTTTATTTTTTATTATTAAAATTCGGGTTTTCTGGTCGGTTAACCGAATCGAAAAAAATTCGGTATTCAATTAGAATATTCCCGGACCGAACTTTCGATCGGTTGGTTATTAGCGAATCAACGCCCCTACATATGATTCTCTCCTTAGGCCGCATTTACTTTGTGTGATAAGGTGAGATAAAGTCCAATTTATCCATTATTATCCTGTCAAGTTTCAAAGTGTCCATCTGTTTAAAGCCCGAGATGAAACATAGGACCGTTATTATAATCAATCAAGCCCAGTTTAATTATTCCAATGAGTTGGGCCATGACAACTAATCCAAAGCTTATTATTACAAAATGACTATAATAACCTTACATCACCATATCATAAATTCATCTTTATTTCACGTGATTTATATGATAAAAATAAATAAACAACACCAATTTATTATTTGTTTCATGGTGATTAAATTGATACGCATAATTTTTTGATATTCACAAGAATAATTTATTTTAAAACTATGTAGAGATGAGTTAAAGGTTTTTTTTTGTAATTTTACAAATAATACTTAGATTATATATTGTAAAGCGAACACGTGTCTTGGATAACTCCTCTGATAAATAATCCTTTGATAACTCATCTCATATTTTCCTATCAATAAAAGCGAAAGCAGCCTTAATAAATTGGAAAGATTATTCATTGTTAGTTTAGGTTGCATGAGCATTGGTGGGCCCATGTGCATGAATAAATAATTGAATATGGGTCATAGTTCTTGCTTCATTTTGCATGGGCTTTATTTGCCCAGTAAATGATGGGCTCAGCTTAGACACATAATTTAATTAGGGAGGCAAAGGCATATAATATTGGGCAGTTACTACGCTTTGGACTCATTTGTAGTAAAGGCTACAAAACTAGCTAGGCCGTCGGGTCGCCCCGACCCATCCAATTCAAACCGGGTTGATTTGTATTTTCACATGAAAAAGCGACAGTGAGGCTTTTATTGAAGTGGCTATCGTTTTAGAAAAAAAAAGGCTTTTATTGAAGTGTTTGTTGTAGCAAAAAAAAAACCAAAGGACATAAAAGCGTTCGTTAAGGATCCAGACAAGACACAGCCATGCAACCAAATGCAATAAATCACCGACTAACCTAGTTTCCAAACATTTAACAAATATAAATCTTCTATTTCCTCCAATTTTATTTACATGTTGTTTAAGGTTTTACCCAAACAATTAATTGCTTAAGACTATTCAATATACTTACTTTCCATTTATTAATTGAAAATAGTAAAAAGGGTAAAATTGGAAATATGATAAATATTTGTATTGAAATCTGTAAAACGACATCTAATTATAAACAAAATTAGAGAGCTAAAACGATATGTATATAAAATCGGAGAGAGTATTTCTTAAATGACATTGACCCACAATTAAATAATTTAATTAAATCCACCTGATATGAAGCACAGTACAGGTTTTAGGACCACAGACAGCAAACGCATTGGGCGCATCCTTTATTACCTTAGGGCAGAACTAATAATAATAATAATCAATAATCCCAACTACATTCATGAGTCCTATATAGAAACAAAACAATATTGAAAAACACACTAAGCACTCTCGAGATGAAAAAAGCTGTTACGATGAGGAAAATGATAAATTATGACAGTTTAGATGGCCACTTTCTTTGTACGCAGCTTCTGTAATTATGTTTACTGCGTGCTGTTTATTTTATGTTCATGTCGTTATTAAGGCCTTTCTTTTTTTTTTTTACCAGTAAAAGACAGCTAAAGTTAACCCACGTTTAAGCTGTCTTTGCTCACTTCTCAATGTGTAAATATATATTAGGGGAAATTTTTGTCCAGTCCCCTGTCAGGGTCTGAAATTTTGTTCAGGTCCTGTCAGAAAAAAAATTAGTTTTAAGGACCCGATTATTCAGTAACAATTTATTGGTCTGCAGTAACAATTCATTGTTCTCACAATAACAGTACATTGTTATGAAAATAACAGAAAACGATCATCCGATAACAATTCATACATACTTTATAACAGTTGGTCCTTATCTTTAAATTTCACGAAAAGTTGGTCCTTTAAACTAAAATTTTTTCTTAAAGGTTCTTGAAACTATTTTTAATCACTTTTGGGGCCTGAATAATAATTTACCCTATATATTATATACCTTTCGCTTACTTCAAAGCCCTTTTGATTTTTTCTTACTGATTTCGATAGTTCACTAAGTAATTTGACTCTCTTCGCAAAACAACGCCCACTACCCTCTTTTTAGTGTTTCGCTGTTAGCAAAGATTGGACCTTTTTTTCGCCTGGGCTCGCTCGAATCTGCGTCAACTTGAAATCTTGGCTCGAGCTAGATCAGAAGAGGAGAAGAAAACAAATGGGAGTAGCTGAGGTGGCGCGTGAAGATATTGGCGGCGGCGAAGAAGAAGACGCCATGCAATGCGCTAACCATCCTTCGAAGAACAGCACGCCGGGCGGAATCTGCGCATTTTGCCTCCAAGAAAAGCTGGGAAAGCTCGTTTCTTCGTCTTTCCCAGCGATTGTGCTCCCAGCTTCGTCTTCATCTTCTTCGCCATCCTTCAGATCCGACGCCGTTAACAACGGCGGCGTTTCCGCCAGCAGCGACAGACAGAAGAACCACGCCGTCGTCGGCGGCGGCGGTTCCTCTCTGATGAACGCTGGGAACGGAGGAGGCGCTGACTGCAGCAGCGGTTTTTGCAGCGCGAGGAGATCGTCAAGATTGCCTTTCATTTTGACCCATGGGAGAAAGAAGACGAAGAAGAGCGACGCTACAGCGACTGCTTCGGATTCCGCCGGCGTTCTGCTGAAGAGAAGCAAGTCCACCGCCACGCCGAGGAGAGGTATGCTTTACCTAAGCGAAAAGTACGGCGAAGATTATTACAGCCCTCACAGACGAGCAGGGTTCTGGTCATTCCTCTACTTGTCCACTAAGCAACACTCCACTGTTAAAAGAAGCGATAAGAACTCCAAAGATTCGAACTTTACGCCGACAACTACGCCTAGAACTGCGAAGGCCGCCGCCGCCGCCGTGGGAGTCAAGAAAAGCAGCAGCAAAGGAGAGGAGTTGGCCGTGGTGGATGAGAACGGTAGCAGAAGCCCAACAAATCAAGCTACGACGTTCGATCGAAAGGTTTCACGGTCAAGATCTGTGGGCTGTGGAAGCAGAAGCTTCTCAGGCGACTTCTTTGAGAGGATTTCGACTGGTTTTGGAGACTGTACGCTGAGGAGAGTCGAGTCTCAGAGAGAAGGGAAGCACAGAGGAGTTCAATCGTCCCTTCATAGGAACAACGGAAGAGTTGCTGGTAATAATAATGGGAGCGAAAGAGTTAGGTGTGGTGGGATTTTCAGTGGGTTCATGATCACTTCGTCTTCTTCTTCGTCCTCTTCAGCTGAGGATGGCGTTAATGCAATGAATGCGAATAATAACAAGTCGACGCCTTCTCATTCGACTGTAAGGACGAACCTCTCCCATGGAAGAAGTAGGAGCTGGGGATGGGCGCTTGCGAGCCCTATGAGAGCTTTCAGCAAATCTTCTTACAGTGGGAGAAGAGAATCTGCTGCTTCTGGGAAGAACGTGGCTCCAAATTTAGCTGCAATTCCTTCGATATTGGCGTAGAGAGTGGCCTTCTTCTTTGCTTCGTAATCCGATGATCCCTTTCTGTTCTTCGTTTAAAACTCTTTTGTTGCTTCAGTGTCTGCTTCTTGTGTATCTTGCAAGTTTGAATCTTGAGAAGGATCTAAGCCCAGAAGACCATTGATGTGTGTGCATTAATCTCTGTAAATTAAGTTTGAGCTGAGAATAAAATATTTCTTTTTCCAGTATTTTCCTGCGTTTTTTACCACTGTAAAAACGATGGAAGAAGAGACCACATTTTGTCCTTGTATTGAGAGAGATAATTATTGCAGACTTTTTATTGGATTTTGTTGTTAAAAAACTTTCAACGTTGAAAGTGAAGATTCAATTCATGGATGGGACCGTTCGAAGGAGAGTTTCCGCGAAAAGAACGTTAGAATCTGAAATGAGTCACATGTCTCACTGAATGTGAGCACGTGCCACGACACAATACCGTTGTGCCTTTGTCCAATCAATGTGAACAAAATTAGGTGATGTAATAGAATGAGAATCAAAACAATTGCACATGTTTTTGGCAGATGAAACAGTGCTATTATAGGGCACAGATTTTGGAATATCTGATTCATGTACCATTTGATTGTTGAGGTGTTGTGTTTGTCTTTAGGAGCACCAGTAAAGCATAGATCACAAAATTTTATGTAGGTGTTTAGAAAATAAAAAAGTAAAATTTACTTTAATCCATATTCATAGATCACTTTGATACTAATTGTTAGAAACAAAATTCCCCTAGTCCATAAGATGGAATTTTGACATTACAGCAAGGAAAGATCAAATGGGTCCTGACGATTTATGATCACTGAGATATTTAAATGTCTTTCTCTTGTGTGTACCTTCCAAAATAAAATAATAGAAAGAAAAAGTATGGCTGGACTATAGTTCAATCAAAAGACTATATGGGCATCTCCTGCAAGAGACTTGAATGCACCATGTGCCAATGGTGTGTAGGGTAGGCCACATTCTCAAAGACCCGTCTATTTCGCAATGATCAATCATCACTATTCAACATTTCATTGCATAGAAGTCCCAATTGTTGCTTACTGTTCTTTTGTTTGCTTTGCAATGCAATAACTCGAGCATTAAGAGACCAGACAGCCCTTTTTCAGCTGCCTTTTCAACTTCATAGATTCTTGATGGGCTTCGACAGATTCGCGGCGAATGTAAGATAGTAACTGACGAAACTCAAACAAGGATAGTGAAGGCGACTGACTAGGTTTCAACCCAAAACTATCGCCTTGACGATAACATTTCTCGGAGGGTTGACAAGTATCGTAATGAGTCCATCTTTCTATTGCAAATATGGAGGGACTTTAAGGCCGTAGAAGCCAACCTAGCTGCATGAAGCTATCTATTGATGAAAATCGATCCATACGTCTAAAAGCCATCAGTTGGTCGTATATTCGTGCACTGTCTCTCACAATTGAAGAATTATTAAACCCTTGTGATGCCTTAATTCACAACTCAGAGAAGTCAAGACACAGCATATCATTCAAAATGCATCAAACCCAAATAAGACAATGACCGGAAACTCCCACAGTGGATGAAAGAAAAATGAAATGACCAAAGACGGCAAAAGTATCCGAAAATCCAAATCAAATATGATCACCGATCTAACATAAATCATCATTTCCAGCACCTGTGTTCTCTTCGTAGCTTAAAAAGTGTTTTGTTCGCCTTCAGTTGAGGGGATTGCAGTGGTGTACTTCACTTAAATTGGGGAGCGGGTGGGACGTCAAGTGTAATACCAGCTTGAATTTGGCCCCAGCCAATCAGACGCCAATGCCTATCTATTCTGCGACTCAATGCGATCTTCTCACCTTGGCTGGTGCAGACAGGCGAAGTGAGCTGTAGTTTTGCAAACACGTTCTTAACAGCCACGACTCTAGCCCCCGTGGACATTGACCCTATGTTGAGCATTAGGATCTCCCCCTTTGCCAACTTTGAGACTTTGCCTTGCCTCTCAGTGTCCTTTGTCCTTACGCCAAGAAGACGACGAAGCAAGAAGAAATTAACCTGCAGTTGCAAGGAAAATGATGAGCGTTATTAGAAACTGGAAAAAAGTACAAATAGATAGTGTTAAAAACATATCCTTCAAATGATCTTTTGCTGCTACATGGGGTGATCATATAAGCTGGTGACTTTTCTAAGGCTACTCTATACCTCGAGTTCGACGTACACTTCGGGGAGAGAACCAACTTCGCCAAGTACCTGCCCCACCAACCTATCAGCACGTGTAAGTGTAGGATCCATGGTTGTTCCAACTCCAATAAGTCCTCCAGGCACCGCAAATTGTAACTCATTTTGCTCCGCGTACAATGAAACTATTCTTGAATATATTGGGGTGCATTTGATGTTATCATTTTCATCTTTGACAACGATACCGGGACGAACCTCGATGAACTGATTGACTTTCAAAACACCCTGCGAATTACCCAATTGGCGACGGTAAGTAAAAGGGAGAAAATGAGAAGGGATCAATCTTTATGAAAAATGGAAGCAAAACCCACACCTTCAGTATACTTCCACCAGCAACGCCACCCTTTATTTCATCAACTTCAAACCCCGGTTTGTTGACGTCGAACGATCGGATCACAATCATATTTGGGGGAGAGATGAAATTCCTTTCTGGAATAGGGATTTTCTTCACAATATATTCGCAGACAACATCAATATTGTACTTCAGCTGTGCAGATATTGGTACCACTGGGGCACTACCAGCAACAGTTCCCTTAGGATACAAATCAAATATGGTGTTAGGAACAGACACGAGCAAGCAGAGTTTGCAATTTATAATCAACCAACATACCTGGATAAATTTCTGAATGGCTTCGTGCTGGTTGATAGCAACATTTTCCTGAACAAGATCGACTTTATTTTGAAGTATTATTATATGCTGGAGGCGCATGATTTCAACAGCAGCCAAATGTTCTGAAGTCTGAGGTTGAGGACAGCTCTCATTGGCAGCTATGAGAAGCAGAGCCCCATCCATGATTGCAGCCCCGTTAAGCATGGTAGCCATGAGAATGTCATGACCCTGCAGGCAAGCAACATTATAGCATCATATAGGTAAACATTCTTGAAACCTACAATTGGTAATAACCCTGTGAAACATGGTGTTGTACACAGTGAACTAGAAATCTATACTCATGTGTAGCTCCATATAGCAGAACTCAGTCGAAATATGTACGGAGTGATATAAAGTTATACATAAGGATTAAAACAGAAACATACTGGGCAATCGACAAATGACACGTGTCTGAGCAACTTCATCGCACGGTTCTCAAAACCAGGCACCTCACACATTGGACTATCTTCTTTTCCACTTCCATAAGCCCTGATAAAGATATAAGTGAAAAAATTGAGAACCACACTTAGTGAAAGAAAAAAACGAGAAAATAGACCAGAATCAAAGTTATAAGGCATACTTGTAGCACATGGGTCGAGGGCATCGGTCATCTTCACATTTGTATATCTTTGCATTCGCATATCCAAGCTTGATAGTGATGTTACGTTCCAACTCATTCTTAAACCGAACAGTCTGCGTGCAAAAGAGCAATCCTAATTAGAAGGATCCCTACCACTGAATTACACTTAATCTCAAGGTTGCACAAGGCAGTAAACCTTCCACCATTGTTGGTAAAGAAAATGGTATATGTAAACCATAAATCAATATGGAGAAAGCGAATACCTGGACGCCAGATATGGCTTTTACAACTGTTGACTTCCCATGAGCCACATGGCCAATGGTTCCTGAAAAATCCAAAAATTGGTCCGCAATGAACCCAATACTTAATCTCCCTCAGAAAAAGCAGAATCATTACAAGCTTACCGATGTTAATTGTCGCCTGGCGAGAAATAACCTCGGGAGATAGCGGATGTAGCTTGGTTACATCCAACTTGCTTAAATCCTGCTCCATCAACCCCTTTTTCGACATTTTGCTGATCCTAAGTCAGATCCTCGAACTATCAGAGTAAGAATTCAGCTGCATATACAAGAGGCAACAGAGCGAATCAGTGGCAAGCTAATATCTTCGAGGAATTCCAATTCATAAACCGTGGAATGAGAAAAACGGATGAAAATTCACGACATCATCGCCGGACCACATAAAAAAACCTCATTTATCCAAGAAAAAACTACCAAACCATGAAAAAGTACATAAATCAGATGAAACAAATAATATATTGGGAGTATTAGGTTATCAAAGAGAATCACAACCTTTGTATTGCCAGAGCCGTCGGCTAACTTATTGGTGTATCGAAAGAGCTGAGCTAGGGTTTCTGAACAGTGGAGGCTAGGGATTGATATTCGTCATTTACCTGATTCATATATTGTTCGGTAATTTCATTATAACCCCCTCTCTTAGAACTTGTACCATAAATGGCCCAATCTAATTTAGTTCGTGTGGCAATTATGTAATATATCTACTGTAAAAGGACCATTTGCGAAATAAGGATTATGAAATTGGAAATGCCCATCAGCAAAAGCCCATTAAGTCGAAGATAAGAAGAGTGTGCGATCCGTAAATATTAAGCATATCTTTGTCTAATTTTGGAATACGAAAACCCTTCGCAGATTACGGAACAATCAACAAACCGTTGCCCTATATATACCCTAGATCAGTAGCTAAGGAAACTCTCTCTCTCGATCTCGCTGCGTGCTTTGCTCTCTGTGAAGTTGATATATTCGTGTTTGGAAAGAGATCGAAGAGCGGTTCAATTGTGTGATCATGCTGGTCTATCAAGATTTACTTACAGGTTTGATGGATTACTTGGTAGTTTTTGCTGTATGTTGTGGTAGAATCGTGTTTGGTGATGTGGGCTGTCGTTGGTTTTGGGATGGGATTTCAGATCCTAGCCATTTTGCCGTAAAGACACGATCTTTATTCCATTCTGGTGGTGGGTGTTGGGCCTTTTGGTAAACTTTGTTGTTGGCTCCGATCGAGTTTTTATTATCGTTCAGCCTTACGGATTTATATGCCGTGCGCCTTCAGTTGTGCAGTTAGCCGTAGAATAATGTCTTTTGGCCACGAAAGGTCGAATTTTGTTGCGCTTTTTAGCTGTTTGTCCGATACTCCAGTCTTCTTACCGCTCGAGAAATCATGTCACTTTGCTATTGTTCGATTTTGCAATAGCTGTTATATATTTTGTCATATTTATTTTATTGTGTTTAACTTTGGTCGAATTGTAGGTGATGAACTCCTCTCTGACTCCTTTCCTTACAAGGAACTCGAGAATGGAGCGCTTTGGGAAGTTGAAGGAAAGGTTAGAGCAATTCCGTTCCACTGTTTCTTGATCAGCAAACCCTGTTATCATAACCTATTACGGATGTTCTAACACTTCATGTTTTCTGCAGTGGGTTGTTAAGGGTGCCGTTGATGTAGACATTGGTGCAAATCCATCAGCCGAAGGCGGTGAAGAAGATGAAAGCGTTGACGACCAAGCTTGTAAAGTAGTTGACATTGTCGACACTTTTAGGCTTCAGGTTTATTACTTGAGCATATACTCTTGCTGAACCATTTCCGCTTTGCTTAGGTAAAAAAAAAAAATCGCAACTCTTAATCCTACGTGTTTTGTTTTACAGGAACAACCGCCCTTTGACAAGAAGCAATTTGTTGCATACGTTAAGAAATACATCAAGATGTTGACTCCCAAGCTTGAACCCGAGAAGCAAGAGGAGTTCAAGAAGTCCGTCGAGGGTGCAACCAAGTTCTTGCTTTCAAAGCTCAAAGACCTCCAATTGTAAGAAGCACTACCATATTTTGTCTCCACTTCCCCTGCAGCATTTTCGTAGTTCACTGTTATGTGATTCTAACGTAGGCCTATTTCTCTTGCAGTTTTGTGGGAGAGAGCATGCATGATGACAGCAGCGTTGTGTTTGCCTACTACAAGGAAGGTGCTGTCGATCCAACGTTTATTTACTTTGCTCACGGTTTGAAGGAGATCAAGTGCTAAGGTTATGGGGATTTCTGTTTCTTAATTTTCTGCAACTTTGAAGTTTGTGTTATTGGTGTTGCTCTATGGTATTCTAAACTCAACTCTGTCGCTTCCTTTCATGTGGGATGCTAATTTTCTCGAATATGGGTTGCATTTTTTGCCAGAATGATCAATCATTGAGTTGGCCTTTTTTCCATTTTAATTTCATTGAAAATCAGTTGGCACAATGTACACTTGATGTTCTGTACTTTTAAGTGGAAGTAAGCTTTGCCAACAATGAACGGCCTACTTGGATTTCCTTGATGGAGCATATCATTCTCTTTAGACTTTCGCGGAAAAGAAATCCCCCACAACATGATTCAATCTAAAATCCTGGGAAATTGAAAACTACCGAAAGCCAAAATTGCTCTCACAAATCAGACGTTCTGTTGGCATATTCTTGAACCAATGCTCCAAAAAGCGAAGGCCTCTCGAGCAGCTTCGATGGATTTTCGAACTCTTTGGCCCAACCTATGCGGTTTACAGAGTGACATCAGTGTTATAACTCATCTGTACTTCTCTTACGATCGTCTGATCTTCTATGTAAAGTACGCATCAAAGGCGAAAGAAAAAAAAAAAAAAAAAAAAACTTACCATTGTCTACGACCAAAACTCTGTCACAATCTATGACAGTCGGGATTCTGTGAGCAATGGTAATGATCGTGCAAGCGGCGAACTCCTGGCGTATAATCTTCTGAATAACGGCATCCGTTTGTGAATCAACGGAGGCCGTTGCTTCGTCCATGAACAAAATCTTCTTTCGTTTCAACAGTACTCTTCCCAAGCAGAGCAGCTGCCTTTGGCCTACGCTCCAATTGTCCCCCGAGTCAACCACTGCACGTCAAAGAAAACCGCCCCCGCGAGTTACTTCTTACATTCTTCAGCCCAGAAAATCGAATCAGACAAAACGGCCCTGCTATAAAAAAAAAAAAAAAAGTCACCTGATGCATCTAACTTCTCGGGTTTTTCTGCTACGATATCTTTCAGCTGGCACCTTTCGAGACTCTACAACGAATATACATATCAGCAGCTTAGCTTAGTAAGCATATATAACATATTCAGGAAAGGAAGTTTCACCTTCCATATCTCATCATCTGAGTACAATCCAAGAGGGTCGACATTGCTTCGAACGGTTCCCTCAAACAAGACTGGTTCTTGAGGAATAATTCCCAATTGTGACCTAAGTTCATGAAGGCCAAGCTTGCAAATGTCGACCCCATCGATGATTATCGTCCCGGCGCAAGGCTCGACGAGCCTAAAGAACACTTGGATCAGAGTAGACTTGCCGCTCCCAGTTCTTCCAACCACTCCAATTCTCTCGCCTCCTTCGATGCTCAGAGATATCCCTTTCAGCACCAATGGGGTATTGCTTCGATACTTCACTTGCAAGTCTTTTACCTCAATTTCTCCGCGGTTAGGCCAATTTGGCGGGGCCCGCGAATCTGTTTTCGTCCAAGGTGCTTCTGATGGTATGTCTATTAACTGCTTGATTCTCTCCACGGAGACCATTCTGTTCTCCAGCAAGCAGGTGAGGTACACCGTGAAGTAAAGTATGCCGTTAAGGGGCAGCCCGTAAGATAAAGACAGCCCGACATATTCTGATAAAAAAAAAATATTACAGATCAAAGTTGGCATTTTTTTAGAGGAGGTATGAATCTTGATGTTCTTATTATTACCAGGCTTGATTATGGTGCTGGGCAATATGATCAAGAAGATCGTTGAGATGCATAGGACGAAGCTGCCGATGAGCTCCAAACGAAAGCCTAGCCATTCGTTCGCGGCGCAGTTGTGGAAATTCGTCTTCAAGTTTAAGTCAACCCTATCGATGTTCTCTTGGAAGAACATCGGCTGCTTTCTGAAACTGCGAATCGTCACCACGCCCGAGATCGTTTCGGAGAAGTGATGGATGATGGGCGCTTTGGTAATTTGCTCCAGCCTCGTCAGTTCGCGGGACGTCGCGAGGTAATAATCCTGCGAAAGAAAAGGCGTAAAAAAGGGGGTAAAAAAACAAAACGTCGAAGAAAATTTCGCCCTTTTACCTGATACCATATGTTGAGCCAAATGAGGGGAACTATGAAGAACAGCGTAGGCCACGCATATTGGCAAGTGATGAAGATCGTACCGAGCAAGGCGAAATACATCATCAGATTAATACTCAAATAAAGTGGAATCAACACGTCTACGTTGCTCTGATCGTACGACGCCTGCAAAAAAGAAAAAAGCGCTCGCTCGCCCGCCTTTTACAATCAATATATCTCAGGAACGAATCGAAGCGCAAAAAAAAAATAAAATTCTTACACGGCTAAGTATTCTCCCCGAAGGAGTCGTATCAAAGTACGACATCGGCGCATGAACGGTACTCTCGAGCATCTGTCCGAAGAAGCTCCGAGCAGTTTCGAGCCCTAAATAGGCGACAAGCATCGACCTCACCGCAACGAAAATGCACGAAATTACGGCTATGGCAGAATAAACCCCGACAAAGAGCGAAGGATTGAAGACGCTCTCGTCAGAGGTCTCGTAAGCCAGCCAATAATCACACGCCATCTGCGCCAACTGCCACATCAGCGATGCGGTAATGACGACTGAGATTCCCCACCATCCGTATGTCTCGGTGGCGTACTGCTTGTAGACCTTTAAGCTGACTCGCCCCGTTTCTCTCTCCTCGTCCTCGATGAGCTTCGAGCCGCCGCCGTCGCCCGGCTCGGGCCGGCGGTTCGACTCGCCGTCTGCCTCGGCGGCTCGAGGGTGTTCGTTGGCCGAGCCATTTTTTTCGGCGGCTTCGACTAACTCCATGGAGCTGTCGTGAGCTGCTACGAGGGCGGAGAAGTCTGAGTTGGGATGTAAGAGGTCTCTGTACTTCCCCGACTGAACGATTTTCCCGTCCCTTAAGACCTAATGAGCAGACGAGCCGAATATATGATTTCTTTTTACGAGAAAAAAAAACGACGGTGAGTAGTTGAAGGAAAAGCGCAGAAACGTCGCGCCGGCGTACCATAATGACGTCGGCGTTGTGGAGGAAATCCATTTGGTGAGTGACGAGCAGTATCGTTTTGTCCTTTAGAGCTCCCCTTACGCATTCCTACAAGTTTTTTTTTTTTTTACGAAACTTCATGGATTCGAGCAACTATATCGTAACGAAAAATCAATTGCCAAGTGTTGAGATTATAATCCAATGTGATATATCGTAACATTGGTTTTAGGATGAAACCCTCAATTTGTGATGGACTGACTGACCTTAAATATTTCGGTGCCAGTGTGGGCGTCGACGGCGCTGAATATGTCGTCCAACAGATAAATATCGCAGTCCTGATAAACGGCCCTGGCGAGCTGTATCCTCTGCTTCTGACCGCCGCTGAGGTTGATCCCTCGCTCTCCTATCTCAGTACGATCGCCGTGCTCCATCATCTCTAAATCCTTCTCAAGGGAACAAACTCTTATTACGTTTTGGTACTTTGCGTCGTCCATGGGCGAGCCGAACAGTATGTTCTCCCTTATCGTCGCGTTCTGTATCCACGACGTCTGCGCCACGTAAGCGGTGGACCCGCATACCCTCACCTGTAAAAAATAAACGCACGTAAATTTCGCCAAAGCGAAGATCGCCTATCTTTGATTAAATGGAAGGGAGTTCATCAGCATTATATTCCAACACACCCCTTAAACCTGTAACTTTTTTAAATGGCTCAATGACGTTTTTGGCCCCTGGGCTCTGATACCATGCTGAACACATAGATCACTCATCAAATAGTTTAAGCTTGAACGGAGCGTGCGTTTTAATTTTATATACTATACTTCCAACAAAACCGAAGACTCGAGAAGTTTCCCGCACCTTCCCCGACGTTTTGTGAAGCTCGCCGAGAACGGCGGCGAGCAGAGAAGACTTCCCCGACCCGACCATTCCAACTATCGCTGCGAACTCTCCCTTCTTAATCCGTACATTTACATCGCAAACAGCGTTCCGAGCGCCTCCACCTTCTTCTTCCCAGGCGAAGCTCCCTTCGCTCACCTCCACAGCTATCCCATCACAACCACCGCCTCTGCTTTCCTCTTCCCTTTCGACCGTGCCTTCATCCAACTCGCGGCTCGTGAGGTACTTATCGAGCCTCCCCAAGGAGATGATCGCCTGGGAAACGGAGATCAGCGTACTGGGAAAATTCTGAATCGGCTCTTGCAGTATCTTGAAAACCGAGGTCGCGGTGAACACGGTGGACGCGTCGAGGGGCACCTTCATCAGAATCGCCACGCCGAAGGTGATGGCAGCTAATACGATGGGCACGCTCCACAGCAAGATTATGTTCCCGGAGATCAAGTACATGAACTTTCTCAGCCAAGTGAACTCCTTCTCCCTGGAGGACATGATCTTCTCGCAGAAGTGCTCCTCCCAAGCCTGAAACTTTATCACGCGCATGTTGTTGAGCATCTCCGTGGTGGCCTTCATCCTTCCGTCCCTATTCGTCATCATGTTGAACTGATACGCGTTGTTCCTGCGCGTGATTTTCAGCGTCAAGAACATAGCTCCGACGACTGCTAAGAGGGAGACGAGGACTGGGATTCCTATGTAGGCGTAGAGAAGGGCCAAAGCTACGCCTACTTGGAAGGGCATCATCCATAGCGTGTGTAGTTGGTAGACTAAATCGGAGAGCTGCTGGCAGTCAACGGCCATGTAGTTGACTATTTGGCCGACGCCGTGGGCCTGCCTTGACGAGCAGGTGAGTTTCAGGCCCTTTGTGTAGAGGCCGGCGATTAGGGTTGAGCGTATGAGCATTCCGAGCTTGTTCGAGAGGAAGTTGAAGTGGTGGGAGCTTAGGACTTCGATTACCTTCGATAGGAGGAGAATGAGTACGAGGGCAAATCCTGGGAGGAGATTTGTTCGGTCGCCGGAGGTGAAGGCGATGAACCGCTGGATTAGGACTGGGCCCACGTACATCACGGCGAGGCGGACGACGGCGAGGAGGCCGGTGACGGCGAGGTCTTTCCAGAAGCATCTGATGAGCATCGTTCTTACTGGGTTTTCGCCGGCGGGTTGGGGCCAGTGGCGTTTGAAGAGATCGGACATCTTCTTGGCCTGATGGTCGGGCGGGAGGGAAGGGACTTCGTCGATCTTCAGTGGGGATTTGTAGCCTTTTCTTATGAGTGGGTTCAGCCAGTACCATACTGCTTTTGAGAGGAACGAGGCGGCGGCGTACCCGCCGCCGGTTACCGTGGGTTGGCCCGACCCGTTTGTTACTACGTTCTGGGCGGTGATCCCAGTCTTCCCCTTGACGGAGACGATGAAGAGATAGGTGTAAAAGGGGAAGCTCGCTAGGGAATATATGTCGTCGATTTTGAGATTTGAACCGCCGGCGGAAGCCAGGCGAGCGATGGCGGCGGCGGCGAACAAGCATGCCAGGAGAAAGCTCGCGCCCCAATAGAGACGAAGGGACAGAGGATGAGAAGCGGCTGCGAACTTCTTCGTCTCGGCTGCGAGGAGGACAAGCACGGCGGCGTTGGTGACTGTCTGAAAAAGTCTGAAGAGACTCTCCGCCAAATCCCAGGTGGCGCCGCCGCCGCCCTTGGTGGTGAAGGACAGTACTGTTAGAACGGCGCAGGCTGATGCTAATAGAGCTGTGACGGCGAAAGAAGCTTTAAACCACAGCGTGGCTCTGAAACCACCTTTATCAGGTCCGAGGAGAGGTTTTCCGAGGGAGGACTGATCGGAGTTTCGCCCGGAGAAGAATCTCCGGGCGGCGACTACGGCGAGTGCGAGCAAGAAGAGAAGGTCAACGGCCGAGAAAAGAATCCTCTGCGAACATGGAGAGAGGAAGATGAATCCCAGCCATCTGAGTACTACCGATGATGAACTTGAATCCTCGGATGATGGATAACATTCAAGATTCGTAAGCCAAGAAATGGAAAACATTGTTTTTCTCTTTTTTTTTTTTTGTGAAGAAGAAACTTATAATACCCTTGAAAACAGTGCTAACGCCTCATATTCTGCTGCCTACATAAGAAGAGAGAGGACTGAGAAAACACTGCACAGCGAGATTTCGGGCATGAAAGGCTGTGTAGTAGAGCAAGAGCAGCAATGAAATCTCGTAGCTCAAAAACATATTTTAATGCCATCTTAATACCGATACATACACATATTTTGGGTAAATTACTTATCAATCCCTTTCGAAGTTT
This sequence comes from Craterostigma plantagineum, assembly GCA_027422505.1. Classification (NCBI taxonomy): domain Eukaryota; kingdom Viridiplantae; phylum Streptophyta; class Magnoliopsida; order Lamiales; family Linderniaceae; genus Craterostigma; species Craterostigma plantagineum. The sequence goes on along the minus strand of JAPQWV010000747.1, from coordinate 72,950 downwards.
AAATTTTAGGGTCAATTCAAAATCAGACCACCCAGATGTTTAAAATAGATTTCAGACCCTACTTGAAAAAAATTTAGGTTAAAAGATCCATTTTGTGTGGCGTAAAACGTGGTATAAAAGATATATAAGCTGGTATAGAATAATCGTTTTGCGTTACAAACTTTCAACATACTGGTATGTCAGAGCAATGAAGTGGTACTACAAAATAAACATCAGATGATCGTAAACTAGTACCGGATGATCGTTTTGTGTTACAAAATTTCAACACACTGGCATGTAATGGCAATGAAGTGGTACTGCAGAAAATAGGTCCTTAAACTAATTCTTTTGCTAAGAGCGTATGAATCCTAAATGATACGTAAGGGCCCTGAAATGAAAAAGTTCCCTAAATTTTATGCTCAGTACCCTAGTAAAATTCTTCCTGTTCAGTACCCATCTGCAAAAAGTTGTGTCCTTAATACCCAAACAGTGAACGGACGAAAATACCCTTTCCTTTCCTGAAATTAAATTGGACATCGTTCAATTGTTTTGATTATCCTATCAATGTTATCTCCAATTATACCAACATAATAACGTTACTTTAATTTATATAAATAAAAATCAAAATTGCACCAACGGAATTGAACACTAATAACATATGGTATCTATAATTTCTGGTATACTAACAAATTTTGTTATTTTGCTATATAAAATGATAATAATGTTGTTATTAGTATAGTATCATAAACAAGTATAATTTTTATAAATTTCCAGTGTAATTCTAATTTTATTGATATAATAACGAGTTTTGTGGTGTAATTCATGTGAAAATAATTTACTCAGCTTTTTTTGTGTGTGAGACAGTGGTATTTTCGTCTTTTTAACCCCGAAAAGACCATTTTAGGTACTGAAAAGGAAGAACTCTCAAATCGGACGAGGAAGAAATAATTCGGGGGTATTTAAAGGAATTTTAAACTCTAAGGGGACTAATAAGGAATTTCACTTATATTTATTTATACAAGTTGACAGCACATCGATAGATGCAGAGAGCGGTGGTGTGTGTAAAAATATCATATATGTGGGAACTTGGTTATAGATGAGCTATTGTTAAATGAACGGAGAAAGAAGAGCAGAATATCAGTTCATGTTTTTCGATGACGAGAAGATATGGTTGTGTCTGTATTGCTGTGCGGTGGTCTTTCGTCTCCGATTTCTTGTCGTGACTTTAAGACAAAAATTGTCGATTGTTTTCTTTGAAATTGCTTTGTTTGAATGAAAGTATGCTACAAAACAAAGACTTGCCTCTCTGTATCATCAAAATCGCCAATAACGTGGAAAGAAATGTCGTTTACGTAAATTGACATGGGTACACGTTATAACCGGCTTCAAAATGGAAGATCCTTGCATATATATTGCCGTTAACTAAAAGTACAATATTTGCATTATAATATTACCTCGTGGAACACGAAACTCGCGGATCACAAGGTTTATAATTTAGTATGTATATATATACGGGTGCAAAAACACCTGTTGAAATCACCTATTTCACTCTTTGTATTCCACTCCTTATTCCAATCAACGAAAATCGTTACAAGTCGTCATTACCCGTGAATAATATCTCAACAAGCCCCATTCCTTCGACAACACGCCCACGTCCACGATCAAAAGGTAGGCTAAGGTCATTCCCACTGTGTAACCGCACGCATCCCACCGTCCTCGATCGAACAACACATCTTGATCTAGCAACACTCTTTTCGGTCCTTCAAAAACATTGGCCATTACAATACCATCGGCGCCTAACATGGATCCATCAGTAATAACATTCTCCCCTCCAATCACATACGAATCCGACATAGCTACACTATCAATCAATACTAACAACATATATTCATCGCCAACCAACGTCGACAAGTCTCCTCTAACCAACATGAATTTATCCTCAATCAAACCTGATTCAACCACAACCAACTCCGGAGATAAAGTCCCCATTATTCATCACTAACCCATCAACGTCCACCTCGGCGAGAATCGACGAGTCCTCATCAACAAACGCCAAAGAGTCATCATCAACAGACACCAATGAATCATCATTATCACCCAACTTCACGGGAGCAAATCTCTTTAGCACAGCTTCGGTGAATTCATTCCAAGGTAAGTCCTTACCTTCAACGTACTCGTCGTACCATTCGAGAGCCTCGCCGTCGACGTAGAACCAGACGCGGTTCGTTCGCTCGACATCAGTGAGGTTCTTCAATGCGAAGTATTGATTGCACTTCTCTACCCAAGCTTTCGCATCCGTTCCAGTGAAGATGTGAGGAGTCGTGACCCAAGTAATCGCCGGCGAGTAATCGGCGTCAAAGCTCTTCAACAAGGCGACTGCGAAGTCATTCCAAGCTAGAGGATCCTTATCGCCGTATAACCAATCATCGCAATACTCTTTGTACCACTCCAGAGCCTCGCCTTCGACGTATAAGTATGCAGTCTTCGTTCGTTCCACGTCACTAGTTGTCGACAAAGCTTTGAAGTAGTCGTTGCATTCGTTCAACCAAACTGTTGGTCCTGTTCCGTCGAAGAGATGAGGTGCCTTGTACGTAATCCATTTAATCGCCATAGTTGTCCGAGAATCGTCGGCTCTGATACCACTTGTAAGATCCCGGTCGTAATTGATCGATTTCTTACTCAGTAATTTTATCGAACACTTGGCGTTCGTGCTTTTATATCCGAGAAAAGTAAAGATAGAGTGATCGAAGGACGATCGAAGGGGGGAAGAGATAGAGAATTAGAGAGAGCTGAGACTTGAGAGAGATTGAGAGATAGGGACAGAGAGATGAAGAGGAGACGAGAGAGAAAAGAGCAATAGGTAGAAGATGAGAACTTGATTAGTTTTTGCTTCCTTCTCCAACGCATCGACTTACAGTCTTTAAATGCATAGTAATGGACCAAATGCTATAATGGACTAATTATGTAAACTACTAAACTAATGGGCTAAACCCAACTCTTATAGGCCCATTTATTCTCATCTTCACCTTTGCTCGGGTTATGACATATTGAATGCAATTATATGCATTTTGTGCAATTATTCTGTGCTCGTGTGAATTATGTGAAATTTGCATGTTAAAATGCGTGCTTAATTTATTTGGTGGAAATTGATGCATCTAAATTGTGCCATGTAACTTCCAACTTAATTAGGGATTTTCGAAATAAGAATTATAGAAATTAAGCTAATGATAAAATTGGGCTATAGTTGCAATTGGACTAGGATGGAGCCCAAACTTAAGACCAAAAATAATTTACAATGTTTAGTCCAAATACAATATAAGTGGTCCAAGATTACAAGGCCCAAGTAAGAATAATAATTGAGGCCCAAAACCCTAAGAGATATTTTTAGGAAACAAGCTCCTTGATTTAGGGGATATTCACGTCACAACATGCCTCCTCACTAAGACCCATGATAAAAATATCTACCCTAAACACTTCAATCTCCAAAAACTCATTTAAGAAGCGATACCTTAAGAGATGGGAGAACTAACGAAAGAGAAGGAAGAACTAACTAGAAGCACAAGTAGAAAGCGAAGAGGTAGCCGATGAAAAGATTTCTCCTAAGCTTCGGCTAGGTATGAGTTGCTTACCCTAATTTTGTATCTTTGTCCAAATAATAGTGTATTTTAAAGAACTATAAGCACGATAATGCCATGGGTTAGGGCTGTGCGAATTTTTAATATCAAGAGCATATTTTTACAGTATTTTGGTGTCGATAATCCTATATTAGCATACTTAAGAGGTTAGCGCACAATAATCGGTCAAAAACTTGTATTACCATTAGGTTTGAATTTTAGGGTTCTTAGATTCATACGACCTCCATAGCGTTCTTGAGAAAAGGGCACTTTTTGATCCGGATTCCATGGGAGTCAAAGTACTAAACCTGTTTAGGGACCGCAAAGTGTAAGATTCGCGAACTAAGAATGGTTCTCGAATTGGTTTCGCGAACTAGGCTAGTTTGGCGAACTCGAGATGGAACGCGGGAGACTTCACGAAATACACGTTTGGCAACACAGGAACTTTGTGGGTTGAGGAAGTCGCGAATCCCGTGCAAGCCGCGAAAGGGGATTCGCGAAATGAGTGGTGAGGGAGTTCGCGAAATGCGAACTTCGCGAAACACAGGACGGATTCGCGAACGAGAGCTTCGCGGGTCCAACGGGACCGCGAACCATGGGCACGCAACGCACTTCGCGAACTATAAGAGTTCGCGAACTCCATGTAAGGTTGCAAACCACATGGGGGCTGAAAGGGTTTGCGAATCCGAGTGGATCGCGAAGTGAACTTGGTGGTTCGCGAATTGAGTGGTTCACGAATTGAGCGAGATTGGCGAATCCGATGAGATTGGCGAACTCGGCAATTTCGCGAATCAAGTGTATTTGGCGAACCCTAGTTTGCGAACGCATACACTTCACGGGTTGATCAAGATTAGCGAACTCCATGCAAGCCGCGGATTCTAGTTGGCGAATTGAAAGGGAATCGTGAAATTCATTTAGCACATGGGTTGAACGAATTCGCGGAAGTCGAACTTGGGGAACTCATGAACTTCACGAACCATGAGCCGAGGGATACGATTCGCGAATCGAGAAGTGTGATAGATAGAGTTCGCGAAGTAAGTCTTGGAGTATGTAATGATCATTTCACGAATTATACGAGTCATAAGTAGTTCCCAAATCAAGAAGAACTTAGGATAAAAACTAAGGATTTTAGTGAATTAGAGAAATTGGTGAACTAGGGTTAAGTAACCAAGCACTTCACGAATGAAGCTAGGATGGCGCATTAGACTTCGCGGATTGGTAGGTCAGGAGCCCTAGTTGGCGAACCCTCAGTGAAATACACTTTGCGGACTCTAAGAAACTTCAAGAAACAAGGGATTCGCGAAGTGGACACGCAAAGTGAAGGCCGCAAGCTAAATAAGCCCGGTGGATTATGAAGTTCGCAAACTCAATAGGGATGATGACTTCGCGAACTATTGAACTTTTGAGTAAGTTCGCGAACCCTAAGTAAGTACAATGGGTTCGCAAAAATATAGTTCTCAAACCAATGAAACGCCACGAGTTAGGCAAGCTTGGCGTATTAAAGGGCACTTCGCGAATGATGTAGCTTGGCGAATCATGTCACGAGTTGGATATAGGTACTTTGCAGACTATATAAGTTCGCAAAGTAGCGAACCAAGAGGTTCGCGAACTCGACGACAATGAGAGACTTCGCGAACTGAGGAAGTTCGCGAAGTGTGACGATCAACTCGACAGATTCACAAGCACTTCGCGAATCGGACTTCACGAACCCAATGAACTTGGCGAAGTGTATTTGAATATACTCCACGGATTGCACATGCTTCGCAAACTATATAAGTTCGCGGACCTATATTGGTGTAAAATTGCTTACGCAAAAGTGCCAAGTTAGTTCGTGAGTTGTTCAAATTTCACGAACCCTAAGTCTAAAATTAGCTCACAAATTAAGTATATATCGCAAATCACGACTTAGGAAATAATATTTCAACACTTAGGAAAATTCGAGATCTTAGCTAGTCAAGTAATTTAGATAGAGAACTGACTAAATTATTTTTATGCTAAGGTCGACGTCTAAGAGTCTCGCCGGATCAGGTAGCAGGTAACCCACAGACGACAAGTAAGTAGAAATCCAACTACAACACATAACCTGTTTATTGTACCTGCTTTATGTGACTACGTGCCTCTGTGATTTCATGTTAACGTGACTTAACTGATACGTTTTCATGCGGTAAGCATGTTTGGAGTTAGTTTGCATTTCATACTCACTTGCGTACACGATCATATACGGCAGGGTTGTATTAGTCGAGTATGCATATATATGATGTATCGCTTGAAAGCGATGGATACATTGCCGATATGGGCATGTGTTGTCGACTCGCAGTTGAGTCAAATGGCTGTCCACTATGCTACCAGGGCGGCGTTTAGCGTCGTCGTAATATTATGTAAAAATGTATATGTATATGGATTACGATTAGGGCAATGCCCGTTGTCGAAAGGGCCGTATATATGTATGTTTATGATATGATTGGGCAATGCCCGTGGCGGTAGGGAGCGACCTGAGGGTATAAGCGACACAGGGTGGAACCCTGGTGTAGGCAACCCCAGCGTGGACTACTAGCGTGAGTGACCGCCGGACAGTCGGGGACGACCGGGCACATATGGCGACCTACGAGAACGATGTGCATCCTAGTGTATGGCCATCCTGCGTGGACCGCTGTCGCATTGTCCTTGATGAACGTGAGCTAATTGTGGTGCATAGTGAGATTAGCCGAGGGCCCTGAGTACGTTAGTACGAGTGTTATATGCATCGGCGCGGATTGCCTTTGTGAGTGTTATATGCATCGGCGTGGTTTGCCATTGCGGGGGAGTGACACGTGCATACACGGATAAGTTTTTGCTTACTGAGCCACGGCGCCTCATTCCTTTATGTTATGTGTTGTAGGTACATACGATCACGGTACGTGATCACCTAGCTGGCAAGGCTGATCTTTTGAAGCTTCCAAGTGCTTTTGGGGTGGACGTGTGTGTATGGATGACGACATGTGAGGCCGGGCGCATAGGAGATTTTGTTGTGCCATCACAACCGTTCCTAGTGATTACAAATTAGGATTAGTGTGTAATTAGAACTCCAAGAAATTCTTTTGTCGTGGAAGCATTCTTTTGGCATGTATTGGACAAAGTTCAGTTATGTAAATGAAACATGAAAAATTTCATACGCATTCCGCAATTCCTTCATTCAAATACATCGTTAGGCACTTAGGCTGACGCTAGAAATGGTAGTGATGGCTAGGGTCGCTACAGGGGGATGTGTAACGATTTTCGTTGGTTGGAATACGGAGTGGAATACAAAGAGTGGAATAGGTGATCTCAACCGGCTAAACACGGTCTATAATACATTGATATGCTAAAAATAATTGTTAAAAGCCATGTTTTATTCACGTTCAATACACCTTATTTTTAGCAAGTATTAATTGTTTGATTTAATTTTCATTAATACATTATGTTATTTTGCTCAAGTATTAATTAGTTAATTTGTATTATATTACTATGTAAAGATAAGTAGTTCTTTTATATGCAACTCAGATACTATTAATAGTTTTAGAAACCTAACAATTTAAAGAAACAATGTTTGTATAAAGTAACTACTGTTTCCAATCGAAATGTACAAAATAATTGTTACGAGCTTTATCTATAATAATGAAATATTTATGTATATACTTGGTAATATATAACTGCACAAAAAAGAAAAAAAAAATCATGTTGATTTAAAACTGAGGACAATAAGATTAAGGACCCGTATAATTTCGTTAATTGTTTTTTATCAGGAGGAGAGAATAAGTAGTAATAACAAAGTTAAAAGAATTGGTCAACACTAACTGAATATTTACTGTTGAATATTGGGACTATACATAGTAAACATGGGCGCCAATAGTTTATATATTCTATTGATTTCAGTCAGTCAAGTAAAAAGGTCATAATTACGCACTCCAACACAGATTTCAACTTGGCGGTCTGTGTTTTTACCAATCCTAGAAGACTTAATTTATAATATAAAACGACCTGAATAAAGATAAGATTACTTGGAAATATAAGGTCACACGCACATCTCATAACGACGAAACAATCAAAAGCAAATACAAATCTCAGTGAACAACAACACAGACAAGGTCCATTGAGCAAGACAGTTTTAATAACAGCACAAAAGTGCTGCAACGTACCTTAATGTTACAGACAGGGACGATGAGTTTTTCCCAGTTGAAGTAGTGTTAACTACTATTTAATCACATCGACTGTTTTTTTTTTCTTCCAAGGACAATGTTGTTGTTACAGTGATTGCTGCATTAAATCTGCACACTCCTCGTCCAGCGACTGTATGGGTAAATCCTGTAATAAATATAATGCATAGAGAACTTCCTAAATATCAAAAACCGGCCACCATTTTATTATTTAGCATTATTATTACCTGTGATTGTAACGGTTGATTCTGCTGCTGATCTTGGGAGGCAGGGTATGCCTGAGGCTGAGACATTCTGTAGTATGGCTCTTTGAGGTCGAGTTTGCCCGACGATGTCTGAATGATGCCTCCTTGTTCGGCACCAGGGCCCCACATTTTAGCTGTTTTAGGGCCAAACGAAATTTTGGTAACGGAATTCGAAAGATCAAGAAATTTGGATTTGATATTCAGAAACTGACCTGATAGTGTCAAGTAGAGAGTGTAACTCTGAGCTTTATGGGCGACCATTTGAAGTCGACCGGTTATTTCTTGGCCAGGCATTACATAGATAGGTTGGGCCAAGACACAGCGTAGCTGGTACCAGTGTGTGGTGAGGGCGCCAGGAGCTGTTGTAAGCCATCTTTGTACGGTGCTATGGATCATGAACATAATTTTGAGTAAGGTTACGAAATGAATATTATGAACTGAAAGAGCCAAGCCTGAAGATGGTTTCTATTACCTCCCATCGAACAATACGTCAAACCAACATGCCAACCCGTGTATTCTGGCACCGACCGAAGATGTAAATCTCAATGGAATATCAATTTCATACAATTCCTCCTCCTGCCATGTAAGTTTATCAAGATATTTAATGCCTCGGAATCAATTTTATCCTCATTTAATTTCATATAATTTGGGAATGACACAACCACTTGTCGGTCTCACTCATTCATAAGGAAGAAACCATGTTTCTTGAAGGCAAGTATGTACAATGGATCTGCTGCAGATGAGCCGCTAATGCATACCTTAGCTGACATGAAATCTATCACGTGGGACATTGTGGGGGCCACCAGTAACCTAGGATCGAATGCATCTACCACAGGCTGCGATAACCAGAAGTCACTATCTTTAGACAATATATAAAAACCATGAATCGAGATGTTGCCATGCACTGAAGATTACGATGGAGATGATGGATGAATGAGATGTTTTGCAGCATGTTGAGAAATAAAGGTGTAAACCTGGGAAAAGTATCCATGAAAGGCCGTCCCATGTAAAGGTGTCAAGTCTACACCGTAATAATTTTGTTGCTGCCAGAAAAGAGCCTGAACAAAAATACAATATCTTAAATTTCCTTTGCATAAAAGATATAAATCCAAAATAAAGACAGCTTTAGACACTTCGTATCTTGAACCTCAAGCAACCCAAAAAAAGAGTTCCTAGTTACTTCTACAACCACTGCTACATCGACTACCAGACTGTTCTTCACTAGTCTTCCATACCCAGAAAAGAAAACTGCAGAAGTAAAGAAGGCTGACCTTATTGGCAATTTCGATATACAAAAACTCATCACTAAATGGAGCCATATGTATTCTGCAAAGTTAAACAATCACAAATCAATGGCAAAATGCCAATAAATTAAAACAAAAAAAGCTCTTGGAAATTAGCACAAGGGAAAGTGGCTTGAGAAACATTCACCTTCCTAGAGTTGGAAACATCTTTCCACTTGGACCAAGGAATCTATCTCTTGCGATGATATAAGACTCTAGCATCCTCTCATTCACTAGCAAAGTGCCTGTGGTAGAATAACCAATCCTCAAGATAATCCTCGAGTCGCTTACCCCATGGGATACACAATATGCCAAGTAAAAGCAGAAACAGAACAAGCATACCCATGGGTTCAGAGATTAAAATATCGGCCTTTTCAGGTAATTCAACCTCTTCTACTTTTCCCTTGATAACCTATCAAGACAAACAGAGAGCAAGACATCAATAATAACACGCAAGGGATCAAATTTATTCAAGATGATGCTCACAGTTATCCTTTCGCTAAGTGATGAATTCCCAGTAATAAGTTTACGAGCATAATCTGCCATTTCTGAGGCCTCCACAGCATAGACATGCCTCGCACCAGCCTGAAAGAAATAAAATTTCTATATTAAAACATACTGGCAAAAGGTTCAATTTAACTGGTTAAAAAACTGGTGTAAATGTAACAACCTGAGCAGCGAATAATGATAAGATGCCACTACCAGCACCAACATCAACTACTACACGATCAAGGAAATCAGCACGGTTCTCAACAACTGCAGCATAGTAAGTTCCTGGATCACAAATTTCCAACAAGTCAGCTATTCAGATAGAAATTTATGAGGATAATTATAAGCTTAGCATCAGGAGATACTGGCTTTGCAAATTTGCAGAAAAACGGAGCTTAGACAAATCATGAGGGGGAAAGAGAGCTAACGGATATAACCTGTCCTCACATAATCCTGCAACATATTTTGCTGGTGTAGGAGCTGTCCGTAGTAGTGAAAATACATTTTCGCTGACGAAGCCTCTATTTTTTCATCAAACTTGCTTGCGGATGATGATATGATTCCATTCGACAAAGATGAACCTAAAAAACAAAATGATGAAGACTCGCGTACCTAAGCTGTTTAATGTTACATGTAGTCTTAGGATGAAGAACTCACAACACACATTGCTTGTTGTAGTAAAGTAGATCTCTTCCTATCAACATGCTCACATAAGTATGCATTGCCAGTTCAACAAAGGTTTTTTTTTTTTTGGTCGAATGAAATGTTCATTAACCACGAGGATCAAGTCGTACAACGTTATCTCAAGTCATACATCTATCACATAAGCTGGGGGTTCAACAATGTTTTGTTCATACATGGATATAGTAGATACTATTACAGAGACGCTTGTCAAACTAACAAAGAACATAGCTTTCCTGCTTCATGAAGTATAACTAAAGATTCTCACGCATGCATGTAGCAAGGTTTTAAATACTCAATATCCGTATCAACGTTTACGGGAAAATGCAAACATGGATTGTATTAGCAAAGCTTAACAAAAACTAATATTTAAGTTGACACACGGATATTCAAAGAACAATTTCGTTTGTTTATAGCATGTATTGGATCCAATAAAAGGGTAGCAGCATTTACAGAAAAGGTCGGGCCAGTGACATCAATAACTAATCATAAAATGCCATTAAAAACCAACCTTGACCAGCCAATCCCTTTTTCCAATGCTCAAATGCAGAATGGAATGCTCCGCTTTCTTCCTCATTTCTAAATTCTATAGTGATACCCCTGGAGTAGCTTTTCTGATCCAAGGACAAAAGGCAAAAGCATAAACATAAGTTCACCCAGAAAGAATTTTGAAAAATACATGTTATTGTTGTTTTAAAAAGAACGTCTGAATAAAAAAGAAACCAGTTCCATTCAAGATGTCATCTTTTTAAAATTTCAGATCCACTCAAAGATCTATAGTCATGTGAGTTCCTTAACGATTATCAAACAAATGAGCAGAATCAGATTCAAACTTTGAAAAGCATGACGGTGCAATAATCCACCAACCTCTTTCTTGGTGTCAGATGCTTCAGATATACACAGTGACCGAGACGGACTTAGCTTGAAGAGCTGGAAAAACAAAATTAAATCAAACCAGTATAACAAAAAGGCAAAACTGAAACTTTACCACACAATCACACATTCACACTCCATGCAGACAATCGGCATATTCAATAGAAAGATACAACCATCAATGTCTTCCAACCTTTTTCCTAAATCGTATTATTACCTACCTAACTAGGTAGCCAACACTTCCCTTCTGTGACAAGTCATCCAAAATTCAAACTTTTCATAACGTGTCAAAATCCCAACAGAGGATATTACAGCAAAGAATGTAGGATACTGATATTTTTTTTCTTCACTAGTATTTTGAAGAGACCATTTATTGGCATAAAAGCTTATGTCGATCAAACTACTCAACCTTCTGAAGCATCAGCTAACTGCAAACCTAAAACAGAAATAGAGTAAGTTCCCACCCAAATAATTCACTGAAATCCAATCCCGTCGACGTAAAAATGCATTAGACTCACGTGATAGCTCAGAAGTAGATAAAAAAAACGTCAAATCTTATGCATAAGACCCCATTAAAGCACCTAACGAAAACGTCTGCATCCCCAATCAAGCTTAAAGAGCTGCCAGTGACAGTAACATTCAATTGAAACCTCAAACAAGAATTAATAGCTTCACTACCTGGCAGTCCCCTAGATCAAACTGAACCGAGTCCTCCGAACCGGACTCCAACTCGAACCGGAGGGAATCGGAGCGAAACCTAGCGACCACCTGCGGCGAAGAACTGCCTGAAATCGACAGCTGCGAAATCGACGCTACTAAAAAATCTTGCTCCTTCAGCTTATTACTGCTCTCGTTGCTGTCCATTGAATTACAAAATCAAAGCAAAAAGGACAAACGCTCTTCTTCTTTTTTCCCCCCGTAGTCGATGTTAGGGTTTTTACAGTGGAGTGTGGGAAGAGGTTTTAGATGCCGCTTTGTGGGTGAATCGTTTGAGTGCGCATATGATGACGTGTTCGACTCTTATTGGCCAATGGAGCATATAAAATACGTAGACCAAAAGCTCCAAAGTCGCTATTGAAGCCCACTGAGAAATGTTCTTTTCTTGTCAATTAGGGAGATGGGACCTTTACCATTAAAATTGCATTACGATAAATTAAGTTTTTCCAACGTTTATTAACGGGGTCTTTACACATAAATACAACTCTGTAGAAAAACTTGTAATTTAGTACTCTGTCAGGATTGTTTTATATGTAGGTACCTAACAGAATAATTTTTTTGCAGATAGGTACCCGCCCGCCGCATGTACGCCATACACACATTCAGTACCCTATATCAACACATTTGGGTACCTTATATAATAGAAAAATGGTACGTCGTATTAGCACATTTAGGTACGCCCTATTTAAAACATAGGTACGCCGTACGAACATATTTATGTACCATATATCAACATGTTATGTAGACCTGTCAAAACGGGCCGGCGGAGTGGGTCGGCCCGTAGCCCGCCAAAGACCGCCCACTGGCGGGCCGCGGGCCCGACGGGCTTAGCCCGCATAAATTAAAAAAACCTGAAAATCAGAAAAATAAATAAATAAATATATTTAATATATTTCATCTTCAGAAAATATTAATTAATTTATCTTTTAATTTTGTAAATTATAAAATCTTACCAAAAAATATAATTATATAAATTATATATAAATATATATTTATCAATTAATATATAATATTTATTATTGGCGGGCCAGCCCGCGGGCCGGCCCGTCCCGCCCCGTCGAAACTCGTAGCCCGCCTCCTGGCGGGCCTGAAAAATCGGAGCCCGCCCCGCCAAGCCTCCCGCGGGCCGCGGGTAATATTGCCAGCTCTAATGTTATGGTACTCCATACACACAGGAAGGTACGGCACGACTGAAGAAACTGGTAAAAATTAAATATGGTACCTATCTGTAAAATTATCATAACATAAAAGCGGAAAATTTTAAAAAAGAGGAACGATTCTATTTCGTTTTTAAAGAGGAACGGGTTCTCAAATGACTGAAATACCCTTACTAAAAAACTGGTTAAGGAGGCTAATCCGTTTTTTTAACAGTGAAAAGTTATTCGGGTTTTATTCGAGTGACATAACACTCGAATAAACGACTCGAATAAATGCATTTTTGACTTATTAAAAGGGAAAATTTATTCGTATTTATTCGAGTAAAAGCAAGGCTCGAATGACTTACTCTAATAATAAATCGAAGAGATAAGGTGACTCGAATAATGTTTAGAAAATTTAAACGAGTAAGCTACATTATTCGAGTATCTTATCGAGAGTTCTTTTCGAGTCAAAACTCGAATACAGAACTCGGATAAAATACTCGAATAAGCAGTGTTTTAAAAAGCTCGGAAAGAAAATTAGACAGAAATCACTCGAAAACCTTAAATCCCTCGCGCTCTCTTTCGAAACCAAATCACTTACTCGAAAAATCGTACACAAGCCCAAGCATAATCATCAATAGCGAAAAGAAAAACGAGATCATCGGAGCCTTCCGCGCCTGTTCGTAACCGGGTGGATGAGCAAATCGACGGCGGTAGAGCCACGGTGAGTTTTTGGTCGCATTTTGGGTTTTTGCTAAATCGAATTGGTTGAACGAATTTCTTGGTCAGATGTGTTGTTATTAGCGTTAAATCGATCGATTTTGATGTTAAATCGTTGCGTAAACGTCGTATTCGGTCGGATTTTTGTAAAAATCGTTTTCATCGCATTTTCGAGTAATTATTCGAGTAATTAGGGTTCGAATAATTGCTTGACCTATTCGAGTGATGTTTTACTCGAATAATTTACTCGAATAACAGTGAATTTTGCTTGTTTTTTTGCGTTTTCAGATCTATCTTCCGACAAAGTTGCCGGCGGACAATTTATACCATGCCACCCTCACTCTGAACGCGCAATACATGTCGGTATGCGAACGCATCCGTACGCTTTTGAACGAGGAGGAAATGGAGGAGATGGTTAGACGGACTCAGTTCAGGAACCTGATAAAGGTGGCCCGAAACCACTACAACTCGAACATGATCATGTGGTATTTGATGAGCCGGCAGGTGGAGTACATGCCGGACTCGAAGGAGTTCTGGATGGTCGTTCGTGGGCGACCATTACGATTTTCATTGGTCGAGTATTGCCTACTCACGGGCCTCGACTGCAGCGCTAACGAGCCGGAGATACCGTCCTCGAACGAGTTTGCGACGAGGCATTGGCCTGGTATTAATTCTATTTTTTTTTATCTTTTTGATTCGTTTTTTTACTTCGATTTCAAAAACTAACGTTTGTTTTATGGCTCGCAGGCAAGCCCGTTATATATTTACACGATTTGGAGAAGACAATCACGGAAATGATCCGTGACGCCGGTGGAGCCTCGGGCGTTCATCCCGAGAAATTGAAGATCGCGGCCCTTTATTTTGCCGTCGGGGTGCTAGGGGAGCGGAGGGTAAAGAAGGACTTGAAGGTCAAGGAGGAGTGGCTCCGTCTGGTGGAGGACTTCGACCGCTTCAACGAATATCCTTGGGGAAGGATATCGTTCGAGGAGGTCATTTATGGTCTGAACAAAGACCTCTTGGGGAGGGCGATGAAGATGGCATCGAATGGAAAAATCATAACAACCTTCGATATCAGCGGCTTCGTAATGCCGCTTCAGGTAATTAAATTAGTTTTGTATTATTATTTAAGACATATTATATTTATTTTAACTTACTTCTACTCTCTTTTATCAGGTTCTGGCATACGAGTGCTGGCCGACCGTCGGGTAAGAATTCACTGTGAGAAGAGCCGGCGAAGGGCTCCCGCTACCCCGTATGTGCCATTGGAAGACGACATTTTACGGCAAGAGCTCTGCTCCGGGATGGCAAGCGGTCGAGCGTGCATTCGGTGCCGTGGCGATGGATGTAAGTATATTTATTTATTTATAATATGGATTTATTTAGATTGCGTTTTCTAAATTGTACAAATACACAGGACGTGCGGTGTTGCCTTACACCGACCGATGCTGAAGCCGATTCAAGGCACTTCCGCACGGTCGCCGGATTTTGTGGCAGCCGGAATGATGCCGTGGCCCAGAGGATAGTGGAGCATCTTCTAAATGGGCTGCCGGTCTACTGCACCGACCATCGACTTGCTCCGTCTCCTCCTCGGCCGTCTCCTCCGAGGCCGTCTCCTCCTCCGAGGCCGTCTCCTCCGAGGTCTTCTCCTCCGAGGCCGCCTCCTCCTCCTTCCGGCTCAATCATCGCCCATTTCGATAGAAGAATGGACAGGCTGGAAGGCGATGTACGGGATTTGCGGACGGAGATTAGGGAGCTGCGCTCGATCGTGGTCCAAGGTATGTCTTACTTAATGTTTATTTTATAAGATTATATTGATATTACGTAAATCTAACGTAATACTCTAATTTTGTAGACCTTGAGAGCCTGACGCCGAGAACGGTGCGGGATATTGCGAGAAGCTACGATCAGGACATGCCGCCTCCTTCGCCTCCTCATTCGCCGCCGACGGGGAGTCGGGAGCATGGGGGCGAGAATGTGGAGATGGAGGCCGAGATGGAGGCCGCGGCCGTGGCGGCGGAGAGGGCCGCGGCCGAGGCGGCGGAGAGGGCCGCGGCGGAGAGGGCGGCGGCGGAGAGGGCCGCGGCAGAGAAGGCGGCGGCGGAGAGGGCCGCGGCGGATAGGGCCGCGGCGGAGGCGGCGGAGAGGGCGGCGGCGGAGAGGGCCGCGGCGGAGAGAATGGCGGCGGCGGAGAGGACCGCGGCGGCGGCGAAGGCAAGAAGGCGGCGGAAGCGGAGGAGAGGCGGCCACGGGGAGGAGAGGCGGCCACGGACGGAACGTGCGAAGAAGAAGTCGAGGTTGCTTTCGAGTCCGTATACGCCGACGCCCGATTCGACCCCTCGCGTTGCAATACAACGCCGCGCGAACATAGAGCAGATCATCGGCGAGAGGGTGAAGAGTTGGGATGCCGTCGCGGCGGAGGTGGCAAGAATGGGCGCAAAGGAGGAGCGGCAAGGAATGCTCCAAGCGTACGACAAGAAATTCTTTGCCGACCTGTCCACAGCGAAAGTGTGGCTTTCGGATGAGGTATGTGTGTTTTTTGCTAAATATGTTCTAATTATTTCGTTTAATAACATTATATGCTATTATTGCAGCACGTCAACTAGGCATTCTGCGGGTTCACGGCGATGCAAGAAAACTGCGTGCATGCGGAGCGAATTGCGTACGTGAACACCAACTTCGCACAAGCAGTCAAGATGGAGTCCGCCAAACCGCGACCGTTGAACGTGTCCTCGTTCGAGCTATTCGCCACGGGAGAGTTCAATGCGATATACGGCGGCAAGCCGTCACTTCACTGGAGCCAAGCGGATGTGGCCGTCATCCCATTGGCATTTAACGCGCATTGGGTGCTCCTCGTCGCTCGGTTCAAGGAGAGGAACATCCTCGTTTTGGATTCCGACCGCTCAAGCGATTCGGACTTGAGGTTCATGAAGCCGTTCCTCGATCCTTTGGCCGAAGTGATACCGCTGATGCTTCAACACGTCGGCGTGGAGCAAGATTCCGTGGAGAAGTTTGCTTGGGTGCGGTGCCCCAATTTCCCTCAACAAGTCCTCAGGTAATTTTCTTATTTTCTCACTTTCTTATTTTCTTATTTTCTTAAACCTGAAATTGTTCTATTTCTCGAACAGCGGAGAGTGCGGTACGTACATGCTTAGGGCCGCGATGTCTCTGTTGATCGGTAACAGAGATGATCTCTACGCTTTGGACGATTCTAAAGTTTTGTCGTTTAGAAAGTTTTTGACTATATGTATTTATTTTAACAATTGGGATATTGTATGAACCGTTTTAGATATATTTGTATAGATTTTTTGATTTGGAATTGTTCTGTGTTATGGTTGGTTGAGTTGCTGTTGAGGTTGTTCAGAGTGTTCAAGGTTCAGTGTTGTTTTTTCCAAATTTCACTGTTATTCGAGTGAAAGAGCTTGTTCGAATAATGATAATTATTCGAGTAAGCTAATCGAGCTTAATTCGGTACCTTATAACACTCGAATAAGCTTCACTGGATCAGTTGATTTTATCGGACTTCACTGCTATCCGAGTCAAAGATCTTGTTCGAATAATGGGAGTTAAACGAGTAAGCTATTCGAGCTGAATCCGAGTATCATATAGCACTCGAATAAACTTCACTGGATTAGTTGTTTCTGTCGAACTTCACTGTTATTCGAGTGAAAGAGCTTGTTCGAATAATGCTACTTTTATCGAGTTGCATATTCGAGCATATTCGAGTATAATACGTAACTGGAATAATTTAAAAATCGAAAATATTGTTTTTATATCATGAATAACATTTTCTTTCTAAGTAATAAGATATTATAGAGATTCTTGAAAAAAAAGAAAATCAAGTTGATATTTCTATACATGTTATATATGTTGTTGATGGGAATGTATATACTAAAGTCCTATCTACCAATGTATTTCATTGTATGTCCTGCAACGACTTTTATTAAACATTGTTAATCTTCATAAAGCGACTTATTAACATCATGAAGGCCCTAAAACATCGAAATATTGATATTTATACATCTATGTATCGAGATAATTAAAATTCAAAAATTCTGAAAAGAACACTCGAATCACAAGATATTATTCGAGTTCGGTATTCAATTTTTTTGTAAATTATTCGAGTTATTCGGGTACTCGAATAAGTTCAGGTTTTCGTTTTCAACTTTTTATTGTTACGTTATTCGAGTGACCTATTCTAATAATATTCGAGTTATGCAGTTTACTCGAATAACAGTGAAAATAGCTACAATCAAGCCAAACTCACAATAATCCATCAATCTCATACAACCTCATACATCAAACTCATACATCAAGATTTACTTAATGTCTACGACCAAACTCACCGACGGACGGAAACCTCTTTTCTTTTCTCCGACCACGCCTTGCTACGAACGGAGGCGGCAACACCAATTGATCCGAGGTATCCCACTCAGCTTGATCCGGAACCGGCGAAACTCGTCCGTGATAAGCAGACTGCCACGTTAGGACAGAATAATATTCCGAACACAACGGGTAGAAACTCATGTTCGCTCGTAGACTCGCCGCGATTGCATGTGGACAAGGAATCCTGTCGATGTCGAATTGGCGGCACGTACAAGTCTTCGACCGCAAGTTAACAATGGCACGACCCCCCGGAGATCGGACATCGTACTCATGCGGAGCGATTTCATGTACTTCATACCCTTGACTTAGCTCATACCTCTCACGGAGCTTCATTTCCACCGTCGGGATAAACCGCGTGGTTGCTTGTCCAGATTGCTGTCTGTATCTAGCAAACCAATCCGCCGCCAGCCTCTGTATCGATTCCAGAAGCGCAATGATCGGTAGCTTTCTTTCTTCGCGGAGTCTTGCATTAATCGATTTCCACCCCGTTCGTAATCATGATGTTATAGCGAGACGTCGGAGAATAGGCTCGACTCCATCGTTCCTTAGTATCAGTCTGTTGCAAATACGCGTATGCGGTGGGAAACCTATTCTCAAAATCACCATATTGTGAATCAAAGTCGCATTGCTTGTATATTTTAGCAATGTGTATGAACGTCTCGGTCGCACCCTGCTTCTTACACCTGCTTTTCATATTTTGTGACATGTGCCAAATACAATGACCGTGGTGCGCACGACCGTAGACGGCTGCAACGGCGGCTTTGATAGAAGGAGATCTGTCGGATACGATGACAAGATCGTCCTCGTTGGGCACGACTTGCAAGAGCTCGTTCAAGAACCACGACCAAGCTTCTATGCACTCGTTATTGTCGATTATGCCCCAAGCTAAAGGAAACTGATGGCGGTCGCCATCCTCCGCTGATGCAATGAGCAACGTACCCCCATACTTTCCTTTCAACCAAGTACCGTCTATGCAAACAACCTTCCTCATGTGACGGTATCCCGCAATACAAGCACCAAGGGATAGGAATGCGTGCTTAAATCTCCGCTCGTCGTCCAGATATACACTTGCTATGGTTCCCGGATTCACTCTTCTCAACGTCGACAGGTACGACGGCAACAGCTTGTAACTCTCATCGGGGTCACCCTTCATTGCATTTTGTGCTAAAATGCCTCCTTTCCATGCTTTGAAGTACGAAACTTCAATCCCACGATTTCTCATCATTGTTTGAATGAGTTTAGGGGCCGGTGTACTTGTTGAACCCTGAAAAGATTCAAGCAGCATATCACTCACGGAGGTTGACGATGCTTGAGTGAGTCTTGCGTTCCGATTTGCAAGGTCGCACGTATGTGTGTTGCAATACGTACGAATCGAGAATACGGATGTATCCTTAATCTTCGCCGTCCATATCCTCCAAGTACATCCATCCTCTTTGCATCTCACGCCATAGTACGATCGGGAAGATTTTATAATCTTGACCTCGAAGCATGCCTCTATAGCAACTTTTTGGATCCTATTCTCGACGGCCTTCTTATTCTCGAATTCATCACCGACCTTCATGGTGGAACCGTCGGTAAAAGAATACCGATCGCTAGGAATAGTTGCATTTTTCTCTTCCTCCTCCTCCTCATCATTCCCGTCCGCATTTTCTCCGTCTACGCCATCAAAATTGACGTGCACGTTCTGCCGTGATGCAACATTCTCATCACGGTCGTTCGCCTCATTGTGACCTTCACCCCCATAATTCACATCTTCGCATCCGCCAAAGTCGATGATACAGTCAAAATAATCATCGATGTAACCACCTCCATCGCTACGAACCTCAATTGGAACGGGACCAACTTCATGATCCGCGAGAGTTTGACGGTGGAGGGTCGTAGGGAGTCCAATCTCCACACGGAGAATCGGTCTATCCATTGGACCCCCTAAGTATATATAACCCTTCAACTCTCGATCATTCTTTATATACAACGGAGCACACCCTTCCATACCTCTCATAGATGGCTGATAACTTAGCTTTAACTCCGGCCTCCCGCTTACGCCAATAGTCTCGTATATTTCGTTCCGCAGATCGTCCAGCAAACAACAATCGACATCGATGGGCTTCATATTTGTTCCCATCCTTGGAACCCATGTCCATTTATTATCATTCCCAATTATCCATTCTCCATCGTAATCAATCATGATGCTGGTCGGCATAACCTGCATATGAAACAAATCATTGTTAATAAAATTTAATTGCAATATGCATTATTCGAATAATTTCAATATTCGAAAAATAGAAATTAATCGAGTAAACTACTCGAGTAGTAAAAGAACTCCAATAGAGAATTCGAGTATTAAGATTTTGAAGACACTCGATAAGTTGTTATCGAAGAAATAAATGGAATAAATCAACTTTTATTGCAAACGATTTATTCGAGTAAATAAAATACTCGGAAACAAAAATTATTCGAGTAAGACATTCGAGTTTACGTTTAACTCGAATAACATATCCGAGTATTATAATATCGAATAATATGTAAGTGTAAAATTTCATAAACAATAGTATTAATCGAGTAAAGTTTCCGAGTTTATTCGAGTTTGATGTCCGAATTTTATGTTGTCAAAACAACTTATCCGAGTAACTTTTCGAGTCAAACTAAACTCGAATAACAGACTCGAATAACCGGAAAACGAAAATGTTCTGCAAATTCGCACAGATCTAAGGTTAAAATGCTACCCATAACTACCCAAACCTTCGAAAATCTAATACCCGATGCTCGAAATGTAAATGTCATTAACATGAACGGAAATTACAATGCCCGATAATATATACTTGTAACCGGCGTTAACATGAACGGAACTTACTGTATATGCGTTCAAGAACGAAATTGGGATTCTTGGAGCTTGGGTGTTTCGATTTCGGCGGATGCTTCAGCTCGTTTTTCCTTCAAGATCTCGTTTTGGTGCTTCGTGGGTGCATTAATCAATGAGGTTGGTGCGTTTTCTTTTTTTATTTTATATATATATATTTCTTTTTTTTATTTAGGTATTAATTAGGGGTTTAGTTAATTAAGGAAACATGTTCCTCTTTTTTTAATTGACTCGGTCAAGTTCCCTTTTTTTAAAAAGAAACCAAAAGTAATCTTATTTTTTAAAATAGCCCTCCCACAAAAAGAGTCGTCTTTACGAAGAACAGAAAAGATTTCATGACGACACTTCACATCATAGGTTGTTAATAGCAATGCCCATGTGAGAGCACTAATGTGGGAGCCAAAGACGATGGATGTTTCTCACATTGAAACATGAGACCCTAGCGACTTTTTGTCCGATTGATTGCATCAACAAAACATGACAAACGGCCAGCGAGGATAGACAGTTGAGGAGATAAGGTGAAGCCAATAAATGAACAATCAATGCCATTAAAAGAGAAGGTTGGCCCTTCAACCAAAAAGGGTGAAAAAAACTGTATTTTGTGGACAGAACTTCAAACAATACAACAGCCAGCAGATACAAGTGTAGTAGCAGGCAAGAAAGAAGACGCATGATGTCAGAAACAAACAAAACCAAGAAAGAAGGAAAGAAAACTGTAGCAATATCATGCTATCATCATCATCATCAAGAAGAAGACGATGAAGAAGGGAGTTTCACAGCCTTAAACGAAGGATGAAGCAACCCAAGATCATCCATCACTTCGAGGGGATTGCTAGTCTCATTCCTTGTCCTAACAACCCTCCTACTCGCCAGAGATTTATGCGTAAAGCCATACATCTGCAAAATCTGATTGTCCCCAAAGTTAAAAGCTCTGTCCATCTGCTTCAGACACCTCTCCACTGGGTAATCTCCGAACTTGCCACAAGGCTTGCAGCCCACAAAGTGAGTCACAAGGGGCCAACGGTGATCCCCAAAGCCAGGATGGTACTTCTCTATCATCTCCTCGTACCTATCCACTAAGATTCCCCAGTAACCATGGAGGTAATAAGCGTTCTCCAAGTAAACCTTATCGCCCCACTTCTCTCTTTGTGTGGCTAATATGTACACCATGGCTGATTGATCATCAGCTTCGAACACTGGCCGGCCCTTCAACTCCTTGGTCAGCAGTTTCCCAGCTTCTTCCCTGGTCTTCCCTTTGGGTCCCATGGGAGCTAAAACGTCTAGCAAATCAAGCGACCATTGAGTGTTTCTTAGCAAGAAACTGCCAGTGTTCAGACCGATCCAATTCTTTTGGTCGTAGATCATTTCCTTCCAGCCGTGCATTACGAGGTTGACATCGTTGTACCTTTCCCACGGGAGCTCAAAGGCCATGTCCGTAAACATGGCGTCACTGTCCATCCACCATAAGAACTCGATTTCAGGGTGAGAGAGCAATAGCTTCCTTATCAATGGAAGCTTTGCCCAAAAACCTGACATTTCGGCGTCTAACAAAGCCATGTTGTAGAAAACTTCGATCCCATGAACTCTGCAGTAGTCGATCTTGTTCTTAATGCTCTTCAGTAGGTAATGGTCGCCGACCGGGTTTTCACACGGTTTGGGAGACGAACCGGTGACTAACAGAACCCTAGGCTTGTCGTTCTTCTCGCCGGTAAAGCTCGGAAACGCCGGATTTTTCTTCAGCCATTCGCTCCTCTGGCGGTCCCAGTCGGCGATCTTCGGGCCGAGGGCGTAAGGCTCGCCGGGATCTCGTTTGAACTCTGGGACGCCGTCGTCTTCGTCCTTGAAGATCCTGTTTACGTCGAAGTCGCGGTAGCTCTTGTCGTCGGCGTCGGCCTTGGCGCTGACCGCCGTCGTCGACGACGACGAGGCGGCTTCCTCGAGGATGCGGCGGGGTTCGGATCGCCGGTGGCGGATGTACGAAAACGAGTGGCGGATCTCCTCGATGTCCTTCTCCGGCGTGCCGAAGCTGCCGGCGCCGAGGTTTCCGCGGAGGACGACGAGGGTCAGCACGAGGCAGAGGAGGGTGAGCTTGCCGTTGCGGATCAGCCGATGGAGCTGGCGCGTGCGGCGTTCGCTGAGGAAGCGCTCTAACATGACGGCGGCGCGTGGTTGGGTCTTATACGGTGGGGTAGCTCGTGGGATCTGCGTGGCAAGCGCCTGGGGTCGGGGAATGATGATTAAGGCGGAGATTAGAATTGGTTCGGGGGTTTTATTAGAGTTAATGACTAATTAATTTATTCGCTGAGTGAGGTTTTATTTTATGTAATATTGTTTTAACTTTTTAACGTTAGAACGTTAATGTTAATTGTGATGTAATTACGACGCGTGAGATGTGGGGTGCGAGTGAGCTGTCAAATTACGTGCGAAGGCGCTTTCCTTTTGACTGGGACACCTCACCTAGTGAGGGCGGCGGGGGCAAATTTGGAAATACGCATTAATGTATAATTCAGTAAGTCAAAGCCCAATTTAAGCCCAAATCGAATGGGGTTTGATCTTTGTCCCACACCGGCCGAGGAGAATGGTCTTTGCAAAGAAGTGGTGCTATAAAAGGGAAGGTCACCTTGTGGTTTAAGCTCATACCTTTCTCGGCCTTTTGGCTAAGATCAAGTGTAGTATCTGTTCTTATCAGTTTAATATCTGATACGTGGGCCATCGGCCCACATGATATTAAATTAATTTTTTAAGGGGAAAGGTCCAATAAGGTAGCTTGCTATCTGGGCCTTTGCGAGTCGCCCATGCCTTGCACTGCAGTAAGGGCCTGGCTCACCCTACCAAAAACAGTTGAAGATTTTAACAGATTGGTGATTATATAATTAGATTGGAGATTATATATAAGCTAGTAAATTTTGTATAAAAATTAATCTATTATTTTTATACTATAGGAGTGGGTAGTTTTTATGTGTACGCTTAATTGTTGTAGACAGTGCTTAGGCGTTAGTGGGTGTTGTTGTTGTTGAGGTCTTTATGATTACTAGATGTAGCCCCATGCGATGCACGGGCACTACGTAGATCGTCTTTCTCCTCCTCTTCCTCCTCAGAGTGTGGCTCGTCGAGCAATTCTCAAGCAATGGTTGTCGGGAATAGTTGTATCAAGCTTGTTCATGATGCGAAGAAGTCTGTTGCGAACCTCCAAGCAATGGTTGTCTACAATAGTTGTACGGGGCAATGGTGTTTGCTATTGAGTGGAGTCTGGATGTAAGAACTGACTTCTCCATCTATGCCAGCAATTATGTTTGCTATTGAAGCGCGAAGATTGTTCAGACACTGGTTCAAAACTGTAGGTCGGTCAGTAGCCATACGGTACCCTAACAATGCAATATTGGTGAATGCTTCCAAAAATAATATGATGAAGATATATATGTATATTTGTGTTATTATTAGGCACATTTACGAAATTGAAAATATTAAATTACTGAACGTCTATGATGAATTGTATACATGCTTCCATAAAAACTGGCATTACAAACAACATTAATATCCATCCAATGTTTCTGTATTTTGAGCAACGTGGAAACAATGCACAACTTTGTTATCATCCGACGATTGGCAACCATGCAATTAATGTACTCTATTTTAATTCAGTTAAGATTGTTGGAACTCTACATATTATTATGCTGCACCGTAGTTCACATGAATGAAACTGGAAAGTCAATAGATAACCCTAAATATGTAATCATGGAGGATGAATGTGCGCCGGTAGATGGATATTTGTAAGACTGTTTGAAGCTGACATTTGTATGACTGCAGAAAGCTTGAACCAATATATCATATACTATTGTAAGACTCGTAAGACTATTATGAAACAGATTAAGTTAAATCGTTTTTCATGCTCAATACTTACTATACATATAATTACAGCTGCATAATTTACTTTTATTCCAAATATAATAATAACACAAAGACAGGTGGGAAAGACTAATACTGTGACACCTGATTCTATGAAACAAATTCTCTGATGAAATATATATTATATGTAAGTAACTTGATTAATTCGAACTTCTACGGAACAATACAACTAATGTATAAAAATTTCATTCAATCAGCTTGTGCGTAGAATGTTATCAGCCTATTTTAATGTAATAGAAGAAAAAAAGTGCATATATTCATGGGAAAACTGTATGAATTAAAAAATATATATATTCTAGCATTTCTTTCTTCGTGAAAAACTGTACGCCTATTGATATGCATACAATTTTGCGTGCATGCTAATTTAATGCATGTGGCGCAGATTTGTCGAATATCAACAGTCGTTCAATTTATTATCAATCTTTCATCTTGTATTGTTCAGTCTTACAACTTTAAAAGACATACATAAGTCTTACAACCTTAAAAGACATACATCGCTTAAATATGCAAAATCTATCAAAATTGATATGCAATAATTTATAAGCGAGCTTTCAACCTGACAACTCTTACAATATTTGTAAAAGCGAAGTATCGATGAGCTTGTCATTAATTATTGCTGAAAACTTAATTAATGTCAATAAGTGTGATAGTGATAATGTATAGTCATTGCGTAGACGGCTCTTTTTTGGTGACACTGACAAACATAATAAACTGTATTTCACATGTTAATCAGACTGCCTTGCATTACCAGTCATACATCTACCAACTATCATTACTTTATCTGGGCAGAGATGAAAATCTCATGCAAGCCATATGCACTATATAAGTACAACATACTGGAATATTATAAGACAATTTACTTATTTTTCGTCGCGTACCGCATACCTTCGATTACAACTAACCTTTACATTTGGTATTTGATGTCCAAAATAAATGACATTCATGAACACATAGAACTTGTCGTATACTATCATTATTATTAACCACAAATTGATGTTGTTCGTTATTCAAAGTATACCTTCTCTTATACAAATATTTACTTTCAATTTATGAGAGATGATGCAAAATATTCATGGAATATCTGTATGAATGAAAGAAAAAATTAGAAGCATTATTTTTGTCATGAAGAATTGTACGCTGCCTGATATGCATACAAGTTTTGTGGTACGTTGATTTATACGCATGACAGAAACGGCACAGATTTGACAAATATATATGGCCAAACAATTTGTTTACCTGTCTTACATCCTATAAGCATTTTAACATTTTTCACAGTCATACATCTCTTAAATTTTCTAAATCTGTCCAAGCACATCGCATCCATCCAGCAAAATAGTCCATTCAGCTACAGAAAAAGACACATAGATCACAAAACAGCATTAACACATTTCTGCCATGCAACAATTGATGTTTTATCTGTTTAAAGCACATTTGTGTCATACAACAACTAATGTCCTGTCTATTTAAATAGATAGTCTATGACTGCTACATGTTGTTACTCTTTATCATGATAGAATGAGCACTTGGATTTCTGGAATTGGACAATAATGTGGTCTTTTTATAGCCGACCCCTCAAATGCATTTAAATATAATACTTTTTTTAAATAAATTACAGGACAGCACAAACTCTACATAAATGACAAATCTTATTAAATGTTTTATCCCCAAAGTTAAAATATCATAAATACCAAAATTGATACATTTCAGTGCTGTTACAGTCGTTCAGACTTTCAGTCTCACAGGTTGACAATTAATCTATAGACTATAGAGGGTTCTGATGATTTTACCATGCGGTGTTCTAATATTGATATTGCAAAAGACTCGTCAATTAGGATTTATACGACAACATTGATCATGTCGGTTCAACAACAATTTCACCTGTGTGATTCACCCCAGAATGTTACATGTTGGGGCTGATTGTTGTTGTATTTGTGCCCACATGAAACTCGAACTCAGACATTTATAGGCGCATTCCTGTTTGCAGTCATAAGTGATACATAGGGAACTATCATACACCACATAATCATACGTGAATGAAGCTCGTAAGTCACGGAAGTCGTATTCATATTTCTGAGTTCTGACACTTGTGGAAGATCTTCATACATTACGAAATTCACTGTACCCTTACACCTCTGTAAACCCGTTGCTTTACCTTCTTAATTGCCCAAATTTACCTGTAGTCATACACCCATTATCTTTACATTCATGTATGCAATCATAATTGATACACATGGAACTGTCATACACCATGTAATTCATACCTGAATGAAGCTCCTAAAGTCACAGAAGTCATATTCTTATCTTCCTGAGTGCAGTCTTACACCTCCGAAGTGTTCACACTTCACGAAATTCACTGCAGTCTTTCATCGGCATAATTGAATAGCCTTCCTACAGTCATCCGTTGTGCAATTTGATTTTGCCAGAAAGTTTATTTTTAGATGGTAGTCTCCACTGGCCGAGGACAGATCTTACCTTAAGGAGATTCGATGCGACTCGAGAGTTTAACATTTTCCATGTAATCATATATTTGTTGCACAGTCAGCCCAAAAGCCTATCCATATTTTACAGATGTTGCCATTAATTACAAGTTAGGCGACGTTATCTGCATTCATACAGCACGCAATCATATTTTTTGGCACTGTTAATATGTATAATGCTTCGGTTCGCTCGATTTCAGGTCCGTCCTTCATAAGTGTAGCCCACAAATCTGATGATCTTTCATCATCTTGAATGCTCCATGGATCAGTTCATTACACTTACCACTCTTTGATTATATACCGATAACTTCTAACCTGGTCTTGAGGCATGTAAGGGAGCCCGAGCTCGGAGATGATATGAGATGAGATTCAGTCGAACCATTCTTCCTTTTGCATTCTTGTAGGCCTTGTATGGGTGACGACGTTTTTGATCGAACATCACGGAAAAGTTACGAAGGACAGGCCAGAAATCTGCAACGATAGAAGAGGATTCAGACTAAAATATTATGTGCTCCATTAACATCGTTAAGAGATCATACGATGAGAAAAATTAATAACACATCACTTCGAAAACTAATAAGTGACCAACTTGTTCGACTTCCGTCTAAACCCTTCACTTGGTAGTTCCCTCTCCAATATCTGAGCAGAAAAAATATCACAAATGGGAAATAAATAGTTATCCAAATAACTTAGCGATAATACCTTTGATTTTCATGCCAAGTAACATTACTTTATGGACTCATGAAATCGTCAAGTAAAATGAACAAATAGAATAAATAAAGGGAGATCAAGGAATTCCCATGGAAAAATATAATGGCATATTTGTATCCATCACCTTGAGGAAATATGCCATGCACATGTTTTATAAACTTTTTGTCTTTGAATTACATAAAGTTACGTGGTTCTGAAAGGAAGATCAAATTGAATCCCATTGATTCGGGCATAAGAAAAGTCTACAACTTGTGAGGCACCCCTTTATGACTATAACTCTTGTTGCATATGGTTCCAGATATGTTTGAGGCACATACGTCTTCCTTTGAACAAAAGGCCGCAAAACATGCCTATTCTTTTTACAAACATATAATTTATCGTCATCATAAGGGCAGACACATCGTAGCCGTTCGAACATGGAAGGTGCCGACTGTTTTTATAAGTAGCAAGCTCCACCCGTTGGGTCCCTTCTGAATGCCACAATCTTTTCACAGCGTGACAATAAAACACTCTAATTAAGCCAATTATGCCAAAGAGAAGATTTCATTCACATGCGATGCACGGAGTGAAAACGCTTCTTGGGATGAAAAAATTGTATAAAAAACGAAATATACTTACATGTAAAGAGAAAAGCAGACATTAAAGATGTTATATTAACATGACCAATGAACATATCTTGTGAAGACCTTATGCAAGAAAACAACCCATCCCTTTCCGAGCGCTCAACTTCTTAAATTTCCATTCAACAAAATGAAAAGGAAAAGTATCGATTATACTCTGTTACCAAGAACTATACAACAGACAACGAAGCTACTAACACACAGCATAAGCAAAACACCACAATCCTTTTTAACTCAGATATAACGAATAGCTAAAACAGTTAACAAAACCCGCAAAAGAAAATCAAAAGCAGATAGCTTTTGCAGCAGTGGTAATAACATTTTCACATAGCCGTCAATGGACCATTTTGCCCCCGCGGTTTCCACGACAGTTCGAGCATCATTAAATGCAGCTTCTCCAAAAAATGTTCCAACACTTGAGCCTCTTCTTCGGGCGCAAAAGCCATGCAGATGCTCAGTTCTTGAACGGCTGGTTCGTATTCCGTGCGTTTTACTCACAATCGTCACGGAAACAGAAATAATAACTGATAAACGTATCGTAGTACGTTTATCATAGTATTTAATTGGCTCATAATAGAGTTTTCGTAGTCATTTTATGCACTTATTAATCCTATTTGTGCTTGTTTTGGTATTATAAGGCTTTAGGACAAGTTTCGGGCTAAAAGGATCGAAAACGAGGCAAACCGGCGCGAAAACGATGAAAACTGGTGAAGGTCACGGCCGTGACACATAGTGCACCTGGCCGTGACACTTGGCAGAGAGTTAGACTGAAGATGGTCACGGCCGTGACACTTCTTGCACCAGGCCGTGACCCATAGCAGCAGCAGCATTAGAAAATTCATATCTCTCAATCCAGATCTCGGATTGAGAATCCCTTTGGTCAGACTCAAGATTGGCGAGTCTTCTATCTATGGTTAAAATTTCAGGTCAATCGGACATCGTTTACCCCTCCATCCGAGAGAAATACGAAACTGCCGCAAAGCTGTTGAGGGGGTCACGGCCGTGACACTGCTGCACCAGGCCGTGACGAGCGGCAGTGAGCCCAAATTCGACCCAGAGAGTGTCACGGCTGTGACCTGTCTTGTCCCAAGCCGTGACAGTGTCGAATTTCACTATAAAAAGCCCAAATTCGACCCAGAAAGGCCACAACCGACCAGAGATCAAATCCAAACCATCTAGGGACGAATTTAGGGCGAAAAGAACACAGAATTACATCCCGGAGCGCAAGAGACGAAGCGACGACGAAATCACGCCCAATTGATCAGAGAACGAAGATTTATCAAGCAAGCGCCGATAATTCGCCAGTATTCAAGAATCATGAGTCTTCATTCTCTGTTCTCTAATTCTCTCGTTGTTCTCTCGTCATTATGCGTAGCTAAATCCCGTTTGTGTTTGGGATTAGATGAACGCTAGGATTAGCCGTACTTAAGACGTATATTATTGTGACTTTGTGTTTTGACTATTTATCGTTCTATGAATATGTTTCGTCGCTTTAATATGTCTATGTGTTAAAGTGATCGTGTGGAAAAACGTTTAGGGCGACAGCTAAACAACGTTTAGACCGTTCATAGAAGATAGGATTCGGGTATAGGGCGAAAGCAAATACTCGATCCTCGCCGTTAGTAATTATTGAATCTTAGATCCCCGCGAGCGTTTAGGGCGACAGCAAATTCGCGAGCGGGCAGGAAATTACTGCGATTTAGTCAAGATCACGTAGGAACGATTTTTTTGTCTTAGTCGATAACACCTAGCGGGATTCGAATCCCGAGCACATCTTTATTATCTGAAGCTTCGTATCAGTTTTAAGCGTGCTGATTGAATCTTTAGTTGATTTAGGAACGATCTGTTAGGTTAAGTCGTCAACCAAATTGCGTATTTTGTTTAGGCTAAATATCGAGTCGAGAGGTTACTACTAGTACTTGATTTATTCCTTGTGTTCGATACTCGTTTACTCACTTTACTGCACTACAAACGATAGGTCCACTGCCTATCGCACGTCGGTGATAGTAATTAGGTATTCGTTTTAATTATTACTTGTCGCACTTTCCATTCACACACCACGTGTCGATCAAGTTTTTGGCGCCGTTGCCGGGGAATAGATTGATATTAGGAACACCATAGTTCGGTAATTTAGTCATTTTTATTTGAAGTTTTTCTTTTTTTTCTTTATTATTATTTGCGTTATTTGTTCTTTTAGTCATTGTTATTTTCATTATTTCTTTTACGGGTCAATTTCTTTTAGTCCACATACAGAAGTAGATATGGCGGACCACAGAGTGCCCGTCCACGAGGAGGAGCCATCACTACAAGATCTTCTCAAGAATGCCGCGCTAGGCGGTATTGAGTCGGCGATTGTCATCCCGCCGATCGAGAACAACAATTTCGAACTGAAGCACTCTTGGCTTCAGATGATCTTCCAGACGGCCCAGTTTGAAGGCAATCCCGACGACGATCCCTACTCCCATCTGAAGGCCTTTTTGACAGTGACCGACACCATCAAGATCAACGGTGTCTCGGGCGATGCGATCAAGCTGATGCTATTCCCGTTCTCGTTGAAGTTCAGGGCGAATGACTGGTTGGAGATGTTGCCGCCCAGATCGATCACCACGTGGGAAGAGATGCGAGCCGCCTTCATTGGCCACTACTTCCCACTATCAAAGGTTCTAAGGCTGAAGACGGAGATATCACTATTTCACCAGAAGGACTCAGAAAATCTCTACGAGGTATGGGAGCGTTATAAAGCGCTACTGAACAGGTGCCCACAACACGGGATGTCGAAGGCAGCTCAGATCAACCGATTTCACGAGGGGCTCAATGACCAGACCGTTCACATGTTAGACGGAGCCGCAGGAGGAGGGCTCGTGAAGCTCTCTGCTACAAATGCTTGGAATTTAATCGAGGACTACTCGAGGAACAGCTTCATGCGAGGTAATACGAGGATTAAGACGCCAGGCGTGTTCGGCGTGAGCGAGGAGACGGCTACAAATGCTAAATTTGAGGCGCTCCAGCAACAGATCGCGGCGACGAACTCTCAGCTGCAGACGGTGATTGGAGCCCTACTTCCCAAGGCCGGGCAGACGCAGCCCGTGAACGCCATGAGGACCACCGCACCATCGCAGCATACGCCTTACGTACCACTGTGCGGGATCTGTGGCGCAGCCCATGAGACCTCAGAATGCCAACTTGGGCAGTCGGTGGAGCACGTAGATTACATGGGGAATTACCAAGGTGACCAGCGAAACTTCCAACCTCGAGCACACTCCAACTTGGCGTATGGAAATCAGAACAACCATGGGCAAGGATCGCCGGGATTTCAGCCTAGGCCGTCTAGTTTCCAAAACGGGGTGGCATGCCAATATCAGAACGCACCCGCAAGAGGATCCGATGACATGAGGGAGATGAAGAAGATGATGAAGACGCTCCTCACGAACTTCAGCAGTACCGTCGCAGCCCACGAGAGCCGAATGACGAAGATGGAGGAGTACATGGAGGCGAATGACATCCGTGCTCAGAATACAGACGCCTCAATCAAGAGGTTGGAGCAGCAAGTGGGGCAATTAGCAAAGCAAATGGCGGGCCGAAATCAAGGATCACTCCCAAGCTACACCGAGACAAACCCCAAGGAGTATTGCAATGCAGTAACCCCGAGGAGCGGGAGAGGATTACAAGAAGCTCCCGCCAAGCAGAATTTAAAGGAGAAAGTCGATTTCGAGGGCCACGATGAGCCAGAAGTGGAGAAAAGCAAGGGCGACGGAGTCGAGAAGGTCAAGCATGACGAGGGAAAGACGCGACCATTCGTGAAGCCGTATCAACCAAAGATCCCATACCCAGCTCGATTCAGGGGAGCTGCACCTGAAAAAGAGAAGGTCGAACCCGAAAAAGAGAAGGTCGCACCTGAAAAAGAAAAGGCGGAAGAGAATGCGAGACCACCAGTGAGGCCGTACCAGCCGAAGGTTCCCTATCCAGAACGATTGAAGAAGAAAAAGACGAGGCACTATTTAGCAGATTTATGGGTATGTGCAAAGAACTACATATTAACTTACCATTTGTTGAAGCTATTACGCAGATGCCCAGTTTCGCAAAGTTTCTGAAGGACTTACTGACGAACCGACGGAAGCTCGAACATGTCGCAATGGTACACCTACGAGGAGAGTGCTCGGCGATACTCCAGAGCAAGATACCGAAAAAGCTCAAGGACCCAGGGAGTTTTACTATTCCCTGTCTGATAGGCGATTTAGTAGTTGAGCATGCTTTAGCTGATCTAGGCGCTAGTATAAATTTGATGACGTACTCCATGTTTAAGCGCTTAGGATTAGGTGAACCACGACCCACTAGGATGAGTATTCAATTAGCTGATAGATCGTTAAAATACCCCCTAGGTGTTATCGAGGATGTTCTAGTTAAAGTCGATAAGTTCGTTATCCCTGCTGATTTTGTGATCCTGGAGATGGACGAGGATGAAAATATTCCATTAATTCTAGGTAGACCATTCTTAGCCACAGGCGAGACTCTGATAGATGTTAGGAACGGAACATTGACTTTGAATGTAGATGGCGAGAAAGTTACGTTTAATATGACTGACTCGATGAAAAAGAGTAGCGAGTACGATAACAGATGCTACTACTTGGATGTTTGTGAGTATGATTTCTCGCCTTCTGTGCAAGGTTTATCACAGGTGTTGAGCGGGGAGAAAGACGACGAGCCCATTATAGCCGTTGAGGAGAACAATGAAGAAGTTAAGGACAAGAGCCCAGTCGAGGAACGACCGACACTAGAGCTGAAACCGCTGCCCGGCGAAAAGCAACAACTCCAAGACATGGATGTAGGCGAGGGAGACTTAAGTAGAAAAGAGGTGTTGTACCTCGACTTCCAGCCACCCTAACGAACGAAAGCACGTCCGGCTGATGACGGTAAAGAAAGCGCTACTTGGGAGGCAACCCAGGTTTTATCTATCTAGTACTTTCTTTTATTTACCTATGAATATGATGCATATGAAATCTACTACTACTATTATTATTATCATCTATGTCTAGTTCCTTTTTACGTTTCATTTTCTTTTTAGTTATGTCAGGATATCACGAGTCACGATCCGCGACCTTCACGCATCCAGTCACGGCCATGCCAACTTATTCGTCAGGGGAGTCCCGTTCTTTTTAACCTTCTTTTCCCTTTCTTTATTCATTTTTTCGTTGAGGACAACGTATGTCTTAATTGTGGGGAGGGAAATTTAGGTTGAGAATTTACGTGAAATATTTTTTCTATGAGGTGTCCATTAGCTATCAATTTCGTTAGAAAAGCATGAATTATTGAACTCAGGCATGATTATTTGCGCTTATCTCAAGCTGGTTTGCATGACATGAAATTTTGTGAGCAATTAGGATATGCATGATTGATTGAATCGTGTCTGTTTGAATAGATATAGCGCTGCTTTGAGAGATTCGTACACATAACCCTTTTTCGTTGTGAGAGTTGAGCCTGACGAGCTTATGCTCATTTTCTTGGTTGTGTGACGTGTCTAGTCTATATCTCTCTAGAACTTGCCTGTCTGATGCGTGTTGAAACTATTTCTGGTGCGTTAGTATGAAAATGATAGGGCATTAGGAATTAAGTCCAGGGCCAAATTTTTCTTACCATGACTAAGCCCCTTAGTTAGCCACTTTGAGCCTGAGCCTATTTGTTTGTTTACCTCGTGAATTATAAAAGCTACTGACCCGAATAAGCCTCTAGAGATTATATGAACCCGAGTTGATTAGAATACAGCAGAAGTCGAACTTGAGAGTTACTGTTTCAGTGTATGATTTGATGTTCTTCTCTGCTATTCGTGAAATGACTCGTCCCTTACTTGACCGTTTTCTGAAATGACCCGATCCCTTGTATAAGCCTGCCCATAACCCTTTGGCAAGATATAGGTTTTGGTAATAAGTATCCCTAGGTACACGGCATTCGCTGTGATGATGTATTCTTTGCGACAAAAGCCGAACCTTGATGTTTTTAGGGAATAAGGGCAGTGCACAAAAGTAGAGCGTAACTGAGGTGAAAGGGCAGAAAATGAAAGGGAACTGAGTTGAGAGGGTCGAGCAGAAAAGTCTAGGATTTTGGAGCGAGAACGTCGAGTCTTATGTTGGGACGTGTGACTGTCTGTTTGATCATGATGTATTCTTTGATAATTTTCGATCACGTGTCCTAGCTCTAAGATTAAGTATTCATTATTTATGCTTATCGCTTCATGATTATTCGACCCGTTTCCCGAAAAGACCCTCAGATTTATACTTGCCACTTTGAATAGTCGAGATGCTATGGTAGGGGTGAGACTAGTGCACGAATTGAGCGATTCACTATATGTTAGCCTATACACTGAGTGATTTTGAGTGAATCCCTGTGAGGTATGAGTCTCGATTGGCAGTGCGAATGAAGTTTAGGTCGACAAGTGCAAGTCATTAGTGTGATGTCCATGATTTCTCGCTTGATTCTGTTTCGTGCTTTCTAGCTTTGATGATAAATTGCGAACAATCGTGCCGTTATCTTGATTTGTGCCTTCTCTGACTTCTAATTTACTTGAGGACAAGCAAATGCTTAAGTGTGGGGAGGTTTGATAAACGTATCGTAGTACGTTTATCATAGTATTTAATTGGCTCATAATAGAGTTTTCGTAGTCATTTTATGCACTTATTAATCCTATTTGTGCTTGTTTTGGTATTATAAGGCTTTAGGACAAGTTTCGGGCTAAAAGGAGCGAAAACGAGGCAAAACGGCGCGAAAACGATGAAAACTGGTGAAGGTCACGGCCGTGACACATAGTGCACCTGGCCGTGACACTTGGCAGAGAGTTAGACTGAAGATGGTCACGGCCGTGACACTTCTTGCACCAGGCCGTGACCCATAGCAGCAGCAGCATTAGAAAATTCATATCTCTCAATCTAGATCTTGGATTGAGAATCCCTTTGGTCAGAATCAAGAATGGCGAGTCTTCTATCTATGGTTAAAATTTCAGGTCAATCGGACATCGTTTACCCCTCCATCCGAGAGAAATACAAAACTGCCGCAAAGCTGTTGAGGGGGTCACGGCCGTGACACTGCTGCACCAGGCCGTGACGAGCGGCAGTGAGCCCAAATTCGACCCAGGGAGTGTCACGGCCGTGACCTGTCTTGTCCCAGGCCGTGACAGTGTCGAATTTCACTATAAAAAGCCCAAATTCGACCCAGAAAGGCCACAACCGACCAGAGATCAAATCCAAACCATCTAGGGACGAATTTAGGGCGAAAAGAACACAGAATTACATCCCGGAGCGCAAGAGACGAAGCGACGACGAAATCACGCCCAATTGATCAGAGAACGAAGATTTATCAAGCAAGCGCCGATAATTCGCCAGTATTCAAGAATCATGAGTCTTCATTCTCTGTTCTCTAATTCTCTCGTTGTTCTCTCGTCAATTATGCGTAGCTAAATCCCGTTTGTGTTTGGGATTAGATGAACGTTAGGATTAGCCGTACTTAAGACGTATATTATTGTGACTTTGTGTTTTGACTATTTATCGTTCTATGAATATGTTTCGTCGCTTTAATATGTCTATGTGTTAAAGTGATCGTGTGGAAAAACGTTTAGGGCGACAGCTAAACAACGTTTAGGCCGTTCATAGAAGATAGGATTCGGGTATAGGGCGAAAGCAAATACTCGATCCTCGCCGTTAGTAATTATTGAATCTTAGATCCCCGCGAGCGTTTAGGGCGACAGCAAATTCGCGAGCGGGCAGGAAATTACTGCGATTTAGTCAAGATCACGTAGGAACGATTTTTTTGTCTTAGTCGATAACACCTAGCGGGATTCGAATCCCGAGCACATCTTTATTATCTGAAGCTTCGTATCAGTTTTAAGCGTGCTAATTGAATCTTTAGTTGATTTAGAAACGATCTGTTAGGTTAAGTCGTCAACCAAATTGCGTATTTTGTTTAGGCTAAATATCGAGTCGAGAGGTTACTACTAGTACTTGATTTATTCCTTGTGTTCGATACTCGTTTACTCACTTTACTGCACTACAAACGATAGGTCCACTGCCTATCGCACGTCGGTGATAGTAATTAGCTATTCGTTTTAATTATTACTTGGCGCACTTTCCATTCACACACCACGTGTCGATCAATAACCATAGCAATTAAAATGAAGCAAAAACTGTTAACATTTCCTTACTTGTTATAATACAACATCATGCCATAATCTCTCCTCAAAAGACCAGTTATGAGGCTGTAAGATTAATAACGTCTAAGAAGCCATCATCGCAAGCGTGAAATTAAAAATAAATTTGCGAAAGTTTAGGTGGAGAAATGAAAATGGCCAACATATCTAACTAACCTCAGGTCCTTGGGACGAAGCAGAGGAACATTCGAACTGTTGAACTTCTCATCTGATTCTTGAAGAGACCTCAGCGGAGAAATCAACATCAATATGTGGTTTCACTTGATCACCTTTTCCAATAAAGCCTCTGTCGTAGATCACATTCGTTCGAATAAAAAAAAAGAAATATACTTACATATAAAGAGTATGAACGTTTGTTTATGAGCTAGCTCACAATCAGATTTGCCAGTGCCCATTAATATATGTTTCCAAGTACTGAGGATCTGCCAATATAAATGTTTCCTTTTTGTGGGTGTTGAGCGTGACTTTTGGTAGGAACCATCCAAATGCAGTAGTCAATATAGCTGCTTCTATTACCATTCAACAAAAGCTAACGCCCACATGAAAAGAAAATGCAATATGAAAGCTTTTTGGTGATGATCTCGGCTACGCAGTTGAAATTTAAAAGGTGTGCTGACTTTTCTTCTTCTCTTCACATGGAACAACGAGGCAAACTTTAGCCTATAAATAGGCCTTATGCGATGAAGAGAGAACACACCACAACCACATCAGATCTTCTCGTCTCTGATCATTTTCTGTAGCCTACTCCTAATATTGTTGTAGTGCTTTTGTACCACGTCAGTGTACGTGTCTGTAATATCTCCACATAATAAAGAAGTTCTACCCTCCGGCCCGTGGACGTAGGTCATTCTGACCGAACCACGTAAATCTGTGTTACTGTCCAAATTTATTTTTCGTCTCGTTTATTTATTATCGTCATTTTTCCGGCAAAATAATTATCGGGAATTTTCCGCATATCCTAACAAATTGGTATCAGAGCCAACCCGATTTATTTTTAGCCACCATGACGATAACAAAAATGTCAATTGAAAAGTTCGACAGAAATGTCAACTTTGCAATGTGGAGTCTCAAGATGGAGGCCATACTAATTCAAGACGGTTGTGAGGTGGCGCTTGAAGGCGTAAAGAAGAAACCAACCGAAATGAAGGACGATCAATTTAATGAATTAGACAAGAAAGCCAGATCGGCTATTATCTTAAATCTCTCTTACGAGGTTTTACAAGAAGTTGCCACGGAGACGACGGCCATGGGTATGTGGGATGCGTTAAAAGCGATCTACATGAAGAAGACTAAGGAGAATCGGCTTTATTTAAAGCAGAAGCTATACAGTATGAAAATGACGGAATGTACTTCTATTCTTTCGCATCTCGATAAATTCGATTATATCATTATTGATTTGGCGAACGTAGAAGTCAAAGTGACGGACGAAGATCAGGCCATAATATTGTTGTGTTCCCTTCCCTCGTCTTTAAAGCATTTTCGTGACACTATAATCTATGGGAAAGATACGGCTAGTGTCAAATCTGCTTTACAATCGAAAGAACAGATAGACAGGGATATTACGGGAGAAACAAGTGGTAGCCAGGCAGAAGGCCTGTTTGCACGGGGAAGACCAGAACGTAGAGATGCTGAAAGTAGCAGATCTAAAGAAAGGTCAAAATCCAGGTACAGAAATAAAGTCTGTAATTTTTGCAAGAAAAAGGGACACATTAAAGCTGATTGTTTTAAATTAAAAAATAAGGAGAAAAATAATCAGCAATTTAATAAACCCGCCGAAGCTAGTTTAGCTGCTGATGAGAGCGATGGAACTATTTTTGTAGCAACTGCAAATATTGTTAGGTCTGATAATGAGTGGATCTTAGATTCGGGTTGTTCTTACCACATAAGTCGGAGTAGGGACTGTTTTTCCACATATGAAAATTTTGATGGTGGATATGTCTTAATGGGAAATGATGCTCCGTGTAAAGTTGTTGGTAAAGGCACAGCTAGGATCAAGATGTTCGGCGGAATCATCCGAACGCTCACAGAAGTCAGACATGTTCCAGATATGAAGAGAAATCTTGTCTCTTTAGGCACACTTGAATCTCAAGGGTGCAGGTTCTCAGGTGAAGGTGAAGTTTTAAAGATTGCCAGAGGTGCCCTTGTCGTAATGTAAGCTTGCAGGTCTGGAAATCTATATATTTTGCAGGGAACTACTGTTACAGGTTCCGCTGCAGTTTTGACATCCCCGGAGGTTGATACCACGAGATTATGGCATATGCGACTTGGACACATGGGAGAAAAAGGCTTGACGATTTTAAGCAAGCGGGGCCTACTTTGCGGTCAAAGTACTGGTAAGATGGACTTTTGCGAACATTGTATTTTTGGGAAGCAGAAACGAGTCAGCTTCAATTCGCCAGCTGTCCACAGGACGAAAGGTACTTTGGACTATATTCATTCTGATGTATGGGTCCTTCTCGTGTTCCGTCCAAAGGTGGTGCAAGATATATGTTGACTTTCATTGATGATTTTTCAAGGAAAGTCTGGGTCTATTTTCTTAAGCAGAAAAGTGATGTTTTCCTAACGTTTCAACAATGGAAGGCTTTGATTGAAAAGCAGACAGGAAAACAGATCAAGCGGTTGCGGACAGATAATGGCTTAGAATTTTGCGGAAGCGAGTTCAATGAGTTCTGCAAGAATGAAGGAATTGCTCGACATCACACTGTTCGAATGAGGCCTCAACAAAATGGTGTTGCCGAGCGCATGAACCGGATGCTTTTAGAGATAGCTCGATGTATGATCTCCAACGCTGGGTTGACAAATGATTTTTGGGCTGAAGCTATCGCCGCAGCATGTTATATTGTCAACCGTTCACCGTGTTCACCGATCAATTTCAAGACTCCTGAGGAAGTATGGTCAGGTACTCCTGCTGATTACTCAAACTTAAGAATATTTGGATGCCCAGCTTATATGCACGTAAACGAGGGAAAGTTAGAGCCTAGAGCTAAGAAATGTATTTTCCTCGGTTACGCTTCAGGGGTGAAAGGATATAGACTATATAATCCTGATCCCAAGTCACCCAAATTTATAATCAGCAGAGATGTTACATTTGACGAGTCTTCTATGTTACATTCAAAAGAGTCTAATAATTCTTCTGATCAAGAAAAGAAGGATAGTGCACACAGCGAGGTGGAGCTCGAGATCAGCAAAGATCCTTCAGATGATTCTGCTACGAGTTCAACAGATCAAGAGGATGAGCCAGAACCTGATTTAGATCCTGTTGAAGATGAAAGTACCGAGCAGGAATATTCTATAGCCAGAGATAGGGAGAGACGGGAGATTCGACTACCACAGCGGTACGTAAATTTAGTTTCGTACGCTTTATCAGTGGCGCAAGAAACAGGTGGAGGCGACGAACCTTCTACCTATTCGGAGGCAATTAGCGATGTTAATTCTGATAAGTGGCTGGTAGCGATGAATGAAGAAATGGAGTCTCTGCACAAGAATGGAACGTGGATTCTTGTGCCGCCGCCGAAGAAAAAGAAAATAGTCGGATGTAAGTGGGTCTTCAAGAAGAAAGGTTTATCTGGTTCAGACGATGCAAGGTATAAGTCACGATTAGTCGCGAAAGGCTATAGTCAGGTACAAGGTGTTGATTTTAATGATGTGTTCTCACCTGTCGTTAGACATAGCTCTATTCGTGTATTACTTGCATTTGTTGCCATGTATGATTTGGAGTTAGAACAGCTTGACGTCAAGACGACGTTCTTACATGGTGATTTAGATGAACAGATTTATATGAAGCAACCTGAAGGCTTCATAATTGAAGGCAAGGAAGACCAAGTTTGTCTACTGAAGAAATCCTTATACGGATTAAAACAGTCTCCAAGACAGTGGTATAAACGTTTTGATTCTTTCATGTTGGGTCATGGTTTCTCCAGGAGCAAGTATGATAGTTGTGTTTACTTCCGGAAGTTAAATGACAGTTCGTTCATTTATCTGTTGTTATATGTTGATGACATGCTCATTGCGGCTAAGAATCTTGTAGAAATTCACCAGTTGAAGGCCTTATTGAATGGTGAATTTGAAATGAAGGATTTAGGAGCAGCTAAGAAGATTCTTGGTATGGAGATTAGACGTGATAGAGGAGCTGGTAAGTTGCACCTGACCCAGGAAAGTTACCTCACAAAGGTTTTAGAGAGATTTGGCATGAACGATGCCAAACCAGTCAGCACTCCTCTTGCTAGCCAGTTTAGGCTAAGCGCTGCTCAGTTACCATCATCAGATGAGGAAGAAGCGTACATGGCACGAGTTCCTTACTCGACTGTAGTCGGCAGTATTATGTATGCAATGGTATGTACACGTCCTGATATTTCACAGGCTGTTAGTGTTGTTAGCAGGTATATGGCTAATCCAGGGAAAGAACATTGGCAAGCAGTGAAGTGGATTCTAAGATACTTGAAGGGTACTCTAAGCTTTTGTTTGGAGTTTGGCAGAAACAGTGATACTCTCGTTGGCTTCGTCGATTCAGACTACGCAGGTGATCTCGATAAACGACGATCTCTTACTGGTTATGTATTTTCTATTGGAGGTTGTGCAGTTAGCTGGAAAGCTACTCTACAGCATGTAGTGGCATTATCTACTACTGAAGCAGAATACATGGCGATTACTGATGCGATCAAGGAAGCATTATGGTTGACAGGGTTATTCAACGAATTAACTCAGAATCAGGGAGTTATTACAATTTTCTGTGATAGTCAAAGTGCGATTCATTTGACTAAGGATCAGATGTATCACGAAAGGACTAAGTATATTGATGTTAAGTATCATTTTATTCGTGAGATCATTGCAGATAAGAAGGTGTTTATCAAGAAGATCAACGCAAAGGATAATCCTGCAGATTTATTTACGAAGGCTCTTCCAGTTCCAAGTTCAAGCATTGCTTGGACTTGATTGGTGTTTCAGAAATGGTGAAGTAGCCCGTCAGGGGCTAAGGTCGGAGGGAGACAAAGATATTACTAATCAAGGTGGAGCTATTTACGGAACCTAAAGTCAAGGTGGAGATTTGTTGAGCGTGACTTTTGGTAGGAACCATCCAAATGCAGTAGTCAATATAGCTGCTTCTATTACCATTCAACAAAAGCTAACGCCCACATGAAAAGAAAATGCAATATGAAAGCTTTTTGGTGATGATCTCGGCTACGCAGTTGAAATTTAAAAGGTGTGCTGACTTTTCTTCTTCTCTTCACATGGAACAACGAGGCAAACTTTAGCCTATAAATAGGCCTTATGCGATGAAGAGAGAACACACCACAACCACATCAGATCTTCTCGTCTCTGATCATTTTCTGTAGCCTACTCCTAATATTGTTGTAGTGCTTTTGTACCACGTCAGTGTACGTGTCTGTAATATCTCCACATAATAAAGAAGTTCTACACTCCGGCCCGTGGACGTAGGTCATTCTGACCGAACCACGTAAATCTTGTGTTACTGTCCAAATTTGTTTTTCGTCTCGTTTATTTATTATCGTCATTTTTCCGGCAAAATAATTATCGGGAATTTTCCGCATATCCTAATAGTGGGATTCTCGACTGAGGATAGTTCCCTGATCTCACCTATACGTAAAGTTCAAGAAAGAATCATATGTAAGAACAATGATCCAGATAGTAAGATAGATATAGCATATAATACACAACACAGATAAACTTTTACTGATTATATCACCGGAGTTATAGGGCTTGCATTATCTCCAAGTAGTTGTAATAGATCTCTAACTTGATTGAGACAAATCTCTTCGGAGTAGATCTTTATTCTTCTTGTCCAGCTATAGAGAAATCAAAGTGTGATACACATGAATGTTTTTCAAGCAATGTTCACAAATGCAGATAAGAATTTTTTTTTTTCATGGCTTACCTCTTCGATTTGAAGATTTTTATCCCTAAGTATCGCAGAATAGTCGGATGGGACATCAGAAATAGACTAAGAACAGCTTCTCAACTCACTCTGTAATCTAGCAATCTCCGTCTTCATATACTTCACCAAAGCACAATCAGATTCGCCCCAAAGCAATCTATTCATCGCGATATCGAGTCCTAACAATGATGATGCCGCCTCCAAGCATATGA
This sequence comes from Craterostigma plantagineum, assembly GCA_027422505.1. Lineage (NCBI taxonomy): Eukaryota > Viridiplantae > Streptophyta > Magnoliopsida > Lamiales > Linderniaceae > Craterostigma > Craterostigma plantagineum. The sequence continues at coordinate 29,788 of JAPQWV010000747.1, read as the reverse complement.
TAGGTCGGGGATCGTAACTTGTTGATTATTATCGAACTTGAAGAGGCTAAACTATTTAGCTGCCTTATCGATTAAATAATTTGGAAGTCCGTTTAACTGCCTTATTAATTAGGTACATGACCCTATGAGCAAGACTGAGATGTGTACAGCGTATGTTTGCTTTCTTCCTAATTCCATTAATTGTTGTGGAACATTGGAGGGTGAGAATTTGTTGCCACGTGTCATCACAATAGGGTACCTATCCTACTTTTATAGTATATAGATTATTGTTATTTTATTAATGAGAAGTTTTACAAATTAAATGATAGTGGTTAGTGGGTGTTGAGTTTAGTTTTGTTATTATTATTACTAGGTGTTGCCCGTGCTTCGCACGGTTATTTTTATGATCAAATTGAAACACGATTTATTCGAATATAATACATAAATTGAAGACTCTTCCTTGTCTTTGCACCTGCTGAAAGTCGAAGAACTTGATATTAAAGAATTTGATGTTGATCCGTCTGAGTCAGAGATATCTTACTCTTAGGCGTTTGTTATCTTGAATAGTCTTTCAACTTTAATGTTAGTTGCAATTTTACAATTCAACTTTTATATAATCTAATATAATGTAACCCGTGAAGCAATCTAGCAACTCTTACATTATCAACTCCCTTTATATATAATAATAGTCGTTCAACTGAGTAGACACAATATTAATGTCTAAAAAATATTACAAATCTAAAGCTTCTTATGCTCAATCGATTCCATAGCTTGAAAGCGGGTAGAGTGGACTTACATATCTTCCTCTGGACCCGTTGAAGATTAAAGAGCTCGAGATGCAAAATAGAGCAATAAAACACATGATATTTTAAATGCAGATTCAACATTCTTTCGCCTCAGATTTCATCTATTATTGGTGCCTTCTGTCTTGCATTGTCCAGCCCTCTCCCGGGAAATGTTTTCTAATCAGATAGCTCTGTATGAGATCAATATAGCATGAACCAAGATATTAACACAAAGAATGCATATTGACGTGTATGACTTGTTCAGTACTTGAAAGGAGCAATACCAAAGCTCCAAGCTACCCTTCAACAACATTCTTCGCTCCCTAAGCGTTGTCCCCTGCTTCATATTCTCGTCCACTGTCCAACCTCTTATTCACCACTTCCTGCAAAGATTTAAATCATACATCTGTTAAAAATAATTACCAAGCACACAAAACAGCAGTAATTCCACAAAAATCTACCTGAAGTTAGCCAAAAGCTAGATAAATGCAATAGGTTAAATATAAAGAGAGAGGATAAAAAGGAATGAGCTTTTACCAAGCCAAGTTTAGGTATAATCAGCCAACTAAAGAACCACCATAAACATGCACATACAAACATCTCATGAAGAATAACAAACTGAAAAAAAGTTGAGTTCCCTAGCCATCTTCTGCCGCTCATTGATAATCCTAACAATATCAATCCCAAATCAATTAACTCAATCCACCAAATTTTCAGTAAACCAAACTCTCCAAGATCCAACCTTTATCTTAGCTTCACGTACAACAGACCGACCACCTTACGAAAGGATATGTCGAGCGCTTCAACCGACCTCATCCGACTTGGGTCTCGTCCGACCTCCTCCTCCGGAGCGTGATGCTGCAGTGGCGCTGAAAATCAGTGGGAGAAGATAGAACACGCCACAATGAAAAAGGAAAAGAAATCGTCCTCAAGAGGTGGGTTTGATGGGGCTAAGCTCATAATAAACCGTCCTCACCCAATTGGAACATACTGACCCGATTCATCAACAATCACAGCGAAAAGAAAAGATGAAGAGTCTCAGATTAAACATACATTAATGTTTCGATGCCCTATCAATTGGATAATTGAGACTGCTTAGTTGCCCATAGTATTCAATTAATAAGGCAACTAAATGAATAACAGCTTACGTGTGAGGTTTTTCTATATACTAATTTTTTATAAGCCAATCCAAGCTACATACGGGTTATATATTTGAGATCAAATTTAATATAGTTATTCGAATATAGAATATTAATTACCATCGTATAAAGCGTTCTGCCATGACTCAGAGATCTGTCAAATTCAATTTGTAATGGACCCGAGACATGCCTCTCTCCGACTCAAGCCACCATGCCCCGCACCCAATGCCATACGACTCGTCAGACCCTATTTTAGTCTTACAACATTCTTGTTTGCAATAATTTTACATCATAAACGAAGTATTATAAATAATATAACAATCTATCAACGGAACAGTCGTACATCATCCAACCTCGAGCTTGTTTTTGTAAAACCATTGATCTCTTCAGGCGAACAATTTATTGATGGTGCAACCTAACGTTAAGAACACTATATCTCGAATTAAGTTCTCGGAGCCAGTAATACAATCTACAGCAGAAAAAAAAACAAATAGATAGTAAATACTTACACTACATATTGTGAAATCATTTTCGTCCGCTAGGCGCCATCCGCAGCCTATTCGCAACTTCCAGGCGAAGGATATGAAATACAACAACATAATTCATCAAAGACAAAAGAATTGACCATAATATAAAAATATAAATAAATAAACTGAGGAGAAACTCCGGCAAACAAAACGGAGAGATGGGGCTATAGGAGGCACAAAATAATTATCAGCTCGAACATCACAACTCCGTCGAGAAGCTCGACCGCCTTAGCCATGCCGATATTGGACAACCTCGGCTCAGGTAAGTATCAAGGTAAACGCTGCTTGCCTCATGAGTCTGTGGACGATGGTTAGCCACCCATTTATCTCCCTTCTAGAATACAGTGTTTGTCTCTATCGAACATAAGACATTGTCGATTTGTTTTCGCTGAAGGTTCTTCGGATATTGAGCGAACATTGGAAAGGATAATATCCCAATTCATGAACGATGGTAAAGAGCATCAAAGGTCATAAAACTTGAATTAAACACACTTACTATGACTCTTCGTTAGTTGCTGTGTCACAAATGCACAAACATGAATTAATAAATACAATGTACGTTCCTAAATCAATAAACACGAAACAAGTTTTTTCTTGTTTCAAAAACTACTCTATTTTGTGCATTGAAATTCTTTGTTTTGCTGATGTGGCGCATGGAGGAGGGCCTTGAGTTGATGACGTGTCCTTCACAGCAGAGTACCCATCCATCTTTTATATATATAGATTATTTTATTAATGAGAAATTTTACAAACCAAATCAATTTGGATTTGAAGTATCCAACCTTTTAGGGGGTGTTTATTTTAGTTGATCCAGCATTATGGTGATACGCACATCATGGTCATGTGGGTATCCTCGGAATGTGGATCAATGTGATATGTCATCAGTGTGTTTGTTTTAAGGTGATATTTCATTTTGCAGATCAACGTGATATTGAATTATTCTGTTTGTTTAATTACTGTGATGTGTAGGGTGACGTTGTATAAATCTCATATTTGACCCTATACATATGACTTAAATAATGTGTTAAATTTTTTTAAGATGATATTTTATGTGATAACCAATAATATATTAAAATATACATTTAATTTATAAGCATTATTTATATTTATACTTTTTCTAAATATAGTTTTAATATTTTTAAATAACTGAAATATTGTTAAGATATAATTATGTTAATCATGTAATTATATTTATAATGTCATATAAAGTAATAATGTTAAAATATGAGGGGTATTCTCATCCATTAAAAAGTTAGATAGATCACCTCATCACCGTGATGTTGGATCACCTAGGTTTTTTGGGGTGATCTGAAATATGAAATATCACCCCATTTTCATCACCTAGGTGATCCATCATTCCGGTGATGACTCATCACCTAGACTAAACAAACACAGTGATAAGTGGTAAACGAGAGGATCACGGTCATGTTTTGGAAGATCACCCCAAAACAAACACCCCTTATATAATAGTAAAGATAATATTATGCAAATGAGAAATATTTCTAAAGCGCTCTGCGTAGGTGGAAAAACTGGTTTTTTATTCGTATCTTCATCATCATCACCATTAAATACTAACTGCTTGTGATATATGTCATTCTTGCTTTCGACAAACGATCCATTTCTTACATATGTGTTCCTACTTTGATTGATGGAATTTTGATCAGTTAGATCCATTTTTTTATGCAACCAGCAAAATGTTCTGCGCAAACTTCAAATCGTTGCTGCAACTCGGTTCGACATGGCCAAGAAAAATTCGATTTACTTTACAGAAGAAGAGAACGACCTCGAAGAAAATGTCGATCCCCCCTTTTTGTACTGAGAAACTGATAGAGATACATAACTAATACAAAACAAAAGAGCCCTTAAACAGAGGTATAACAGTCCTACGAATTATCGGTCAGTCTCTTAATGAAATGTTACAATCTGACGTGGATCTCCGTTACCAAGAAATAAGAGTATCAAAACTGTACTCTTACATGAGTTGTTTCGACGCAGAATGGGATATGCGCGCCTTTGGTATCCCCATATGATGGTTGCTCGCCAGCACTGCTATATATCGTATGGATACAGAAAATGAAGACTCGATTATACCTCTTGCGATGTTGCGGAATAGGTTCCCTCTTAGTTGGCTGGCACACAAAATTAGCTGTTGTTTCTTCTCTTCTTTCGTCATCGTATAGCAAGTTTGTATTGGTATACTTTCTTCTATGTTCCCACTTGTCCGAAGGAAAGATTGTCACAAAGCGCATGTATAGATTGCTACTCTCCGTGGCTTCCCAAAACTTGATTGTTAATGGCGTTTAGTGCAAGCCACACAACACGTATGAGCTCTGCTACGTCTTGAAAACCGAAGTTGATAACTTCCTTAAGGAGATCGATTGCCTCTTTATTCTGAGACACTTTGATTTGTTGTTGAGCAGCAGAAAATGCATCACGAGATTTCTTAGCAGCTTCCATAGCAGAGTTTGCATCTCGTGTCTGTGAAAGAATCCCGTGCATTTGAATCAGATAAAGACTGATAAGAAAAAAGATAATATCTGGAGCATGACACTGAAATGAGAGCACGGTCAGAACAACGAAAGAGGCAAGCTATGATATGTCAAAACTAACTTACAAAGTCAAGTAACCGAACAATGTCCTGACGATTACGAGGTGCCACAACATTATTTCCAGGATGAGAAATAACGCCTTTCGATAAAATAGTCTTGTCTGCTGTTGTTGCTAAGTTGTTTAAGTTGTCAACGTCTGATGCTGAGGACGATGGTGATTCACCTATTAGAACGAAAAAAAAAAAAAATAAATTGAAACATAAGAACTAATAGTGCCCAAAGCGAGACAACCAATCCTGCCATCAGCTAATAGACGATGAACTCTTAATTCTTGCGGAGAATTGGAAATTTATTCGCATGCACCTTGTGGATTCATCTGCATACTTGTCAGCAAATCTTGCCAAAGTCTACTTGTATTTGAACTTTTGCAGTAAACCATCCGTAGGTGAGCCACTTCCATGCACTTATAGGCCAAAGCAGCAGCAGCCATTTCATTGCTTTTTTCATATTCATGAGCACAGTTTCTGCAGAGCAGATTAAACGAAGTTTATGAATATGATGCTATATAAACAGCGATAATGTCCATATGTAAGAGTCATGCAGTAAATTTGACTTCATGAAGGTACAAGACAAACTACTGACGCCATATGTAACTCAACAAGTTCAGATAATTGGAAACCTTCACGTTTGATGTCTCAATACTATAATGTGAAACATTACATAGGATCTGATGCATGATGAACAAGTGCGTACGAGGCACGCAATCAGTGATTAGTCTCTGCTTACTTGCAAAGTTTAGCAGCAGCACTGTACATCTGCATTGGATTAACTTCCAACAATTTGTAACTCTCAGCACTGCAGGCGTCAAGAAGTGAAGCGCCTTGAAGATACTTCACAGCAGCTTTCAAGAACTCATAATTACTTTCCATAATGAAACCGGAACCCTACAGATGACAAAGTACAAGGATGGCACAATAACTACGTGCTCGCTAAATGAAAGAAAGGGGAATGCAAAAAGCTTTCAAAGGTTGTTAGCAATCCACAAGACCTTAATCAACTCTGCATGACTTTTAAGTTTTTCAGCTTCCCCCAAGACAAATTCAGCTTCTCTCAAGGCACTAGAGGAATTCCCACGGTGCACCATCATAGGAGAGCCGGTTTTTCCTTTAACTTCCTTTGATGTATCAGAAACAGACGTATCAACAGGCATTGATTCCTCTTTACATGTCTTAGAGGATTTTATTGATCCAATGCATGTTTTTCAGGATTCAGTGAACTTTGTGCATCTCTCTGATGTGGATCAACACGCATCTTTTTTACACTATGTCCCCCCTTAGCATCACCCTGTGTCTCTCCTTTAAAATCACCTATCAAATGTCTCACCTCGCTATCCTTGCAGGGTATCTTTTTGCAATTCAGCTGCCTCAATTTAGTTCCAGGACGGTCCTCATTCAACCCCTCTACGTCACGGATACACTGTTCATCAAATGAATTATTTCTTGCATCACTCCCCAAAGATCAAGAACATTTTTTCCAGAAGATCCAGGGTTTTTCACATAAGTTGCTTCCTCTTTCCTAGCTACCCGAGACGCAGAACATTCATCCATGTTACTAAGTTTCTTGACACACTTTGTTTCAGACTGAACACAGTGTCTACCTTTCACAGCTTCCTCTCTTACTGCTGGAATCTGATTTGGATATGACAGTCTAATGGGAGATGAAGAAACTGATTCAGCAGGTGACCCCCTCATTTCCATGTGACTTCTCTTTTTTCTGGAGCCAGATACCTTTGAGGAATTTGAAGTGGCAGCCATTGGCACCTCTTCAAAACCCAAATCTTTTCTTATTTTGTCTATATCTTCTTTGGTAATCTGCATCTTTGCTTTAGGTTTCTTTTCCTGTGCAATTTCATATCTGCCACTTGGAGGGTCTTTGCTCTTTAACCCAAGTTCAATAGCGTTTACTTTAGACATGACATCACCCCGACTTGTTCTCATATGACCACTACCTTCTTTGTCTCCTCTTTCAGAAACCTTATACTGCAATCTGCTTCCATTGTTCTGACATGTCTCATCACGAGGATTCTTATCGCCATAATCCTTTAGTTTTAGCTTTTTCACCGCTATATCTTTCTCATTACCAGTTTTACTATTCAAGGGTCTAATCTTTGGTAAATCCTGAATAGGATCTTTCTTTTTCTCCATGTGGGTTTCTAAATTTCCTATCCCCCTGGATAATTCAGCTTTTTGCACTCTGTTTTTATCCCCATTCTTTACAGGCAGACCAGATTTCAAACTCCCACTAGAATTAATCTGAACTGCAGCAAGTGAACTTTTAGATGTATTATTTGCCTCTTCCCCGTCCACATGCTGGGAAGAAACTTTCGTCATCTTTTTTCTTTGACCGTCCTCATCTGCGGCAAGTCATAAAAACCATATAAAGAAAAAGGAAAAGGACAGATGTGATGTCGAAAGGCATAAAATATTACAACTACGACACTACATACCTCGACTCAGACGTTCGCCTTTTCGTTTTTTCAATTCTGCTCCAGCAGTTGACAACCTATTCTGATGATGCATATCAGACTCGTTCAATGTACTTATCTCAGCAACGGATTCCTTCACCTTATCCAGATACCCTTTTTTCAAGGCCTGCTGTTGAACAAGTTTTTTGCCACTAAGCATAGGATCATTCAAGGGATTCAGTTTCTGTTTAAGTTTCATCTTCTTCACTAGACCGCCATTTTGATCAAGCAGGCGATTCTGGCCTCTCTGATCCAAATGAAGCACTGGAACAACTCCAGCGTTTGTTTGGTCAGTATGAGCTAAGGCATTACGTTGATCTCCAGGAAATGGGAGGTTATACAAAGCATATAAGCCCCTTGTAGTATCCTCTTCCTCGATGTCACAACGGTTCATTCCTGGACTGGAATAGAATAAAATAGCTGTCAAGTTCCACAATTAACTTAATCTTGGCTCTCAGCCAGCCAATATTAAATGCAAGAGCTTCCATGAAAAGAAAGAGAAGAAACACAATGATGATATTCAGGTTCAATGTGGAAAGTGACAGCTAAGCTGGCATGTATAGAAACATGCCATTAACTGACAGTTATGCAAGAGATTCAATCATGGACTAAAGTACATCATACAAAAAAAGCCAAAATAAAGGCAACAGTTGTAACTAGTAGGCGACTTACAGCCAATCCAGCATGCTACAGACCCACTTATCAGGCAACTGCTCAGATTTAGTACCGAAAGGCAGAAGTCTCCATTTCTGACAACGGTCACAACCGACCCAATTTTCCTGTATAATGACAGGAGGCACTGGATGTGAAACCCCAGCATAGCTTCCTTCCTCGCAAGCCACAGCTATGGCTGGAGCCTTAACTTTCGGTGTATCATGTCTTAGTTTGTCCAAGCTTTTCGTGTTGCTTGTTGTCTCTTTAGTTTTCTCAGTCAATGGAGGTTTCTTCTTAACAGCGTCACTAAGATTACTTTTCTTGGGCTTATCCAAAGGATAGCTTTCCGGTAACTCCTCAACTTTGCCGCGTCCTAAACTTTTTCTAGCGCCGTCCTCTCTCGGATTAATTTCCTTCTTTCTGATGTTTTCTGTCTTAGAGACAGCACAAACATTATCCTTTGACGCATCTACTGACTTTCGAGTTGTTCTTTTACGATGCTGAATCCCAAACTTTTTATTACCGTCAATTGGTAACTGATCAGCCCCTTGGGACAACCCTGGATCGATATACTCACTAGACGGAACTGCCATGACAAATTTAGGGCCATTTTCAGACCTTTCTCTTGGAGAAAAATCTCTGTTAACTCCAATCCAGTTCATTGGCCTATTATCAGCTGAGACATCCTTCTGGGAAGTTGCTGCATTATGGTCGATTCTACCAATCTTGTCCACAGAGATGTGTTTGGATTCAGGTTGCTCATATACATCACCAATTGGGAGAGAACTGTATTTCAAATAAACTCCCTTTCCTGAATCACCTGACGTATGACGCTTTTTAGCTGCATTCTTGCTTCCCTTACTCTTTGCAACTTTAGACTCCCTATCAGGAAAGGGTTTGCAGCTCAAATTATCACGGTCATTAGCGTTTGCAATATCAGTTTTCACGTGTTTCTCCTGAAAATCACTAATATCCGCCATGTTTTTGCAGTCTGATTCGTCAAACTGCTTAATTTTCTCCACAGATTTACTCGTCATCTCGATAAGCTTGTCATTGGAAATCTGAAAAGACATGCCGGAGCTCCGAGGGGAACTGTCAGACGCAACTTTCACCAAAATATCTTTTAGTTTGGTTAAGTTCAGCAAATCTTCACAAAGAGGTGAAAGAAGCAACACATCCGCAACAGGGGCTGATGTCATCATCTGTTTCAGAGCATGCATAAACATATGAATTTCAATAGTTTATAGACAAAAGAATTTTAACTTAATTCACAGAAAGGTTTAAGACTTGGGAGTGCTATATTTCTGGAAACTGTTATTCCAAAAGGAAATCAAGAAAAAACGCATAGGTTAAAAGCAGTTGTAGGAATTTCCCTAAGTACAATGCTTAATATTAAGAGAGAATCCTAATGACACAGAAGAAATGTGAAGGATTGGCAAAAAGGATATCAATAAAAGAAGAAAATATATGAGTCTAGTAGCAACCAGATTAAGAAACCCAACCAAAAAGGCAAAAGGAGTCATGCCTGAAGAATTTGTGCAGGAGATTCACTAGGAGAACCATGAAACTCGCGCTGTAGCCCATGAACTCCATCGTAACTATGTCCTTCTGAGGAAGATGGGGATGTGAGACCCAAACTGCGCATTTCGGCTTTATATTTTGCTATCCTCTCAGGTCCCACTTTAATACGGAACTTCAGTGTTCCCTTGTCAGGAAGTTCATTCGGAAGTTCCATTTTTCTCGGGAACAACTCTCCAGTTTTGTCAGAAGATGGACCTGCCTTATCTCCAGGTTTAGCATCCTCCATTGACGTTTTCAAATTCTTAGGATGCACATTGGGTGAACGAGCACCAGCCAAGTGGACCGAGTTAAAAGCAGGTGACTATAAGGTAAGCAAAAGAAATTAAAGCTTCCAATTAAGCTTTCAAAACAAGAATTATGAACTCCTCAAATACCTCCGCTATTAGGTGATTGGTGGCTCTACGCATGCACATGTTTTGGATTTTCTGAGGGGATTTGGGCTGCACCATAATTGAAGGTGACCGTTGATACATTGGAAGGAACGAGCCATATCCACCAAATTTAGCGCCTGAGATTAAGTGTAAAGAGAAGAGGCTGTTATTATTTAGAAAGGAAACTAAGAAAAGCAGCAAATTTTTTTCTTCCACATACCCAAATTTTCTGCTGAATAACCTCCTTCAAAATCTTTCTGGAAATGCCCCAGTATGCTCTGGACTTTGTCTCCCTATAGTAATGTTAATACAGCTTACGAGTTAGTCAGTAAAAAGGATAAATAGTAAAAAGCGCATGTAAGCTTCTTCAACTAGTCGATTAAGTCTATGACCACAATATTAAGAACATTCACGTGTAACAAATGTTTCCGATCTGAAATGGCAACAGAGTCCACGTGACGCTAACTGCATTTATAGCCCATAACCTTAACCAAGATTAGGATGAGTTTGTCCTGAATTAGGACTCACTACAAAAATCTATACTAGCAATCAGGCAAAAAGTCGATCAGGTCCTCCTTCAACTTCCCCATTTTCTTGGAAAATGCCGCTTGAATTACAATCTTACAAGATTTTCTCGCGATCAAAGTAAATTTACACGAAACTGATGCTTATTTTTTCAAAAGTGTTAACTATAAACAATTCAAGCAGCTTTCTCTCCTCAGTCTCAAGGAAACCATTACAATAACTTCATTGGGCATTAAAAAATAGCATACAGTTCAAGTTTTTCCCAGACGGCAAAGGACAGACATTAACGGAAGCTTATTTACTTACGAAAACAAACAGACAATATATCAAACTCACACCAAACTGACATTTATTGTTAAAAGCACCAATTATAAACGACCGGCACAATTTTCTCTCCTCAGTCAACATATAAAACCATCTTGATGACTAGTTTGGACTCATTAAAAAGATCATACATTTCATGTGTTTCTAGTACGATGTGGAAAGCGAAGTAAGGAAAATCTTACAATGTAAGACAAATCTATATCAGGATCAAAGCTTGCATCATCCTTGCTGTAGCTAGTCTCTCCTTCTTCAAGCTCACCTTCATGAACCATCCCTGGCCCACTTCCCCTCGTATCCAATAAAAAAACTATCTTTAACACAACTCCAACCCTATATCCTCAATTACCCAAAATCGCTAACACAACCCAATCCTAAAATCCAACATCCCACTTCCCATCAAAAAATCGGATTTTAACCAAATTAACTACTCAGGAAACCCAACGGCAAACCAAAATCAGCGGGCTATTACAGAATCACGAAAACTGATTTGAAACCCTAGTTGATCATCAACGGGGAAGAAACAAACACGTATCAATAAAGTTATCCAGCACAAACACCGTCAATTGGCGCTGATAAAGCTCTTAGACAACAAAGAGTGACGATCGTATCGATTCTCAATAATGTGCTATTCCCTTTTTTCTGTATTTTTGTTTTTTTTATTAAAGTTTGTATTTTTTGTGGATACGGACACCATAAGAGGGTTGAGGGGCTTTTCTCCTGATTTCCTTCCTTCCTCCTTTCAATTCCTTCCTTTTTCGTAATACTGATTAAGAGGGAATATTCATATTTTCCCATCAATTTTTAGAAAAGAAAAATATAAAAAGAAGATCACAAATATTTAGTTTAACATTTCTTCAATTTAGAATTACGTGTTTCTTCATTTATTTTCCTTTGCCGTCCAACATTTAAAGATGTGTGTATGTATATCTTTTTCCACTTCTTGTTTACATTGCATTAAACTGCGAAGTAAATGTCTGTTCTTGTCATTTATTAATAATCTTAAATTTTTTATATTTGTGACAGCTTATTAGTTTTTTCCACAAACGAAAATGGTGTATTGATGACACCATTATTAAGGCCTATTCCAACATAAATTCAAAATCCAAAAAATACAATAAAAATACTATAATGACACGTAAAAAAATTAAAAAGGAGTTTTGTATTTTTCAAGCACTCATAAAAATAGATTAAATCAAAATACATAAAATGGCCATTTTCTAGTGTTTCTTATATGTTGATTATTAATGTTATTAAACATGTTTCAATATAATTATAACAAATATCGTGATATAATATGTAACCTTGTAAAATATTTCTATTAAAAAATTATAAAAGTTGTTGCGAAATAGGAAATATTTTTTGAAATTGAAAATGAATTCACCAATGATCGTAGAAATGTTTTGAAGCTAAAAATAAATTTCCTGTCAGCTAATTCGAATATTATGAGAATAAACGAAATAAATAAAATAAATAACAAAACATAACTTGTTATTAACAAGTAGAATAGAGACGAAACCATGGCCAAAATCGATTGCCCCAATTTTGATGAGAGAGATGGAAGAATTAACCGAAGATGAGAAAAAAGCTCTCAGAGGAAGCAAATTTGCTCCACTTCCATCTACAACCACTCGCAATCGACCACAACCCAGGTTCCTTTTCTATACTTAAAGCAAAAACCCCTAATTTTCTGGGCGTAGTGCGAAAGTATTTGCTTTCCTGTATATTTGCTCCCATAAGCCCTATCGAATTGCTAATAATAAGAACTTCCGATTTTTCTATTTGGGGTTTGTTATTTTGACTCTACGGAGCTCGTAATTTCGAATCAGGGATTTTAAGCTTGCAAAATGTTGGTCTTTACTATAGCATTTACGTGTGAGCTGGGTTTTTCTGCTACATGGCGAATGCCACTGATAGGCAGAAGAATGGAAACGTCAGCTTTCGAAAGCTGAAGTATTTAGATTAAGAACTTGATGGGGCGCCACCGTGTTTTGGTGTCTTTGTGAATCCATTTGGAATCTCAACGCAGATTATGTGATGTTTGCATCATATCTCTCATGTTATGTCTACTAGCCAAGGAGTTTATATTACTGAATTTCAGCTGTATGTGTATGAAACTTTGGTGAAAAGCATCCATTTAGTATGCATGCTTAGGCAACTGTTAATTTAGGTTTTTTAATTGCAGGCAGGCTCACCCTGCGGGGCCAATGAGGACAAACAAGGCAGCTGCTTTGTCTAAGTTTCTCGAACGGAAGCTACAAGAACCAGATGGGTTGGCTTCTATTGATCCAAAGCTAGTCGAATTGGCTGTGAAAAATGCTAAAGAAACAGTTCAACGCAGTATGTATTCTCCATCACTTACCCTGGATTTAGTTTTCTTTACTGTCCATGAGTAAATTTTATTGATAGATTTGTGTTTGAGGTCGAATTGCTGGGGACTAAAATATTTCTCGAGTTTTTCATTTTTTGATGAGTTTGTAGTTACTCTCTTTTGCCACGTTATGTTCGAATGTCCTCTTCTTCCTTTCTTGTGTGTCATCTCCTTCTCTCTCAAACCGCTCTGTTGTTCACTTGATAGTCCTCGCAGGAGAAATTAATACTCTGCTTCAAGAAGTATGTATGGATTTTCGATGTTGTGCAATGAATGGATTTTCGATGACTTTTTTCCTTTTACAAAGTTCGTAAATTTGCCAAAGGAGATTCTATTCAACAACAAGCAATGATGTCATGTCTTCTCCTTAGGTGGAACTTCAGCGTCGGGAAGAGTAGTTCATCATGTCAAGTCTTTTGGAGACGATGAGGTGCCTCTACTTTTCCCAGTTTCTTCTGAAATAAAAATGTTTCTACTGTACATTTTAGCATCTCACTGATTCCATGTCTCGAGCCAGGTCGATCTCGACGACGAGGAAACAACCACAGTACTCAAGCCAAAGAAAAAGAACAAGAAGCAAAAGAACAAGAAGAAGAAAAACAGAGTATGCTCTGCTTTGACTTACTTTTCTTTCCTATTCAACTGTCTCCTATCCTTCCTAGTAGTCCGAGGTTGAGACAATATCATTATGTTGCAGAAAGTGGAAGCTTCAACTGCCGAGGCATCAGAAAAACCTAAAAAGAAAGTGAAGCTATGACATGATAGTGAAGGAAGATCACGAGTGTCCAACACAATAGGTTTGCTGCCCTCATTTTTTCTAGTTTCTGCTTTTTGTTTCTCTATTAGCAGAATCATTGATATTTCATCATGCGTTTGTTCTTCCTAAAATTGTTTGCTGGTCTACGTCTAAAAGGGTTCAACTTGAAGTCATGAAATTTTGTTTCTTTTATATATATTTTTTTCTTCTGTTTACTGCTCTGTTTGGTACAGAGTGATGGGCTTTTTTCAACTGCCATTCAATGAAATCTTTCCTATTGTAGGGCCTTAAGATATGCGCCGACGCATGCCAATGAGGCTTGGCTCTAGTGGCCATTGACTTACTGAATTATACATTAATGCGTATTTCCAAATTTGCCCCCGCCGCCCTCGAGAGGTGAGGGTCCCAGTCAAAAGGAAAGCGCCTCGCACGTACTTTGACAGCTCACTCACACCCCACATCTCACGCGTCGTAATTACACAATTAACATTAACGTTCTAACGTTAAAAAGTTCAAGAATATTACATAAAATAAAACCTCACTCAGCGAATAAATTAATTAGTCATTAACTCTAATAAAACCCCCGAACCAATTCTAATCTCCGCCTTAATCATCATTCCCCGACCCAGGCGCTTGCCACGCAGATCCCACGGGCTACCCCCACCGTATAAGAGCCAACCACGCGCCGCCGTCATGTTAGAGCGCTTCCTCAGCGAACGCCGCACGCGCCAGCTCCATCGGCTGATCCGCAACGGCAAGCTCACCCTCCTCTGCCTCGTGCTGACCCTCGTCGTCCTCCGCGGAAACCTCGGCGCCGGCAGCTTCGGCACGCCGGAGAAGGACATCGAGGAGATCCGCCACACGTTTTCGTACATCCGCCACCGGCGATCCGAACCCCGCCGCATCCTCGAAGAAGCCGCCTCGTCGTCGTCGACGACGGCGGTCAACGCCAAGGCCGACGCCGACGACAAGAGCTACAGCGACTTCGACGTAAACAGGATCTTCAAGACGAAGACGACGGCGTCCCAGAGTTCAAACGAGATCCCGGCGAGCCTTACGCCCTCGGCCCGAAGATCGCCGACTGGGATCGGCAGAGGAGCGAATGGCTGAAGAAAAATCCGGCGTTTCCGAGCTTTACCGGCGAGAAGAACGACAAGCCTAGGGTTCTGTTAGTCACCGGTTCGTCTCCCAAACCGTGTGAAAACCCGGTCGGCGACCATTACCTACTGAAGAGCATTAAGAACAAGATCGACTACTGCAGAGTTCATGGGATCGAAGTGTTCTACAACATGGCTTTGTTAGACGCCGAAATGTCAGGGTTTTGGGCAAAGCTTCCATTGATAAGGAAGCTATTGCTCTCTCACCCTGAAATCGAGTTCTTATGGTGGATGGACAGTGACGCCATGTTTACGGACATGGCCTTTGAGCTCCGTGGGAAAGGTACAAGGATGTCAACCTCGTAATGCACGGCTGGAAGGAAATGATCTACGACCAAAAGAATTGGATCGGTCTGAACACTGGCAGTTTCTTGCTAAGAAACACTCAATGGTCGCTCGATTTGCTAGACGTTTTAGCTCCCATGGGACCCAAAGGGAAGACCAGGGAAGAAGCTGGGAACTGCTGACCAAGGAGTTGAAGGGCCGGCCAGTGTTCGAAGCTGATGATCAATCAGCCATGGTGTACATATTAGCCACACAAGAGAGAAGTGGGGCGATAAGGTTTGCTTGGAGAACGCTTATTACCTCCATGGTTACTGGGGAATCTTAGTGGATAGGTACGAGGAGATGATAGAGAAGTACCATCCTGGCTTGGGGATCACCGTTGGCCCCTTGTGACTCACTTTGTGGGCTGCAAGCCTTGTGGTAAGTTCGGTGATTACCCAGTGGAGAGGTGTCTGAAGCAGATGGACAGAGCTTTTAACTTTGGGGACAATCAGATTTTGCAGATGTATGGCTTTACGCATAAATCTCTGGCGAGTAGGAGGGTTGTTAGGACAAGGAATGAGACTAGCAATCCCCTCGAAGTGATCGATGATCTTGGGTTGCTTCATCCTTCGTTTAAGGCTGTGAAACTCCCTTCTTCATCGTCTTCTTCTTGACGATGATGATGATAGGCATGATATTGTTGCAGTTTTCTTTCCTTCTTTCTTGCTTTTGTTTGTTTCTGACATCATGCGTCTTCTTTCTTGCCTGCTACTACACTTGTATCTGCTGGCTGTTGTATTTTTTGAAGTTCTGTCCACAAAATACAGTTTTTTTCACCCTTTTTAGGTTGAAGGGCCAACCTTCTCTTTTAATGGCATTGATTTTCATTTATTGGCTTCACCTTATCTCCTCAACTGTCTATCCTCGCTGGCCGTTTGTCATGTTTTGTTGATGCAATCAATCAATCAATAATCAACAAAACTCGCTAGGGTCTCATGTTTCAATGTAAGAAACATCCATCGTCTCTGGCTCCCACATTAGTGCTCTCACATGGGCATTGCTATTAACAACCTATGATGTGAAGTGTCATATCATGAAATCTTTTCTGTTCTTCGTAAAGACAACTCTTTTTGTGGAGCTTTTATGTTATGATAATTAAATAAACGGCATCTATACGTAAATACCTACTGAATAAATTTTTTACACGTAGTTACCATGTCAGAAAATTTTACAGATAGGTACCATATTTAATTTTTACCAGTTTCTTCAGTCGTTCGTACCTTCCTGTGTGTATGGAGTACCATAACATTAGAGCTGTCAATATTACCCGCGGCCCGCGGGAGGCTTGGCGGGGCGGGCTCCGATTTTTCAGGCCCGCCAGGAGGCGGGCTACGGTTTCGACGGGGCGGGACGGGCCGGCCCGCGGGCTGGCCGCCAATAATAAATATTTATATTATTGATATATATATATTTATATATATATATAATTTTTATATAAATTATATAAATGTTTATATTTTTTGGTAAGATTTTATAATTTACAAAATAAAAGATAAATTAATTAATATTTTCTGAAGATGAAATATATTAATATATTTATTTATTTATTTTCTGATTTTCAGGTTTTTTAATTTATGCGGGCTAAGCCCGTCGGGCCCGCGGCCCGCCAGTGGGCGGTCTTTGGCGGGCTACGGGCCGACCCACTCCGCCGGCCCGTTTTGACAGGTCTACATAACATGTTGATATATGGTACATAAATATGTTCGTACGGCGTACCTATGTTTTAAATAGGGCGTACCTAAATGTGCTAATACGACATACCATTTTTCTATTATATAAGGTACCCAAATGTGTTGATATAGGGTACCGAATGTGTTGTATGGCGTACATGCGGCGGGCGGGTACCTATCTGCAAAAAATTATTCTGTTAGGTACCTACATATAAAACACCCTGACAGAGTACTAAATTACAAGTTTTTCTACAGAGTTGTATTTATGTGTAAAGACCCCGTTAATAAACGTTGGAAAAACTTAATTTATCGTAATGCAATTTTAATGGTAAAGGTCCCATCTCCCTAATTGACAAGAAAAGAACATTTCTCAGTGGGCTTCAATAGCGACTTTGGAGCTTTTGGTCTACGTATTTTATATGCTCCATTGGCCAATAAGAGTCGAACACGTCATCATATGCGCACTCAAACGATTCACCCACAAAGCGGCATCTAAAACCTCTTCCCACACTCCACTGTAAAAACCCTAACATCGACTACGGGGAAAAAAGAAGAAGAGCGTTTGTCCTTTTTGCTTTGATTTTGTAATTCAATGGACAGCAACGAGAGCAGTAATAAGCTGAAGGAGCAAGATTTTTTAGTAGCGTCGATTTCGCAGCTGTCGATTTCAGGCAGTTCTTCGCCGCAGGTGGTCGCTAGGTTTCGCTCCGATTCCCTCCGGTTCGAGTTGGAGTCCGGTTCGGAGGACTCGGTTCAGTTTGATCTAGGGGACTGCCAGGTAGTGAAGCTATTAATTCTTGTTGAGGTTTCAATTGAATGTTACTGTCACTGGCAGCTCTTTAAGCTTGATTGGGGATGCAGACGTTTTCGTTAGGTGCTTTAATGGGGTCTTATGCATAAGATTTGACGTTTTTTTATCTACTTCTGAGCTATCACGTGAGTCTAATGCATTTTTACGTCGACGGGATTGGATTTCAGTGAATTATTTGGGTGGGAACTTACTCTATTTCTGTTTTAGGTTTGCAGTTAGCTGATGCTTCAGAAGGTTGAGTAGTTTGATCGACATGAGCTTTTATGCCAATAAATGGTCTCTTCAAAATACTAGTGAAGAAAAAAATATCAGTATCCTACATTCTTTGCTGTAATATCCTCTGTTGGGATTTTGACACGTTATGAAAAGTTTGAATTTTGGATGACTTGTCACAGAAGGGAAGTGTTGGCTACCTAGTTAGGTAGGTAATAATACGATTTAGGAAAAAGGTTGGAAGACATTGATGGTTGTATCTTTCTATTGAATATGCCGATTGTCTGCATGGAGTGTGAATGTGTGATTGTGTGGTAAAGTTTCAGTTTTGCCTTTTTGTTATACTGGTTTGATTTAATTTTGTTTTTCCAGCTCTTCAAGCTAAGTCCGTCTCGGTCACTGTGTATATCTGAAGCATCTGACACAAGAAAGAGGTTGGTGGATTATTGCACCGTCATGCTTTTCAAAGTTTGAATCTGATTCTGCTCATTTGTTTGATAATCGTTAAGGAACTCACATGACTATAGATCTTTGAGTGGATCTGAAATTTTAAAAAGATGACATCTTGAATGGAACTGGTTTCTTTTTTATTCAGACGTTCTTTTTAAAACAACAATAACATGTATTTTTCAAAATTCTTTCTGGGTGAACTTATGTTTATGCTTTTGCCTTTTGTCCTTGGATCAGAAAAGCTACTCCAGGGGTATCACTATAGAATTTAGAAATGAGGAAGAAAGCGGAGCATTCCATTCTGCATTTGAGCATTGGAAAAAGGGATTGGCTGGTCAAGGTTGGTTTTTAATGGCATTTTATGATTAGTTATTGATGTCACTGGCCCGACCTTTTCTGTAAATGCTGCTACCCTTTTATTGGATCCAATACATGCTATAAACAAACGAAATTGTTCTTTGAATATCCGTGTGTCAACTAAAATATTAGTTTTTGTTAAGCTTTGCTAATACAATCCATGTTTGCATTTTCCCGTAAACGTTGATACGGATATTGAGTATTTAAAACCTTGCTACATGCATGCGTGAGAATCTTTAGTTATACTTCATGAAGCAGGAAAGCTATGTTCTTTGTTAGTTTGACAAGCGTCTCTGTAATAGTATCTACTATATCCATGTATGAACAAAACATTGTTGAACCCCCAGCTTATGTGATAGATGTATGACTTGAGATAACGTTGTACGACTTGATCCTCGTGGTTAATGAACATTTCATTCGACCAAAAAAAAAAAAAACTTTGTTGAACTGGCAATGCATACTTATGTGAGCATGTTGATAGGAAGAGATCTACTTTACTACAACAAGCAATGTGTGTTGTGAGTTCTTCATCCTAAGACTACATGTAACATTAAACAGCTTAGGTACGCGAGTCTTCATCATTTTGTTTTTTAGGTTCATCTTTGTCGAATGGAATCATATCATCGTCCGCAAGCAAGTTTGATGAAAAAATAGAGGCTTCGTCAGCGAAAATGTATTTTCACTACTACGGACAGCTCCTACACCAGCAAAATATGTTGCAGGATTATGTGAGGACAGGTTATATCCGTTAGCTCTCTTTCCCCCTCATGATTTGTCTAAGCTCCGTTTTTCTGCAAATTTGCAAAGCCAGTATCTCCTGATGCTAAGCTTATAATTATCCTCATAAATTTCTATCTGAATAGCTGACTTGTGGAAATTTGTGATCCAGGAACTTACTATGCTGCAGTTGTTGAGAACCGTGCTGATTTCCTTGATCGTGTAGTAGTTGATGTTGGTGCTGGTAGTGGCATCTTATCATTATTCGCTGCTCAGGTTGTTACATTTACACCAGTTTTTTAACCAGTTAAATTGAACCTTTTGCCAGTATGTTTTAATATAGAAATTTTATTTCTTTCAGGCTGGTGCGAGGCATGTCTATGCTGTGGAGGCCTCAGAAATGGCAGATTATGCTCGTAAACTTATTACTGGGAATTCATCACTTAGCGAAAGGATAACTGTGAGCATCATCTTGAATAAATTTGATCCCTTGCGTGTTATTATTGATGTCTTGCTCTCTGTTTGTCTTGATAGGTTATCAAGGGAAAAGTAGAAGAGGTTGAATTACCTGAAAAGGCCGATATTTTAATCTCTGAACCCATGGGTATGCTTGTTCTGTTTCTGCTTTTACTTGGCATATTGTGTATCCCATGGGGCAAGCGACTCGAGGATTATCTTGAGGATTGGTTATTCTACCACAGGCACTTTGCTAGTGAATGAGAGGATGCTAGAGTCTTATATCATCGCAAGAGATAGATTCCTTGGTCCAAGTGGAAAGATGTTTCCAACTCTAGGAAGGTGAATGTTTCTCAAGCCACTTTCCCTTGTGCTAATTTCCAAGAGCTTTTTTTGTTTTAATTTATTGGCATTTTGCCATTGATTTGTGATTGTTTAACTTTGCAGAATACATATGGCTCCATTTAGTGATGAGTTTTTGTATATCGAAATTGCCAATAAGGTCAGCCTTCTTTACTTCTGCAGTTTTCTTTTCTGGGTATGGAAGACTAGTGAAGAACAGTCTGGTAGTCGATATAGCAGTGGTTGTAGAAGTAACTAGGAACTCTTTTTTTGGGTTGCTTGAGGTTCAAGATACGAAGTGTCTAAAGCTGTCTTTATTTTGGATTTATATCTTTTATGCAAAGGAAATTTAAGATATTGTATTTTTGTTCAGGCTCTTTTCTGGCAGCAACAAAATTATTACGGTGTAGACTTGACACCTTTACATGGGACGGCCTTTCATGGATACTTTTCCCAGGTTTACACCTTTATTTCTCAACATGCTGCAAAACATCTCATTCATCCATCATCTCCATCGTAATCTTCAGTGCATGGCAGCATCTCGATTCATGGTTTTTATATATTGTCTAAAGATAGTGACTTCTGGTTATCGCAGCCTGTGGTAGATGCATTCGATCCTAGGTTACTGGTGGCCCCCACAATGTCCCACGTGATAGATTTCATGTCAGCTAAGGTATGCATTAGCGGCTCATCTGCAGCAGATCCATTGTACATACTTGCCTTCAAGAAACATGGTTTCTTCCTTATGAATGAGTGAGACCGACAAGTGGTTGTGTCATTCCCAAATTATATGAAATTAAATGAGGATAAAATCGATTCCGAGGCATTAAATATCTTGATAAACTTACATGGCAGGAGGAGGAATTGTATGAAATTGATATTCCATTGAGATTTACATCTTCGGTCGGTGCCAGAATACACGGGTTGGCATGTTGGTTTGACGTATTGTTCGATGGGAGGTAATAGAAACCATCTTCAGGCTTGGCTCTTTCAGTTCATAATATTCATTTCGTAACCTTACTCAAAATTATGTTCATGATCCATAGCACCGTACAAAGATGGCTTACAACAGCTCCTGGCGCCCTCACCACACACTGGTACCAGCTACGCTGTGTCTTGGCCCAACCTATCTATGTAATGCCTGGCCAAGAAATAACCGGTCGACTTCAAATGGTTGCCCATAAAGCTCAGAGTTACACTCTCTACTTGACACTATCAGGTCAGTTTCTGAATATCAAATCCAAATTTCTCGATCTTTCGAATTCCGTTACCAAAATTTCGTTTGGCCCTAAAACAGCTAAAATGTGGGGCCCTGGTGCCGAACAAGGAGGCATCATTCAGACATCGTCGGGCAAACTCGACCTCAAAGAGCCATACTACAGAATGTCTCAGCCTCAGGCATACCCTGCCTCCCAAGATCAGCAGCAGAATCAACCGTTACAATCACAGGTAATAATAATGCTAAATAATAAAATGGTGGCCGGTTTTTGATATTTAGGAAGTTCTCTATGCATTATATTTATTACAGGATTTACCCATACAGTCGCTGGACGAGGAGTGTGCAGATTTAATGCAGCAATCACTGTAACAACAACATTGTCCTTGGAAGAAAAAAAAAACAGTCGATGTGATTAAATAGTAGTTAACACTACTTCAACTGGGAAAAACTCATCGTCCCTGTCTGTAACATTAAGGTACGTTGCAGCACTTTTGTGCTGTTATTAAAACTGTCTTGCTCAATGACCTTGTCTGTGTTGTTGTTCACTGAGATTTGTATTTGCTTTTGATTGTTTCGTCGTTATGAGATGTGCGTGTGACCTTATATTTCCAAGTAATCTTATCTTTATTCAGGTCGTTTTATATTATAAATTAAGTCTTCTAGGATTGGTAAAAACACGACCGCCAAGTGGAAATCTGTGTTGGAGTGCGTAATTATGACCTTTTTACTTGACTGACTGAAATCAATAGAATATATAAACTATTGGCGCCCATGTTTACTATGTATAGTCCCAATATTCAACAGTAAATATTCAGTTAGTGTTGACCAATTCTTTTAACTTTGTTATTACTACTTATTCTCTCCTCCTGATAAAAAACAACGAATATTAACGAAATTATACGGGTCCTTAATCTTATTGTCCTCAGTTTTAAATCAACATGATTTTTTTTTCTTTTTTGTGCAGTTATATATTACCAAGTATATACATAAATATTTCATTATTATAGATAAAGCTCGTAACAATTATTTTGTACATTTCGATTGGAAACAGTAGTTACTTTATACAAACATTGTTTCTTTAAATTGTTAGGTTTCTAAAACTATTAATAGTATCTGAGTTGCATATAAAAGAACTACTTATCTTTACATAGTAATATAATACAAATTAACTAATTAATACTTGAGCAAAAATAACATAATGTATTAATGAAAATTAAATCAAACAATTAATACTTGCTAAAAATAAGGTGTATTGAACGTGAATAAACATGGCTTTTAACAATTATTTTTAGCATATCAATGTATTTAGACCGTGTTTAGCCGGTTGAGATCACCTATTCCACTCTTTGTATTCCACTCCGTATTCCAACCAACGAAAATCGTTACACATCCCCCTGTAGCGACCCTAGCCATCACTACCATTTCTAGCGTCAGCCTAAGTGCCTAACGATGTATTTGAATGAAGGAATTGCGGAAATGCGTATGAAATTTTTCATGTTTCATTTACATAACTGAACTTTGTCCAATACATGCCAAAAGAATGCTTCCACGACAAAAGAATTTCTTGGAGTTCTAATTACACACTAATCCTAATTTGTAATCACTAGGAACGGTTGTGATGGCACAACAAAATCTCCTATGCGCCCGGCCTCACATGTCGTCATCCATACACACACGTCCACCCCAAAAGCACTCGGAAGCTTCAAAAGATCAGCCTTGCCAGCTAGGTGATCACGTACCGTGATCGTATGTACCTACAACACATAACATAAAGGAATGAGGCGCCGTGGCTCAGTAAGCAAAAACTTATCCGTGTATGCACGTGTCACTCCCCCGCAATGGCAAACCACGCCGATGCATATAACACTCACAAAGGCAATCCGCGCCGATGCATATAACACTCGTACTAACGTACTCAGGGCCCTCGGCTAATCTCACTATGCACCACAATTAGCTCACGTTCATCAAGGACAATACGACAGCGGTCCACGCAGGATGGCCATACACTAGGATGCACATCGTTCTCGTAGGTCGCATATGTGCCCGGTCGTCCCCGACTGTCCGGCGGTCACTCACGCTAGTAGTCCACGCTGGGGTTGCCTACACCAGGGTTCCACCCTGTGTCGCTTATACCCTCAGGTCGCTCCCTACCGCCACGGGCATTGCCCAATCATATCATAAACATACATATACACGGCCCTTTCGCCAACGGGCATTGCCCTAATCGTAATCCATATACATATACATTTTTACATAATATTACGACGACGCTAAACGCCGCCCTGGTAGCATAGTGGACAGCCCTTTGACTCAACTGCGAGTCGACAACACATGCCCATATCGGCAATGTATCCATCGCTTTCAAGCGATACATCATATATATGCATACTCGACTCATACAACCCTCCCGTATATGATCGTGTACGCAAGTGAGTATGAAATGCAAACTAACTCCAAACATGCTTACCGCATGAAAACGTATCAGTTAAGTCACGTTAACATGAAATCACAGAGGCACGTAGTCACATAAAGCAGGTACAATAAACAGGTTATGTGTTGTAGTTGGATTTCTACTTACTTGTCGTCTGTGGGTTACCTGCTACCTGATCCGGCGAGACTCTTAGACGTCGACCTTAGCATAAAAATAATTTAGTCAGTTCTCTATCTAAATTACTTGACTAGCTAAGATCTCGAATTTTCCTAAGTGTTGAAATATTATTTCCTAAGTCGTGATTTGCGATATATACTTAATTTGTGAGCTAATTTTAGACTTAGGGTTCGTGAAATTTGAACAACTCACGAACTAACTTGGCACTTTTGCGTAAGCAATTTTACACCAATATAGGTCCGCGAACTTATATAGTTTGCGAAGCTTGTGCAATTCGTGGAGTATATTCAAATACACTTCGCCAAGTTCATTGGGTTCGTGAAGTCCGATTCGCGAAGTGCTTGTGAATCTGTCGAGTTGATCGTCACACTTCGCGAACTTCCTCAGTTCGCGAAGTCTCTCATTGTCGTCGAGTTCGCGAACCTCTTGGTTCGCTACTTTGCGAACTTATATAGTCTGCAAAGTACCTATATCCAACTCGTGACATGATTCGCCAAGCTACATCATTCGCGAAGTGCCCTTTAATTCGCCAAGCTTGCCTAACTCGTGGCGTTTCATTGGTTTGAGAACTATATTTTTGCGAACCCATTGTACTTACTTAGGGTTCGCGAACTTACTCAAAAGTTCAATAGTTCGCGAAGTCATCATCCCTATTGAGTTTGCGAACTTCATAATCCACCGGGCTTATTTAGCTTGCGGCCTTCACTTTGCGTGTCCACTTCGCGAATCCCTTGTTTCTTGAAGTTTCTTAGAGTCCGCAAAGTGTATTTCACTGAGGGTTCGCCAACTAGGGCTCCTGACTTACCAATCCGCGAAGTCTAATGCGCCATCCTAGCTTCATTCGTGAAGTGCTTGGTTACTTAACCCTAGTTCACCAATTTCTCTAATTCACTAAAATCCTTAGTTTTTATCCTAAGTTCTTCTTGATTTGGGAACTACTTATGACTCGTATAATTCGTGAAATGATCATTACATACTCCAAGACTTACTTCGCGAACTCTATCTATCACACTTCTCGATTCGCGAATCGTATCCCTCGGCTCATGGTTCGTGAAGTTCATGAGTTCCCCAAGTTCGACTTCCGCGAATTCGTTCAACCCATGTGCTAAATGAATTTCACGAATTCCCTTTCAATTCGCCAACTAGAATCCGCGGCTTGCATGGAGTTCGCTAATCTTGATCAACCCGTGAAGTGTATGCGTTCGCAAACTAGGGTTCGCCAAATACACTTGATTCGCGAAATTGCCGAGTTCGCCAATCTCATCGGATTCGCCAATCTCGCTCAATTCGTGAACCACTCAATTCGCGAACCACCAAGTTCACTTCGCGATCCACTCGGATTCGCAAACCCTTTCAGCCCCCATGTGGTTTGCAACCTTACATGGAGTTCGCGAACTCTTATAGTTCGCGAAGTGCGTTGCGTGCCCATGGTTCGCGGTCCCGTTGGACCCGCGAAGCTCTCGTTCGCGAATCCGTCCTGTGTTTCGCGAAGTTCGCATTTCGCGAACTCCCTCACCACTCATTTCGTGAATCCCCTTTCGCGGCTTGCACGGGATTCGCGACTTCTTCAACCCGCAAAGTTCCCGTGTTGCCAAACGTGTATTTCGTGAAGTCTCCCGCGTTCCATCTCGAGTTCGCCAAACTAGCCTAGTTCGCGAAACCAATTCGAGAACCATTCTTAGTTCGCGAATCTTACACTTTGCGGTCCCTAAACAGGTTTAGTACTTTGACTCCCATGGAATCCGGATCAAAAAGTGCCCTTTTCTCAAGAACGCTATGGAGGTCGTATGAATCTAAGAACCCTAAAATTCAAACCTAATGGTAATACAAGTTTTTGACCGATTATTGTGCGCTAACCTCTTAAGTATGCTAATATAGGATTATCGACACCAAAATACTGTAAAAATATGCTCTTGATATTAAAAATTCGCACAGCCCTAACCCATGGCATTATCGTGCTTATAGTTCTTTAAAATACACTATTATTTGGACAAAGATACAAAATTAGGGTAAGCAACTCATACCTAGCCGAAGCTTAGGAGAAATCTTTTCATCGGCTACCTCTTCGCTTTCTACTTGTGCTTCTAGTTAGTTCTTCCTTCTCTTTCGTTAGTTCTCCCATCTCTTAAGGTATCGCTTCTTAAATGAGTTTTTGGAGATTGAAGTGTTTAGGGTAGATATTTTTATCATGGGTCTTAGTGAGGAGGCATGTTGTGACGTGAATATCCCCTAAATCAAGGAGCTTGTTTCCTAAAAATATCTTGGGCCTCAATTATTGTTCTTACTTGGGCCTTGTAATCTTGGACCACTTATATTGTATTTGGACTAAACATTGTAAATTATTTTTGGTCTTAAGTTTGGGCTCCATCCTAGTCCAATTGCAACTATAGCCCAATTTTATCATTAGCTCAATTTCTATAATTCTTATTTCGAAAATCCCTAATTAAATTGGAAGTTACATGGCACAATTTAGATGCATCAATTTCCACCAAATAAACGCATTTTAACATGCAAATTTCACATAATTCACACGAGCACAGAATAATTGCACAAAATGCACATAATTGCATTCAATATGTCATAACCCGAGCAAAGGTGAAGATGAGAATAAATGGGCCTATAAGAGTTGGGTTTAGCCCATTAGTTTAGTAGTTTACATAATTAGTCCATTATAGCATTTGGTCCATTACTATGCATTTAAAGACTAAGTCGATGCGTTGGAGAAGGAAGCAAAAACTAACTAATCAAGTTCTCATCTTCTACCTATTGCTCTTTTCTCTCTCGTCTCCTCTTCATCTCTCTGTCCCTATCTCTCAATCTCTCTCAAGTCTCAGCTCTCTCTAATTCTCTATCTCTTCCCCCTTCGATCGTCCTTCGATCACTCTATCTTTACTTTTCTCGGATATAAAAGCACGAACGCCAAGTGTTCGATAAAATTACTGAGTAAGAAACCGATTAATTACGACCGGGATCTTACAAGTGGTATCAGAGCCGACGATTCTCGGACAACTATGGCGATTAAATGGATTACGTACAAGGCACCTCATCTCTTCGACGGAACAGGACCAACAGTTTGGTTGAACGAATGCAACGACTACTTCAAAGCTTTGTCGACAACTAGTGACGTGGAACGAACGAAGACTGCATACTTATACGTCGAAGGCGAGGCTCTGGAGTGGTACAAAGAGTATTGCGATGATTGGTTATACGGCGATAAGGATCCTCTAGCTTGGAATGACTTCGCAGTCGCCTTGTTGAAGAGCTTTGACGCCGATTACTCGCCGGCGATTACTTGGGTCACGACTCCTCACATCTTCACTGGAACGGATGCGAAAGCTTGGGTAGAGAAGTGCAATCAATACTTCGCATTGAAGAACCTCACTGATGTCGAGCGAACGAACCGCGTCTGGTTCTACGTCGACGGCGAGGCTCTCGAATGGTACGACGAGTACGTTGAAGGTAAGGACTTACCTTGGAATGAATTCACCGAAGCTGTGCTAAAGAGATTTGCTCCCGTGAAGTTGGGTGATAATGATGATTCATTGGTGTCTGTTGATGATGACTCTTTGGCGTTTGTTGATGAGGACTCGTCGATTCTCGCCGAGGTGGACGTTGATGGGTTAGTGATGAATGATGGGGACTTTATCTCCGGAGTTGGTTGTGGTTGAATCAGGTTTGATTAGGATAAATTCATGTTGGTTAGAGGAGACTTGTCGACGTTGGTTGGCGATGAATATATGTTGTTAGTATTGATTGATAGTGTAGCTATGTCGGATTCGTATGTGATTGGAGGGGAGAATGTTATTACTGATGGATCCATGTTAGGCGCCGATGGTATTGTAATGGCCAATGTTTTTGAAGGACCGAAAAGAGTGTTGCTAGATCAAGATGTGTTGTTCGATCGAGGACGGTGGGATGACGTGCGGTTACACAGTGGGAATGACCTTAGCCTACCTTTTGATCGTGGACGTGGGCGTGTTGTCGAAGGAATGGGGCTTGTTGAGATATTATTCACGGGTAATGACGACTTGTAACGATTTTCGTTGTTGGAATAAGGAGTGGAATACAAAGAGTGAAATAGGTGATCTCAACGGTGTTTTGCACCCGTATATATATATATATATACATATTAAATTATAACCTTGTGATCCGCGAGTTTCGTGTTCCACGAGGTAATATTATAATGCAAATATTGTAGTTTTAGTTAACGGCAATATCTATGCAAGGATCTTCCATTTTGAAGCCGGTTATAACGTACCCATGTCAATTTACGTAAACGACATTTCTTTCCGCGTCATTGGTATACGATTTTGATGATACAGAGAGGCAAGTCTTTGTTTTGTAGCATACTTTCATTCAAACAAGCAATTTCAAAGAAAACAATCGACAATTTTTGTCTTAAAGTCACGACAAGAAATCGGAGACGAAAGACCACCGCAATACAGACACAACCATATCTTCTCGTCATCGAAAAACATGAACTGATATTCTGCTCTTCTTTCTCCGTTCATTTAACAATAGCTCATCTATAACCAAGTTCCCACATATATGATATTTTTACACACACCACCGCTCTCTGCATCTATCGATGTGCTGTCAACTTGTATAAATAAATATGTCCCCTTAGAGTTTAAAATTCATTTAAATACCCCCGAATTATTTCTTCCTCGTCCGATTTGAGAGTTCTTCCTTTTCAGTACCTAAAATGGTCTTTTCGGGGTTAAAAAGACGAAAATACCACTGTCTCACACAAAAAAAAGCTGAATAAATTATTTTCACATGAATTATACCAAAAACTCGTTATTATACAAATAAAATTAAAATTACACTGGAAATTTATAAAAATTATACTTGTTTATGATACTATACCAATAACAACATTATTATCATTTTATATAGCAAAATAACAAAATTTGCTATTATACCAGAAATTATAGATACCATATGTTATTAGTGTTCAATTCCGTTGGTGCAATTTTGATTTTTATTTATATAAATTAAAGTAACGTTATTATGTTGGTATAATTGGAGATAACATTGATATGATAATCAAAACAATTGAACGATGTCCAATTTAATTTCAGGAAAGGAAAGGGTATTTTCGTCCGTTCACTGTTTGGGTATTAAGGACACAACTTTTTGCAGATGGGTACTGAACAGAAAGAATTTTACTAGGGTACTGAGCATAAAATTTAGGGGACTTTTTCATTTCAGGGCCCTTAAGTATCATTTAGGATTCATACGCTCTTAGCAAAAGAATTAGTTTTAAGGACCTATTTTCTGCAGTACCACTTCATTGCCCTTACATGCCAGTGTGTTGAAATTTTGTAACACAAAACGATCATCCGGTACCAGTTTACGATCATCTGATGTTTATT